>OU696591.1:102500-137500 GCA_916048095.2 Sacculina carcini | reverse complement strand
TCACCGTGTTCCCGGTGCGGCACGGGAAGTCGCTGCTCTGGGACGTTACCTGCGTGAATACATTCTGTGACACACATCTGCTGGACGGCGCGGTCACTCCCGGGGCAGCAGCGCGGGCGGCGGAAGACCGAAAGCGGCGGCGCTACGCAGAACTGCGTCAGCGGTACGATTTCGTGCCGCTGGCTATCGAGACCACCGGCGTGATGGGGGCGCCCCTGGACGACTTCGTCAAGCTCCTGGGTGGAAGAATTAGGGAGCGTTCAGGGGAGCCGTGAGAGACGGCCTGGCTTCGGCAGCGAATAAGCCTGGCCGTCATTCGTGGCAACGCCGCCTCCATTGAATTGTAGTGCTGTTAAAATGTGTACATGTTTTGTAAATATATTCGTTTGTGTCAACAAAAAAAACATTAAAAAAAACAAAAAAACACACACACATGCACATACATACTTATGCATACATGCATACGCTCAAACACACAGCTCCACAACACTGGTTGAGAGAAGATAACGAGGGCACCTCGTCAATGTCTATAAGGCTTTGACGGGAAATATCAGCCCAGAAGATATCGGTCTAGTGTGCCAGCAGGGAAGTAGAATGGGTCATGAACAACCATTGAGGAAACTACGGTATTTAAAAGACACTAACAAATACTGTTTCAGTGTTGGATGTGTAGTGATCACTGGAATAATCTACTTGATGAATTGCAATGTCAAACAACATAACGATATTAAAAAATAGATTGGACAAAGGATGATAATACGAGGCAGGACAGTCTGAACTCAGCTCATTTTCTGCGAGCACACTCAAACTAGATGAATACAACTAGGTGAATACATATTTTGCACATATACATATACTCGTACATACATATTTTACACACACACACACACACACACACACACACACACAATCATGCTG
The DNA here is from genome assembly GCA_916048095.2 of Sacculina carcini. NCBI lineage: Eukaryota > Metazoa > Arthropoda > Thecostraca > Sacculinidae > Sacculina > Sacculina carcini. The sequence goes on along the minus strand of OU696591.1, from coordinate 136,582 downwards.
CATCTTCTTATGATTCCGGTCGTGGCGCCGACTAACTTATTGTGCAAACATTTTCTCTTATCTTAACGAGCGGCGTGAGAGGCCGACGAGATGCAGCAATTTATTCATAGAGTGAGGCGGCGGCGGCGGCGTGTGGGCTGACTCGGCTCGAATAACGAGCGTAATAAAGTGATAAGAAGAGGTAGCGAGTCGGCGGTGATGGTAGCAAAATGGAGGAGTGGGGCGGAGCACTGGCAGTCAATGATATCACGAGCCATTCTCATCACTGGCCACACAGAACAGAACTCACAGCCGAGTGTGCAAGACTAACATACTATAAGCTGACACACACAACAGTGATCGGGGAGGAGAGGTTGAGTCAGGTTCTTTCAGGGTTGTGGATGATCAACCTTGAACAGTCAAAACACTGGTATATGCTGGCTTGTGTGGTGCAGATTATTAAATTAGTTGATAAATGGCGCGGTCACACGAGGTCAATTATTGACCTGCACAATTACTGACCTCCTTCGACCGCATATATTTCATTGTCTTGGAGCAAACAACACACACACACACTCATACACACTAGCACATTGCGCAGTGTTGATGGTGCAGTTTTTCATTGTGTACGTATTTGCAAATATATTGGTGCACACAAAAAACTAACATTTCTTTTTGACAGCAGCAATGGCAGGCGTATGTTGTGCAGTGGGGTTATAAATGCGCCTGGGAGCCACACGACACACGCCATTATACGGCTGTTTGCCATGTATCAATGATATTGCCGCGACAAACACAACTACTCACTGCGTTCTGATAATTATTGACACAAATGTCGGCGATGGCTCATGTGTGTTCGTGCTCGCCATATCACTCCACGAGCATAACTATTTCCCAGGAGCATACGCAGTATTTGCACACTCAATTGCATCACACACACACACACACGCACATACATACAGTGTATGTGCAGGTCCGTGGGGAAGTGCAGGACCTGTGTGCCCCCTCATCCCCTCTCTATCACCCTCCTACCTCATTTACATAATCATACGCGCATCATCACCATCACCGGCTCACTACATCACAATTTGTCATCACATACACACACACACACACATACACACACATGCACATGCAAATACACAAACACACATACATCTAGACAGTTTAACGCAGTATCATTTGGAGTGTCGTTACAATTGTCGAATATAAAATATTATTGTTCTCAGCTAAATGCCGTTATTTTTTAGTCTCCAATTATACGCTCACGTTGTCATCACAGGTCGCCTATTGCTGTAAAATATATTATTTTAGACATTCAAAATGCGTCAGTTTTGTGATGTCTTGAAACAGGAGAACACTAGCTTAATGCTCACTCTCATTAACATTACTCAATGACAAAGTGACGAAATGCATCTTCCACTAGTACAATGAGTGAATAAAAATTCAAATTCATTTATTTGATAATTCAAGAGATATGAAATATTGTGAATTTTTTAGATATTTCAAGAAGATGTCTTGATGAACAGATGTAATATATTGTGACAAAGTCAGTGAATGAATGAGCAATTGGAAATAATTACATTAAATTTAAATTATAATAATAGACACGAGGCAGTGTCTACTGGATCAGTACAAAACGCCACATTGAGAAACACTGTGACACACTGAAATTAATCACTGCACGCACACACACGCACACACACACACACACACACACACATTGATCATATTAGGGTGTACGCTGGCAGTGTCCCTGTGCCCCAGTGTGCATGTGTGTGTGTGTGTGTGTATGTGCCCCAGTATGTATGTGCATGTGTGTGCATGTGTCAGTGCGTGTGAACCAGTGGTAGCAGTTAGTTTCAATGAGTCGGCTTTAACAACGCGCGTGCATCTATGACTGCCTTTCTTTCTTTCTGTGTGTGAATGCACGCGCGTGTGTGTTAGTGCGTATGTATGCGTATGTGTATATCTATCTATATGTGTATATGTGTGTGTGTAGGTGCACGTGCGACACACGTCATTCTATTGAAATGTATTGAGATGTTGGCAAATTAAACTTTTATGGTCAGCTGCGTCCAATAACGGATTGTGACGTACACGCCTATGTGAACTGTACGCGTGCACGCAGGATATGCGGGGGATGTGTGGAGGGGGATAGTGTGGGGATGGGCCATGCCATGGCAACTATGGTCACTACAGTGCGTGCGATAATTTGACCAGGACTGTAACTATTCCCCACTGACACCATCACTGACATCAACACTGACACATCATCACTGACCTCATCACTGACATCATCACTGACATCATCACTGCCGTCATCACTGACACCATCACTAACATCATCACTGACACCATCACTGACATCATCACTGACATCATCACTGACATCATCACTGACACCAATACTGACATCATTACTGACATCATTACTGACATCATCACTGACATCATCACTGACACATCATCACTGACACATCATCACTGACACATCATCACTGACACATCATCACTGACACACCATCACTGACATCATCACTGACATCATCACTGACACATCATCACTGACACATCATCACTGACATCATCACTGACACATCATCACTGACACCATCACTGACATCATCACTGACATCATCACTGACATCATCACTGACACCAATACTGACATCATCACTGACATCATCACTGACATCATGACTGACACATCATCACTGACATCATCACTGACACACCACTACTGACACACCATCACTAACACACCATCACTGACACCACTACTGACACACCATCACTGACAAAACATCACTGTCATCATCACTGACACAACATCACTGACACCATCACTGACATCATCACTGAAATCATCACTGACACCATCACTGACATCATCACTGACATCATCACTGACACCATCACTGACATTATCACTGAAATCATCACTGACACCATCACTGACATCATCACTGACATCATCACTGACACCACCACATGAGTTTTGTGTAAGACTGTACTATTTTGTGTTATCAGTTAGATTGTATCCTGTTGGATGTGTTAAAATGCGTTTTATTCCAGGAACACGCTTTGCTGTTTGTGCTGAATCACACTTCAATCTCACATTAACCAGCTGTTTTATCTATTTGTTCTTTGCTAACACATAGTATAATATGTGTTAGCAAAAGTCAAAATAAAAAAACTATGGCACGCACAGAAAAATGCTGAAATATAATGATATTCAAGCATTTTATGTCCTGAAATGCTTGAAATTAATTTTCTCTTGAATTATTATTATTGCGTTGCTATTTCCAGTACATTTGTATGTGGGCAGGTGGACAAGACGTGTTTGTGTTTGTGTGTTTGTGGAAACATTTACTTGTGTCTTGATGTGTGTGTGTGTGTGTGTGTGTGTGTGTGCAATGACGTAGACATGGACGCAATCAAAGCCAGCAAGCGCATTAACCCAATAACCACGTTCAGTAATACACAGTAACAAGGGCACACTCAGGCTCTATATTATGGTGGAGTTAATATCGTGCTGATAACAAAAAACTCCTTCACTGGAAATATTCAATTCACTAGTGGCCCTCACACTTCACCGCCACACAACGTCAAACAGCGTGTTTGTATGTCTGTCTGCGCCTGGTTGCGTGCATGTTAGTTGAGATAGGCAGAACATGGCATGTCTGTGTTGGACCTGAAGCAATGCCTCATCACTTTACACAACAATTACTGGCTGTGATTGAATTACGCTCACTAATACAACAACAGCAAACACAGGCAGTATTTCAGTGTGTATGTGTGTGTGTATGCGGGTGTGTGTGTGTGTGTGTATGTGTGTGTGTATGTGTATGTGTGTGTTACTCAATTGACCGCACCATTAGGCAATTTGTATGTGCAGAATCGGCCATCACAGAATGACAGTGGCGCACACAGTCGGGGGCTTGTAAGAGTAACAAACACGTGCATCAAAATGGCCTCATATTGATTTCGCATTGATTTTTGGCCAACATGTAATCTAGATACGCAATGAGACGGATAGAAGCGATGTGGGTGACATACGTTCTGATATGTGTTCACATTGTCTGTCTGGAAGCGCGTCCAAGATGACAGTTGGTGTACGTATTTGATATTTTGAATAATTGCCTAGTACAAATGTTTTTCGCACTTAGGCGGTGTTTTGGGCTTGAAATGGCTGGATATAACCAGACAGAAAGATAGTGATCTTACTCGAACACTGGCCGATTTCACACGATAGATGACGGCCATGGCTCAGATTGTACAGAAATAACTGACTGGGCGATCCATTGAGCAGGAATGAGTTTCAATATGTTGTGCGTGTACGTGATCAGTTAGAAGTCACAAGTGCTTGTATAAGCACGCAACCAGGTCACTAGTGAGTGAGTCACTAGGTCACTAGTGAGTGATAAGGCTGCATGTACGAGTGTGTTAGTGTGTGTTAGTGTGCGTTAGTGTGTGAGTGTTAGTGTGTGAGTGTTAGTGTGTGTTAGTGTGGGTGTGTTAGTGTGTGTGTGAGTGTTAGTGTGTGTTAGTGTGGGTGTGTGTGTGTTAGTGTGTGTGTGTTAGTGTTAGTGTGTGTTAGTGTGTGTTAGTGTGGGTGTGTTAGTGTGTGTGTGAGTGTTAGTGTGTGTTAGTGTGGGTGTGTGTGTGTTAGTGTGTGTTAGTGTGGGTGTGTGTTAGTGTGTGTTAGTGTGTGTGCGTTAGTGTGTGTGTGTGTGTATGTGTGTGTGTTAGTGTGTGTGTGTTAGTGTGTGTGTGTTAGTGTGTGTGTGTTAGTGTGTGTGTGTTAGTGTGTGTGTTAGTGTGTGTTAGTGTGTGTGTTAGTGTGTGAGTGTTAGTGTGTGTTAGTGTGGGTGTGTGTGTGTTAGTGTGGGTGTGTTAGTGTGTGTGTGTGTGTATGTGTGTGTGTTAGTGTGTGTGTGTTAGTGTGTTTGTGTTAGTGTGTGTGTTAGTGTGTGTTAGTGTGGGTGTGTGGGTGTGTGTGTGTTAGTGTGGGTGTGTGTGTGTTAGTGTGTGTGTGTTAGTGTGTGTGTGTGTGTATGTGTGTGTGTTAGTGTGTGTGTGTGTGTTAGTGTGTGTGCGTGTGTGTGTGTGTGTGTGTTAGTGTGTGTGTGTGTGTGTGTGTGTCTGTTTGTACAATACCGCATTGTAAATATTGTACTATCTGCGCATCTGAAACATTGTGTAGAGATTGCGCAATATAAATGTTTCACTAAATGAAATGAAATGAAATGTGTGTGTGTGTGCTAGTGTATGTGTGTGTTAGTGTGTGTGTGTGTGTTAGTGTGTGTGTGTGCTAGTGTGTGTGTGTGTGTGTGTTAGCGTGTGTGTGTTAGTGTGTGTGTGTGTTAGTGTGTGTGTGTGTGTGTGTGTTAGTGTGTGTGTGTGTGTGTGTTAGTGTGTGTGTGTGTGTGTGTGTTAGTGTGTGGGTGTTAGTGTGTGTGCTTGTGTGTGTGTGTGTGTGTGTCTGTTAGTGTGTGTGTGTTAGTGTGTGTCTGTTAGTATGTGTGTTAGTGTGTGTCTGTTAGTATGTGTGTTAGTGTGTGTCTGTTAGTATGTGTGTTAGTGTGTCTGTTAGTATGTGTGTTAGTGTGTGTCTGTTAGTATGTGTGTTAGTGTGTTAGTGTGTTAGTGTGTGTGTTAGTGTCTGTTAGTATGTCTGTTTGTGTGTGTGTGTCTGTTAGTATGTCTGTTAGTGTATGTGTTAGTGTGTGTTACTTGAATCGGTCTGGTTTTACGTGTGACTGAATGGAACGTGTAAATCAACACTGAGTGATTCTTGCCTACTCGTGGTAACTTGTGTAAAATAGACATGGTATAGAGAAGAGACCGAAATGCAATATTTGAGCCAATATGCACTAATGTTTGCCGTCTTGACGCATTGACAGTGAACAAACAACAGTTCACTCACTTGACTTGAGTATGAATTTGCGTGTCTTGTTAGTGGTTGAATGTCATGTGAAGGCGTTGATCGCTTCGTGAGAACGACTAGTTTTTGCAGCCTGTATAGTCGACTGTGTGTGTTTCACCTTCATTCACATTCTAGCTGGTAAGTAGTAGCTGGTCTTCAACACGTTCAAGCCAGTGCATTAATTTCTAGCCACTGAACGCCCTCCATCCATTATATGCTGTCTTGGTTTTCTCTGAATGGAGACTGAGCACGAAACATCGTCTCCATACAGTCATGCATATATTATACAGGCATACAATTATGCCTACATAACACGCATAAATTGTCTATCTGACGAAAGAAACCAACATAAGAGCATTAAAATACATATGACATCAAAAGCTCATTGCAATTTCTTCCATTCTATCTTGATTATCAATTTTAAATGTAATAATAAATGTGGACAGTCGACGTAATTGTTAGGTTCTGCTGTGAATTAAATTTTTTCATTTTAATGTTTCTTGTGCATGTTCTGGCGTGTGTAGTGAATGAATATTAAATGATGACTGAGGTGAGATGTGAGATGAGGTGATCATCAAACTCGCATTGAGATGTGGCACGTGAGATGTGCTGCAACAGAGGAGAATTCGGCGAGAGACTCGGTCATTCCTGATGACATTTCCTGATGGCCTCTTCCAAAACTGATTTCAAGTGTCGTCGTAGTCGTTGGTCTTTTTCTCCCACTGTCTCGCTCGTCTCATAATTCTCTCTGCTGACTGGTATCTGCCGACAATGAGGCGACAATGAGGCGACGTTCATCCAGCAATATCTCGCCCCTCTCTCTCCCCCATCACTCTGCCCCCATCTGTTTTTTCCTCGTGCATTTTGCCCGGCTCTTCCCTCACGGCTGTCACGTTTGTTTTCCACGCCGCATCTTTTAGAGACCATCTAGTGACACACACACACACACACACACACACACACATACAAGCAAGAAGGCTGACAGGCTGACAGACACACATACATACAAACAGACTTGCATATTGTGTCGTTGACATGGATGGCATGACACACGCACATAATATATATACCAGCACATTGTCAAGCGTCCCTTCACATACATGCCGGACACACACACACACACACACACATACAAACACACACATACAAACACGTACACAGGCAAACACTGGCACACAAACAGTGACCCAAAAACACAACAAACATACAAACTCTCACACGCATATAGACAGCCATTGATTCGCTCATTGTCCGCTGTGACCTTCCACGCTCGTGCGTTTGTTCAGTGATTTGAGAAATATTGACCTTTCTCTTATCAATGGCGCGCGAGCTCATACTTTCTTCACTCTACAGACAACTCACACACCCACACCCATACACAAACACACACACACACACACACACACATACACAAACACACACACACACACACACTAACCCATAAAGTATGCGTACTGTCAGACATAATTCTCATCACTTATTTCAAAAAATGTATACGGAATGTATGTATTATATTGTATGTATATTACCCAAGAATAAAACGTAAACAGAGAACAATATCTTAACTCCTCTTATAACAATGACTTGAACCCTGGTTTAACATTATCATATTTGCTCGTATAAGAATACCTCGTGTCCTCGTATGACAATTAGTTGACTCCTAATATATAAATATAAATATATTAACAAAGCGCTCGCTCACACACAAATACTAGGCATCTCTTGGAAAGTACAACATTGATTGCACTTAATCATGTGTTGTAAGTCCAGAATTCATATTTGAGCTGCTTGTTTTGTGATATTCTGTACAAATATGACTCATTCATTCGTGAGTACAATTTATTCTTTATTCATACACGTATCAGGAGAGACGATTTTGAAAGCTGAGAGTGTGAAGCCTGGAATCCAAGGGCTGCTAGAATTACTCATTCTCAAACTTCAATTTAAGCGTTTATATATGGGTATTTACTCGCTAGAGAAGTATGTGACATTAAATGTATACGTTGCTGCCCTACGGCGCACACGTTCCGGATGTGATTTTTGCACTAAGATTGTTTACAACGTGAAGCCTGGTTTCAGCGTCATTTCAGTATGTAAATATTGATTGTTCAATTACTTTGGGCATTTCGCTTGTTCAGATTAATGGTACGCTAATCTCACTATAGCTACTTTGATATTTTTCTCTGATTGCGTAGACAGCGTTCCGAATGCGCGCAATGTCTGAGTATCAAAACAGATATATTGTCTGTGGTACTTCCAATATTTTATTACTTGTAATTCAGCGTTCCGGCTCGCAATGCATTTCAGTTGTTACGCCTGCAGTAATTTCAATTGCTAGAGATTCGATAATATTTAATCACAATAGTTCTAAGGATTACTTGTCAACTTGGCGTGATACTTTTTGTGCATTTTCAGGTTTTGTTATCATTGTTTGTGTGAATACATGGACAAATAGTTTGTACTTATTTACTCGAACGATTGCCAATAATTCACAAGCAAATAAACTAGTAAATAAAGATTTATTAATTCTACTTATAATTTCATTTGAACTATAAAATTGTTAGCCCACGATAAAGTTTCTTACACAAGAAACCAATATGGGAGTAGTAAACAATATCTTGGTTTCAGCGATTTACTAATGTTTTGTCACTGCTAACACGCACTGCTATATTGCTGGAATATATTGTAAGTTTGGTGGAGACAGAGAGGCGGACATTGCCGCATTAAAACAGCACATGCAGACACAGCTCAAGCAAGTTGCACCGCGTCAGCGCCATTTTGCTGGCGTCCCGCTGACACTGAGTGTCATCAAACTACGTGACACTATGTGTGTGTGTGTGTGTGCGTGTGTGTGTGTGTGTGTGCGGTGGTTTTGTGAGAGGTCACCACAAACGAGTGGAACATGAGAAGAAAGAGGCAACGTGGCAGACATCCAATATGCTCCACTCTGACAATGTACAGCAGAAGAAAGAAACAAGTACATTGAGTACCTATAAAATAACACACACACGTACACACACACGTACACACACACACTGTCGCAGTTAATCACATAAGTGGTAGTAACTGTGTGAGAGAGACCCGCCCGACTCATTGTCACAGGTGCGCGTGTAGTGGCTGTAAATCGCCTGCACAAGTTGAACTCATGGTATATGTTTTGTGATCTGATATAGCAGCCACACTGATCTACAGATTGCGTATACAAACTCATGCAGTAAATAGCAGGGCAATTAGAAAATGGCACCAGACTGAGCAGAATTTGATAGTGAAAGATAATTGGTGACATGGTATTTTCTGCCTGAAGTCGATGTATCGTGGCACCAGCATCTAGTCCACCACTTTATCCTCGCATGCTTGCACCTGCAGCTTACAAAACATTCCATGAATCACACTGTACCATTCAGACCCTGATACCTGATATGCTCTGACTCATTGGATGAATTGTTAAAGATTGATGTTTTGAATGATTGATGTGAGCACCTACAATCGATACTCATCACAAAAGTGGAAAATTCAAGTCAAAGTTTATTTTACAAAATGAACCAGACGCGTGTTGTACAGTGGAATTATAACTTTGCACCAAATATTCATTATTTCAACGCTTCAACAAGAATGAATATGTGTGTTTGTATCCGTGATTTAGTGAAAATTGAGCTGCTCATACATACTTTATTATGTTGTAACGACCTGGAGACTCATGTTCTCGAGGCGTTCACGACATTTGCACCGGGAAATTCATGCTCAGTGACGTGGGATATTGCATTATTGCGGCCAATTTGTGTGAATGGGTCGACAGTGATGGGATTACTACAATAATGCTATCAAACAGCGCAAGTCGCACGAAAATGCCAGCACATGCGACAGTTTTATGGAGAATTCGCTGAACTCGGCGTCATTAATCTCGACCTACAGTTATGCGCTGGAATAATGTTGTTTGGTTTGATGGGATTACGAGTCGCGGGAGCAATTTGCCCAACAGCAAATACTGCCACACTCACATTACCACCAACAACACACATACACGCACACACACACGCACACACACACACACACACACAGACACACACACACACACACACACACACACACACACACACACACACATACACACACTTGCAGCACAATCGGCGAATTCTGCTCAAATAGCATTGCTGCCAATATCAGGCAGGTCCGAGTGAAAGCAGGAAAAACATGGAGTGTACCGCACAAATGTGGTCAGCCATCGATCCGTCAAGAACAGCAGGCATTAACAAAGTTGCTAGTGTAATCTCAGGATGCTTCTAGTGGCTATTAAGCACGAACTGGACACACAAGCGAGGCAGTTGTGTTCTGGTTTGTATGCCGTTCCAGCCTCATCTCAAACTGCGTAATTGTTGCGTTTTATTGATATTGGCTCTATGACAGTGGATTATGGCGAGTTTAACGCCAGCCTTGCTGTTTGGCAATATATACGATCAGCATGTGTTGTATCAATGTCGCCTCATATCCAGCGTTGTGCAGAACGGGTGCGCATCCAAGAACATATTCGTATAAGAAGGCAAAGACCGTCATATATAATAATCAGAATGATATGGAATAATCCAGACAAAGGAAGAGAAGGGAAACACACAACAGATAAGTTATAAACTATTGAAGATTAACAACTATTTAAGATTAACAACTATTGAAGATTAACAACTATCGAAGATTATCAACTAAAAAATCAACATCATCATCAGATTATCAACAAACATCATCATCAGATTATCAACAAACATCATCATCAAATTATAAACAAACATCATCATCAGATTATAAACAAACATCATCATCAGATTATCAACAAACATCATCCTCAGATTATAAACAAACATCATCATCAGATTATAAACAAACATCATCATCAGATTGTAAACAAACATCATCATCAGATTATCAACAAACATCATCATCAAATTATAAACAAACAGCATCATCAGATTATAAAAAAACATCATCATCAGATTATCAACAAACATCATCATCAAATTATAAACAAACAACATCATCAGATTATAAAAAAAACATCATCATCAGATTATAAACAAACACCATCATCAGATTATAAACAAACATCATCATCAGATTATAAACAAACATCATCATCAGATTATCAACAAACATCATCATCATATTATAAACTAGCATCATCATCAGACTATCAACAAAATTATCAACTAAAACATTGCCATCAGCTAAAGTATCAAGTAACAAAATCCATGGTGATATTTCTTGGAGCAATGTAGAAAAGCGTATTTTCTGTTTCACTCGATATTTTAAGAAGGCGATAATGTGCATATGCTTGCTCTCACCAAATCCGTCTTGTTTCGTCAATTGCACACTTTCGTGTTGCAATAATAGCCAGTGTACTGTTGTGTTGGTCGTGCTGTTTGATACTGCTGTACGAACCTGCCTCTCACTTTGTCTCTCTCTCTGTCTGTCTGTCTGTCTGTCTGTCTGTCTGTCTGTCTGTCTGCTTGCTAGTGGCCTGCGCTCCCAGTGTCGGCCGCCTTTCTATCATTCTCATTGTGTCACGCGCTCATCCGACACACTCGCTCCAATCAATAAGTCGACCAACACAACACGCACACACACATACATACATACACATATATACATATACACGCACGTATACACACACACAAACACAAACACAAATATATACACATGCACACATACCCACACACAAGCAAATACATGCATACATACACACACATTCACACACACACACACACACACACTCATACACACACACACACTAATACACACACATACTCACACTCATACACACACATACTCACACTCATACACACATGCATACTTACACCTAGATACGCGTGGATGCAATGCAAATTGAATTGCATTCCTGCAATGTGAACGTGCGTGGGAGAATCGTGCGTGCGCGGAATGCAGACAAAATCTTGGAAATGTTATATCGAATTGCTGATAATTGTATTGAAGGAGAAATGCAGACTACACGCTCGATCAACATGCAAAACTACAATCTCAATGCTCAGCTTATTAGAATTGTATGAGCCTGATATTGCAGCATGTTTTGATGCAAGTGTAGAGGAGATGTGAGTGTTGGTCACTCTGCCATCTGACTTTCTCCGTTCTCACACTCTCCTTATTGATTGCTGCAATTGCCGATTGATGCAACTCGTATAGCAGCAGTTAGTTGGAAGAACGTAGGACAGATGGCGGTAGTATCGCTCGAGTCGATAAACAGTGTCGGGGCGGGGCGAGCCAGTCGCGTGCGTCATAACATTTTCATATGGACTCATATCGCGTGCGCACGCTGCGGTACCGGGCGGCCATTGGCTGAGAAGTGGGCAGAAGGCGGGATCATAATCGGTAATTCTTGACTCGGACAAATCAAAACTGTTCTGCATGTAGCCACGCTCAATTTGACGTCTTCAAACCGAAACACAACCTCCTCACATTCATAATCATTGCCAGGCATTGGTGCATTTTTGTCCGTGCCGTGGCTGATGTGTAAACTATCAGTACAATTACAATACAATCTTATCGAAGTTACATGAAATTTATTATATTTATGAGTTTAAATCTCCAGAATATGCATTGAATTTGCGTTGAATACACTTGTTCTTGCTTACTGAAGTGGTGATGTTTCATATCAAGAACATGATTCACTAATAAACACACTCAACAGCTTGTTTAGTCTTCTACCAGGCTGAGAAAAATATTGGTGAGAAAAAAGATAAAACACAAAGATAAACATTATAACGCATTTAAAATTATCCGTAATCTAGATTTTTTCTGTATGTTTCCATCACGCGGTAGAATACACATGTTTGTATCAGCTGGTTAACTCTACAGATAAATAATTTATGCCTCGATAAGCTCCCTTTATAATTCTATTTTATCACCTCAAACAGAGATATGAAACTGGCTCGGGGAGGTGCCAGCACTAATTTTGCATACATTTTAAGCAATTAATATTAATAGCTCACCTAATCTTTCCTTCAATTGAGCCACATGCAAGGTTGATGCAATCAATTGTGCGTGTATGTATGTATGTGTGTGCGTGTGTGTTGTATTTAAATGTAAGTGCGTGTGCATTTGTGCGTGAGTTCTTGTGTGTGTATGCATGTGTCGGTGCATGTGTGTGTATGTGTGTGTGTGTGTGTGTATTTGTATATATGTATGTGTGTGTGTGTGTACCGGCGCCTACACTACTGCAGCACTGTCCGTTCTCACATTTCAACAAGCACGCGGACACTAGGTGTCGCGGCATACCTGCACCTGAGCGCACCTGCTCACACGCGCGCGCCAGAGATGACGGGGTCATCGACCTAACGCCGCCGGTCAATGCTCCCGTTGGATGAGACAAATTATAAAAGTGGTGTATTGCGGAAGCCCCGCCCTCCTCCACTCGGCTGGTGTACAGTGCGCTGCTTGTCTGGAAGCAGGCACTGACGATCACTGACAACCCATTTCCACCAATTACTCCACCACATCTATATTTGAATTAGGAAATATTTTGACAAAAGAAACAACTCAATATGTCATTTATAAGATTCAACGCGGTACGGAGTTACGTTCGAGTGTAAAATCAGTCTGTATTTCGTATTATGCAAGTCCAGTGTGTTGTTCAGGGTGTGTGATAGTGTATATACAGGGCGTGCATGTGTGTGTGTGTGTGTGTGTGTGTCAGTGTCTGCTTGTCATTCCATATCATTGTGCTGCGTTCGTTCAAGCTGAATAACTCGCTATCCTTACATTTGTGCGAGCGTGTGAGTGCGCGACCGGTCGATTCCGATACACTTCTGCGCGTGTGCGTCTGTATACGTGTGCGTGTGTGTGTGTGTGTGTGTGTGTGTGTGTGTGTGTGTCGAGCGTGTATCGACAAGTCAAACTGGCCGGAAAATTGGAAATTATCAGCTGCAGTCGGACATATGTTCTGTCATTTGACAATATCCGCTCGAACAGGCACACGCTCTCACTCACGTATACCGGATGCAAAATGGCGTTCTCAAATACATTGCTGTTCTACCACACATTACAAACATTTTGTTCCAGTGTTGTTTTTGTACAATGATTTCTTGCATCCTATATTCGGTTTCATATTTAAATTAGCCTCTTTTTCGCAAGCCTCCCGATAGCACAAGCTGAGGAGCAAATACAATCAAATGATTGTTCAAGAAAACATGCCTACATGCCCACTAAAGTGTACAGTTTGTTTACACCCGGGACAGTGTTGGTGTACAGGTACCGCATCACGTTTTAATCAAGCTGGGACTCCTGTTTTCCTCGGGGCTCAAAAGCTTTCATGATGAGCTGAAACAGAGAACTTTTGTTCTGTTGTCAACAGGCTGGTGTCAAGCGAGTGCGTATGATAGTGTCACCATGACAACGCTATACTAATTAACACGCTCACTTTGATTGTCAACTTTTCACATTAGTCTGCAAGTGCCAAGCTTTTGTTGTTTGTACATCACAGATCTTCCAGCCCAGCTCTCTTAACCAGCATATTAGATCGTGCATATCACCGTCTTAACTCGCAATCTAATCAATGCTTACAAATGCGTTCATTATCTTCATACACACATATTTTCATACATTCACTTCATACACCATCTTCATACACAGTGAAATATCGCAACTGAGCTACCCCGCCGCTATGCTACACGTTGATCAGTCCCCACAAATTTCTACGTAAACTCAATTTACCATGCCACCACTAATCTCGCTACTGCGCCACTTTTGTCTACGATAAAAACTGTTTTGCATAGGCCAACTTTGTCGGAGAGATCCAGCTTGAGCCGGATGAATCTGAACTGCTCGAGATCTGGGAAGCTCTGCCTTACGAAGGAAACCAAGCTTTCTGACCTTCTTCAATCCGACGATCACCTTGCGACCGATGGGTCTTTTATGCTGGAAGAAGTTGCAGGAGAAATGCTGGGCCAAGAGGAGCAGATGGAAAGCGAAGTGGAACATATAAATATCGAGGAGGAAATAATTTCGTTCGAAGCAGCCCAGCTTGCATGGACGCAGCATCAGTAAGTTCAGGCAGCAGAGAAGCGGAAGAGCCGGTGTGATGCAAGCGTGCAATCGCTTCGACAACGAGATTATCAAAATACGCCGATAAAAATGCGTCAGCCGACGATTTTTTAGAGCTTCGGACTGAAACTAACGAACTAACTAAGAAAATTAAACTGTTTTATAATATAGGCCTTTTCGATGATAAAATACGACCGTTTTACAAACCTCGCTACTATGACAATCTAGCTACTATGACAATCTCGCTACTATGACAATCTCGCTACTATGACAATCTCGCTACTATGACAATCTTGCTACTATGACAATCTTGCTACTATGACAATCTCGCTACTATGACAATTTCGCTACTATGATAGTCTCGCTACTATGACAATCTCGCTACTATGACAATCTTACTACTATGACAATCTCGCTACTATAACAATCTCGCTACTTTGACAATCTCGCTACTATGACAATCTCGCTACTATAACAATCTCGCTACTATGACAATCTAGCTACTATGACAATCTCGCTACTATGACAATCTCGCTACTATGACAATCTCGCTACTATGACAGTCTTGCTACTATGACAATCTTACTACTATGACAATCTCGCTACTATGACAATCTCGCTACTATAACAATCTCGCTAATATAACAATCTCGCTACTATGACAATCTCGCTACTATAACAATCTCGCTACTATGACAATCTTGCTACTATGACAATCTCGCTACTATGACAATCTCGCTACTATGACAATCTTGCTACTATGACAATCTCGCTACTATGATAATTTCGCTACTATGACAATCTTGCTACTATAACAATCTCGCTACTATAACAATCTCGCTAATATAACAATCTCGCTACTATGACAATCTCGCTACTATAACAATCTCGCTACTATGACAATCTTGCTACTATAACAATCTCGCTACTATAACAATCTCGCTACTATGACAATCTCGCTACTATGACAATCTCGCTACTATGACAATCTTGCTACTATGACAATCTCGCTACTATGACAATATTACTACTATGACAATCTCGCTACTATGACAATCTTGCTACTATGACAATCTCGCTACTATGACAATCTTGCTACTATAACAATCTCGCTACTATAACAATCTCGCTACTATGACAATCTTGCTACTATAACAATCTCGCTACTATAACAATCTCGCTACTATGACAATCTCGCTACTATGACAATCTCGCTACTATGACAATCTCGCTACTATGACAATTTCGCTACTATGACAATCTCGCTACTATAACAATCTCGCTACTATGCACAATCTTGCTACTATAACAATCTCGCTACTATGACAATCTTGCTACTATAACAATCTCGCTACTATAACAATCTCGCTACTATGACAATCTTGCTACTATGAAACTTTTGCTCGGTACGACGGGTGGCATATTAGCGAGATTTGACTGTATGTGTCTTCATGCATCATTTTCATACATTGTCTTCATACATTACCATCATGCATTGTCTTCATACATTGGTCATATAGGCATACTCAACGGTGCAACAATAAGAACTCTGTGTGTGTATGTCTGTCTGTGTATGTGTACGCCTTCGTCAGTGTCAGTGTGAGTGTGTATGTCTATGTGTGTGTGTTAGTGTATATATGTGTATGTCTATATGTGTGTGTGCGTATGTATGTTGGTGTATGTGTGTGCTTATGTGCATGTGTGTATTGTGTGTCCAAGTGCATATATGTGTGTGCCGGTGTGTGTGCGTGTGTGTGTGCTAGTGTGTGCTAGTGTGTGTGCTAGTGTGTGTGCTAGTGTGTGTGTGTGTGTGTGTGTGTGCTAGTGTGTGTGTGTGTGCGTGTGTGTGCGTGTGTGTGCGTGTGAGCATGTTCGTCATCATTGCGCGGAGATAATCGGCTTATGACACGTGCATTATCGTGTGTTGTGGCGCACGTGTGTTAGAGGCCAGTTGAATCAGCAGCAGTTAACAGCTCCCCCTGCCTGCCTGTCTGTCTGTCTGTCTGTCTGCCTCGTTTCCACTGATAATCTCACGGCCACATTAAATATCCATATGTGCTAAAGCAGTTGGCTGAAAATTGCGCGTTAGCATTAGTGCTTTCATCTACGTGTGAATATGCATTCGTGTGTCAGAGTGTGTGTCAGTGTGTGTCAGAGTGTGTGTCAGTGTGTGTGTGTGTGTCAGAGTGTGTGTGTGTGTGCGTCAGTGTCAGAGTGTGTGTGTGTGTGCGTCAGTGTCTGTGTGTGTGTGTGTGTCAGTGTGTGTGTGTGTGTGTGTGTGTGTGTCAGTGTGTGTGTGTGTGTGTGTGTGTCAGTGTGTGTATGTGTGTCAGTGTGTGTGTCAGAGTGTGTGTCAGTGTGTGTGTATGTGTGTCAGTGTGTTTGTGTGTGTGTCAGTGTGTGTGTGTGTGTGTGTTAGTGTGTGTGTTAGTGTTTGTGTCAGTGTGTTTGTGTGTGTGTCAGTGTGTTTGTGTGTGTGTCAGTGTGTTTGTGTGTGTGTGTCAGTGTGTTTGTGTGTGTGTCAGTGTGTTTGTGTGTGTGTGTCAGTGTGTTTGTGTGTGTGTCAGTGCGTGTGTGTGTGTGTCAGTGTGTTTGTGTGTGTGTCAGTGTGCTTGTGTGTGTCAGTGTGTGTGTCAGTGTGTTTGTGTTTGTGTCAGTGTGTTTGTGTTTGTGTCAGTGTGTTTGTGTCAGTGCGTGTGTGTGTCAGTGCGTGTGTGTGTGTGTGTCAGTGTGTTTGTGTGTGTGTGTGTTTGAGTATTTGCCGGTGTGCAGGCTCACTTCAGACTATGCGATTGTTCATGTATTTGAACATGTATGTGTGTCAGTATCTTGCAGGCTGAATCGACTGGCATTGTGTTGAAGTGAGCCTGCACACACCTAAATATATATATATATATATATATATATATATATATATATATATATATATATATATATATATATATATCCAGAAGAGAAGAAGGATGAGCGAGACGACGAGACAGGGTGACAGGGCAAGGGCTGGATATTGAACACAATGGAATCATGGAGTTGACACGTTTTAATACAGATTGTCAGCACGATATTTTCCCACGGGGACTGATAACTGCACTGACACACACACACACACACACACACACACCAGCCGACACACTGTGATACGGTGGAAGAGATGCAGAAGGGAGGACATGCTGGGTCCGTGTCCGTGGGGACAGCACATCTGAAGGCAGTCACATATAATGGCAAAATTCAATTGCAATATTTCTCGAGAACTGTGACATTTTATTGACACGTTCACCTCACTATCTCTCTCTTGCCAACTATCCACCACTATCTCCCCTTTCTCTCTCTTACTCTGCTCCACCACCGAGCTCTCCCGCTCTATTTTACTCGCGGGCTCGCGTGTGTGTGCGTGTGTGTGCTGTGATTCATTGTCTGCCGGTAATTTCATTAGATGATTGAAAAATACTTTAGAGATTCGGCGTATTCGTACTTACAACACGCATGCGTATAAAAGCACACACATATTTGAGAAGGAAGTGTTATCAGTTTTGTATTTAAAATATGGTATTTATTAACACAAATATCAGCTACATACATGAGCATAGGCAAGGTTATACATTCATAAATAAATATTTGCACACAAACTATATATAGTAATGAAAACGCTTGTTATATGAGTCTCAAAATTGATTCAGGTAACTTTTTAAGGCAGCTAATCCTTATGACAGAAATGACATGCGATGTAATGGTATGAGTAATGGTATGGTATGTAATGATAATGACTTATTTATATGACAGTAATGGTATGCGATTGTGCGATACATGAGTTCAACTAATAACGTTTACATGAACATTACATAATGCAAAATAATAAATTATACCACTTTTAAATCGATATTTATTGTTCATGTCTTGTTCCTTAATGTTCAATGTAAATCTGAAAGTTGTTCCTGCTGAATACAAGTGTTATATTTTAAATTTGATATTGACATGGTATTAGTTTATTCAAGCAATTAACACTGGAATATTCATCATTACATGTGCTGTCATATATATTAAAACAATAATTATGATTGCGCAGGCAGGTGGCTATGCACGCGATGTTGCCACTGACACACCGCCACGCCTCATACAGTGGCATTTGTAGCGCAGTCCAAGTGTGAAACATGCTACTGATTGCCGCCACACACGCCGCACCGACTGCCTCCTCCATTAAGCAAATCTATTGCGTCGACGAATTTATTCATGCCAGTCGTACGCGCTTTAATGAATTCGCTATAGACGAATTGAAGGCGGCCAGTGCAACGGTTTAATAACACGACGTCACTTTGAAGATATTTACAATGCAGATGAGCTGCGCGCTATAACACAACCCCAGGGACTGCCACAGCGCTCTCGTCTGATACAAATGAGTGATAACCCCTGCCCTCTCCCATTTCACCCCTCACACACACACACACACACACACACACACACACATACACACACACACAAACAAGAACGAGCCGACGAGAGAAGTGCATTAATGAATGTCATTTGACGATGCACAGTTGGTCGATGAGAACGTGGCTGTTATTCACGAGGCGACAATGTGAACGCGCTTATGATAGCTCCATCATGCAGATGACATGGTGCATGATGATACATTTACTGATCAAGACGAGAGCATCACTGGATGACGGCCAACCTCGCTGATATTATTGTTGCAATTGAACAAAACCGTGATTGATACGACATGGTCCTATTCTTTTGCTAAACAAACACGCAATGATAACATAAATACCTGATTTCATTACATGAAACACATTTATCAATATAACCAGCCTTATACATGCATCATCGTTGATAATGTGTCTGTGCTGGGAAATAGCACGGTGATGTCAAATCACAGCGTCGGTGTGTGTGTCGCTCTTCTCATTGCACTAATCTATCTTCATTATTGTTTGCATTCACTTGAGAAAGACCAGCGCGTCAAATTACACTCATCTTATTTGCAGCTGAAATCAAGTCATTTCTTGATTATTAGATTGCACTGAACCGAATGACGGTTACCTAAAAATTGCACAATTTCTTAACTGCAATCTAACAGCTCTTATGATACACTAAAAAAGCTTACATATTATATATAATGATTGATATTTTTGACGCGTGTGTCATATACATATTTAATGTGTGACAATACTTATGTGATAATGTTAGGTGATAATGTGATAATATTAGGTGATAATGTGATAATATTAGGTTATAATGTGATAATATTAGGTCATAATGTGATAATATTAGGTGATAATGTGATAATATTAGATGATAATGTGATAATATCAGGTGATAATGTGATAATGTTTGGTGATAATGTGATAATGTTGGGTGAGAATTAAATAATGTGAAGGTGCGTTATTGTTGGGTGATTCGTCTTCCTTGTTCCAGCTTGTTGTGATTGCGTATTTATTCGGTACGAGAAATATATTAGGAGAGTCTCTAAATATTTGATCCCATCCTGTACAAGTACTGTACTGTTTCTGTACTGCACTAATTGGAATGTAAGATTACATAGCACGTTATAAAATTATACATTTTCGAATATTAAACAATTGAAATATCGCAATTTTTAATCCAGCATACGTAAATACGTATAATATTGCAACTTTTAAAACATAATTCACAAATCAGTATATATAAAATCATGATGGGGAATTATTCAACTACATGGCTAATATGCAGTCAGATAATGTATGCGAGATAAATAGGGACACTCATGCACGATGTTGCATGACAATGCACGTGCACCAGACATCAAGCAGCACTACCACGACGGAGTATGAGATGAAAGTGGAGAGAGCACGGAGGACCACCCGGTCAGGTGTTGATTGTGTGGTGACGTGTAGGTGACAGGTGAGCGCGTGGGAACACCGCCTCAACATGAAGCCAGTCTCGACCGCTGTATGCCATTGACAGATAACCGCACACTCACACACTCACACTCACACCTATTGTATTCATATACATATATGTAAGTACACAGATAATGTAAACATGCACACACACGCTCAGAATATATGACCTTTTCTGCTACACACACGCACACACACACGCACACACACACACACACACACACACACACATATATATATATATATATATATATATATATATATATATATATATATATATATATATATATATATATATATATATATGTATATGTGCGCGGAAATGTTGGTGCGATCATGAGTTAGTTTTTTTGCTGGTGCAAGTCGGGAATCTGACAGATATATTGCCATCTCTGACAACAATAACGTGTATATATGTCGAATACACACACACACACGTGCACACACACACACACATACACATACACACACACGGGCACACACACGTGCACACATAGAGACGCTCACATTCACAAATGCACGTAATATAAGAGCAAGCATGCCAAGTCACAAAAAGAATGGAACAAGAAAAGAGGCCTCATCCTTAAAATGACACTAGTGGTAATGCTGGTGGTAATGTTGGTGGTAGTGTTGATGGTAATGTTGGTGGTAGTGTTGATGGTAATGTTGGTGGTAGTGTTGATGGTAATGTTGGTGGAAGTGTTGATGGTAATGTTGGTGGTAGTGTTGGTGGTAGTGTTGGTGGTATTGTTGGTGGTAGTGTTGGTGGTAATGTTGGTGGTAGTGCTGGTGGTAGTGTTGGTGGTAGTGTTGGTGGTAGTGCTGGTGGTAGTGTTGGTGGTAATGTTGGTGGTAGTGTTGGTGGTAATGTTGGTGGTAGTGTTGGTGGTAGTGTTGGTGGTATTGTTGGTGGTAGTGTTGGTGGTAATGTTGGTGGTAGTGCTGGTGGTAGTGTTGGTGGTAGTGTTGGTGGTAGTGCTGGTGGTAGTGTTGGTGGTAATGTTGGTGGTAGTGTTGGTGGTAATGTTGGTGGTAGTGTTGGTGGTAGTGTTGGTGGTAGTGCTGGTGGTAGTGTTGGTGGTAATGTTGGTGGTAGTGTTGGTGGTAATGTTGGTGGTAGTGTTGGTGGTAGTGTTGATGGTAATGTTGGTGGTAGTGTTGATGGTAATGTTGGTGGTAGTGTTGATGGTAATGTTGGTGGAAGTGTTGATGGTAATGTTGGTGGTAGTGTTGGTGGTAGTGTTGGTGGTATTGTTGGTGGTAGTGTTGGTGGTAATGTTGGTGGTAGTGCTGGTGGTAGTGTTGGTGGTAGTGTTGGTGGTAGTGTTGGTGGTAGTGTTGGTGGTATTGCTGGTGGTAGTGTTGGTGGTAGTGTTGGTGGTAGTGCTGGTGGTAGTGTTGGTGGTAGTGTTGGTGGTAATGTTGGTGGTAGTGTTGGTGGTAGTGTTGGTGGTAGTGTTGGTGGTAGTGTTGGTGGTAGTGTTGGTGGTAATGTTGGTGCACGTGCTCACATGTATAAAAGGGAAGATATATATGAGTTAATAATATGTATATATATATATATTTGAATATATACGGAAAAAGTAACATTTTATGTCCAGACAAACAATATTAATGTATTATCAAATATAGATTACGATTGTTTTTCTAAGCATGCCTCGAGGGGTATTTTTGTTAAACTCCTGTGTTCACTACTCTGTGATTGGCAGGCCGCCGAAATGGATACATAGTGTGTCAGCATAAACTGGACAATGTTCAGTCAGATAATAATGTTCAGGGAGCATATCTGACTGATGTCCGAGTGGGATTCTCGTGTATTTTTCACTGCTGTATTCTGGGTATGTATGTGTATGCATGTGTATGTATGTGTGTGTGTTTGTATGTGTTTGAGCTTGCATGTATGTGTGTGTGCTTGCATGTGTGTGTGTGTGTGTGTGTGTGTGTGTGTGTGTGTGTGTGTGAATGTGTGTGTGCTTGCATGTATGTGTGTGTGTGAGTGTGTGTGTGTGTGTGGATGTGTGTCCCAGTGGACTCATATGCGATGACAACTGGTCTCCCAGTGCACGACAGTAAAATCGATGATGTTCTCTTCAATATTTATCACTGTCATCAACTTATATAATTGTACTTGCACTACTTGTATGGAAGAGAAAAACAGGCAGAGATAGAGAGAAACGCAGAAATACGGTAATCAGCAGCAAATGCTCAATAGGGCCTATTTGCGCAGCTCGGCTTAATGTGGGGAAAAAGTTGGATTAATTGAGACGTGTCTAGATGAGGTGACTTTTCCGTTCTACCAAGTGAAGTGGGCATGGCTAATTAGTGGGTAAAATGGAAGTTGATTATTTCAGCACTTGTTTCAACACTTGCAAGCATCTCACTTGACACCTGAGAACGTCCACGCACTGTGCTTGAGTGTATTTGCATGGATTTGAGACCGTGTTAGCCACCGTGTCTGACAAACAAGAACGAACCTAACAGTTGAAAAATTACTACAACAGAGAGAGTTGGGCGTATTTTTAGTCTGACAACTCTCCGATCTCAAGTTGATCATTTCCCACGGGGGCGCTTGCACACATGCACACACACACACACACACACACACACACACACACACACACACACACACACACACACACACACACACACACACACATGCACATGTACATCTCATGTTTTAATAGACCTGTTCTAGGCTCGCAACTTAGTCAGCGCGCTGTAAACTTGAACGCACAAATTCGCCGACGAAAACACAATGTGCTTGTGAGAGCGAGCGTGTGAGATGCAGAACAATTTGCATCTGATCAACTGAATTAATGAAGTCTCGCTGTCGCATTGCTCTTAAATCACACACACACACACACACACACACACACACACGCACACACTAACACACACACACACTGACACAGACACATACACTCACACAGACACATACAATCTCCCAGATATACAAACATGCACTCTCATATGTACGCACATGTATATGTATACAGACATATGTATACACAAGCAAGTTTTTATCGGAGTAGCGAAATAATACCAAACTGTAGCTTGATCTGTTTGTTCAACAGCACAAGTCGTGCTACGTTCACAAATAAAATGTGTGTGTGTGTGTGTGTTTGCTTGGACATAGAAAGTGTTTGATACGGAGAAATAGACGAGTGAAACAATGATAATCGTCATTCATGTCAAAGTCTAATTAAATTGTAAATTTGAATAATAAACTGTACATTTTCAGTACAAAATGTAACATTAATACATTTTATGCTCGTGTGTGATTGAGCTGAGTCAGTATTATACAATAATGTAAGTTACAGTGTATATGGCCGTAAGAATGTTCTAAGACCATGATGGATGGTTTAAAAAAACTGGTATTTTGGAACACATACACACACACATACACACACACACACATACACACACACATACACACAGATACACACACACACACACACACACACACACATACACATACTACCGCTTGAACTATTTGAACACATGTAGGATATTTTGATGCTGAAGGACACTTAACGGTGTAGTTTCTTACCTGTTTAAGAAATTTATGTGGAAATTACTCACTGTCAAAAGTTTAGGCGTTACTTTGTGACTCGCTAAAATTAGAGTAGTCCAAATCTCATTGTCGAAGTGTGAATAGTTCGCGAGGTCAAGTACACATGATAATTCGTGGACACACATTAATATTCGTGGTTTGCGAGATGGCGTTGATTCATTAATTGTTTGTGAGCTAAATTTGATATTCAACTCTTTAACATTCAACTCCTCAACTTCAACCTATATTTGTACACTATAACATCAACTTCTCTTCACGTCAAATCTAGCTTATCAACTTTATTTTTCGACTGATGCAAGTGCGGAGAACCGTACAAAAAGTTCACGTTGCTGTAAAAAGAAACCATCAGTTTACAAACTGAGGTGGACGGCTTACTCTCCTGTGTAGTCAATGCGATTTGGACTGGTTTACGGACCAATTGTTAAGCTTTCTCTACAGTCGAATTAGTCTAATATCCAACTCCTGGTGCGTACACTTGTGAACAAATCTCAACACTGAGGCCTTGCATCGAACGTTCACAATTATAGGGCCGAATATTACGGAGCTGGACTCGAGTGATAACGTAGTCTTGCTGCCGTTCACCAATACTTTTAGCAATGAGAACGTGGAATGCATGCATATCTCGTGGTTAATTATATTTGTACCGTTTGAAAATTGCCTGAGTAAATTTACCATTGTTTCAATATCTCACTATGACTGTCTGTGAGCCGCGATAATGTCTAGATATTGGTGTTTTAAGCTCAACAGTGAGTTAACTGCTTCTGGCGTCATAGAGACCGTCTTGTCCTTGTTTACACAATAACGTGGATGATAGGACAAATAGTGGGCGAGTTGTCGGGGGGTATCAATGTAGTTGAGTAACAGTGCAGTGAGGTTACAGTGTAGTGGTGTAACAGTGTAGTGGAGTAACAGTGCAGTGAGGTTACAGTGTAGTGGTGTAACAGTGTAGTGGAGTAACAGTGCAGTGAGGTAACAGTGCAGTGAGGTAACAGTGCAGTGAGGTAACAGTGCAGTGGGGAAACAGTGTAGTGGGGTAACAGTGCAGTGGTGTAACAGTACAGTGAGGTAACAGTGCAGTGGGGTAACAGTACAGTGGGGTAACAGTGTAGTTGGAAGACAGTACAGTGAGGTAACAGTATAGTGGGGTAACAGCGCAGTGGGGTAACAGTGTAGTGGGGTAACAGTGCAGTGGGGTAACAGTATATTGAGGTCACAGTGCAGTGGGGTAACAGTACAGTGGGGTAACAGTGCAGTGGGGTAACAGTGCAGTGAGGTAACAGTGTAGTGGGGAAACAGTGTAGTGGGGTAACAGTGCAGTGGGGTAACAGTATAGTGGGGTAACAGTGTAGTGGGGTAACAGTGCAGTGGGGTAACAGTGCAGTTGGAAGACAGTACAGTGAGGTAACAGTATAGTGGGGTAACAGCGCAGTGGGGTAACAGTGTAGTGGGGTAACAGTGCAGTGGGGTAACAGTATATTGAGGTCACAGTGCAGTGGGGTAACAGTACAGTGGGGTAACAGTGCAGTGGGGTAACAGTGCAGTGAGGTAACAGTGCAGTGGGGAAACAGTGTAGAGGGGTAACAGTGCAGTGGGGTAACAGTGCAGTTGGAAGACAGTACAGTGAGGTAACAGTATAGTGGGGTAACAGCGCAGTGAGGTAACAGTGCAGTGGGGAAACAGTGTAGTGGGGTAACAGTGCAGTGGGGTAACAGTGCAGTTGGAAGACAGTACAGTGAGGTAACAGTATAGTGGGGTAACAGCGCAGTGGGGTAACAATGTAGTGGGGTAACAGTGCAGTGGGGTAACAGTATATTGAGGTCACAGTGCAGTGGGGTAACAGTACAGTGGGGTAACAGTGCAGTGGGGTAACAGTGCAGTGGGGTAACTAGAGATGCGACCTAAAGAAAACCGACGTTTTTTTTTTTAAAACCGTTTTTTTTGCCAAAAAAAACCGCGACCAAAAAAACACGTTCTTTTTGGTTTTTTTGAAGAGTCATGCAAATAATTCAAATGATGGAAATGATATATTTGGGATGTTAAATGAATTATTTTCATCAACACATGGGTTATTCATGCTATTGGTAACCCTATCGAATTGAATTATCATTAAATATGCACAATATAATTGTTATAATGTGTCTGAAAGGCCTAATATCATTGTTTGCACGGTACTGTGCGGCACTTCTATGTACAGTACAGTTTTGCATTCAATTATTGAGTTAATCATTGTGTAAGAAAGCAGGGATTGAGAACCGTTTTTTATGCTAAAATGTGAAACTGTTTAAAAAAAACAGGTGGCATAATTTTATTTTATTTTTTACACCTTAACTTTTTACTGCCAGAAATTAACTACGTTGGTTATAATAAGTTTCATCATTTCATTCAGCAGATCAATTATTTGCAAATATAAGAGTACAAACACTGCAAATATTTACACAAATACTACGAATATGCACACAAACTTAGTGTCCCTAATGAGACTACGAATAAAAGCGCGTCGCAGTGGCAACGGACCAGAAAAACGGAAAATATTTTCGTGTAGGAAAAAAACAACTGAGGAAATATATTTGATGTACAAAAAAGTATTTGAACACAAATAACTACATCAAAGAAACCATCATCCATAAAACCAGCTCTAAAAACAGGTTACTAATAAAAAAACAGTTAATTTGGTTAAACTTTCCTTGATCTGCCGCAAATTTTTTTCGCAATCTCTACATCTACGAAAGCAGTTTTGCCAAAAAATATATTTTGAAAAAAACATGGTTTAAAAGAACAGTTTAAATTAAGTGGTTTAACCAGCCGCTTATACGTACCAGCAGGCTACTTGCTATACAAAAGTTATTTGAACGTACATCAATCAAATCTATCTTACATAGATACTGTTTTAGAAAACATTGTTTCATTAAAAAAGCGTTAGTTTAAATGAACGTTTGTCAAAAAACACTTGACCAACCAATTAGCTTGTCTTGTTCTGCTGCCAACATTTTCTGGACCTGTACATTAATAAAACGAATTTTAAACCAGTTTGAAAAACATCATTGCATTTTTTCATAAAAAACATGGTTTCTTTTAAAAAAAACAAGATTATTCAATGAATTTGTTTTGTTATGCTGACAAATTATTTCAAATATCCACATAATTAAAACCATCTTTAAAAACATGGGTTTTCTCAATGAAAAAACCTAAACCACCGGACCCGGATGCACTTTCAAACAGTCTCCTGAGGTATTTATTGATAAATATTCTTGTTTTTTATACTATTATCAAATTATCTTTGAAATTTGACACGTAAAGATGTACAAAACATCAATTGAACTCATTTCTATGTACTAAAATCTTACATCCGATGACAATTTGGCTGATTCTGAAAAAAACCCTAAAAAAACATGTTTTTTTGCACAAAAAAACCGCAACCAAAAAAAACGTTTTTCTGGAGTAACAGTGCAGTGAGGTAACAGTATAGTGGGGTAACAGTGCAGTGGGGTAAAAGTGCAGTGGGGTAACAGTATAGTGAGGTAACAGTGTAGTGGGGTAAAAGTATATTGAGGTAACAGTGCAGTGAGGTAACAGTACAGTGAGGTAACAGTGCAGTGGGGTAACAGTACAGTGGGGTAACAGTATAGTGAGGTAACAGTGTAGTGGGGTAACGCTGGTGGTGAGGCAACTGAATAATTAACGCTCGTGCCAATACGATCGCAGCACATCTCCATTAGCGTCATCTTGATGTATATGATGCAGAATCGCACTCGTCAACGTATTGCATTTTGTGTCATTCTTGTTTGTGCTTGTTCCCATGCCATTGATCATCCATCTTCCTGGCTAATATTGATTATGTCGAGAATATGTACGTCGTCCAGCTAGTAGAAATTGGTGTTGAGTGCAGGCCTTCTTGAACTCAAATGAGTAGAATTTCTCACAGGACGGCTGGGTAAAACATCTCGTCAGCAACAGAGATGCGGTCCGAGCTAGAGATCCAGGAGCCGATGTGCTTGTGGCGCTAGCACATGGCAATCATCGAGGAGGGAGAGGCGACACACCATCAATACAGTACATCTTGCGACGCATGTGGACACATGACACGCATCATGCTTGTGATCAATGTGACACGCCCTGATGGTATGTCTGATGTATGAGCAGTATGCATGTATTAGTGTTGTGTTCCCTGCCTGCATTATCCGTGCATCTGCGTGCATGCCGAGAAATGTAGCTACGGCAAATGCTGCCATCTGTCATGAAACTTCTACTGGAAGTATTACTGTGAGTCGGGCCGGCATGTGCTCAATCATGGAGCCTAACCCTATCTGAAACATGTGGCTCATAACCCTACCTGATATATTTGTAATAGGATGCTTAGCAGAACGAAAACTGATGTATCTGCGCTTGAAAATTGGTAGCCAATGATAACAACTAGCGTAGTCATGTCAACTGTGTTATCTCAACAATGACAATAACTAGCGTAGTCATGTCAACTGTGTTATCTCATCTCAACAATGCCGAACTATTCTGCCACCTCTATTGTCTTTACACACGCATTGACACACACACATCGACACATACGGTTTTATCTTGCTGTCACACACGAGTTATAGCAGTCACGGCCAGCACAGAAAATTGCAATACTGCACGATCATAAGACAACTGCTATGTGACAATTGCGCTATACCTTTGCGACTCGAGCCCAACCACTTCACCTCGCCAGGGAATTAAACCTCACTCGGGTATATGCCACTGTGCTATGAGGCGAAACGATTTTCACCAAGATCGTAGCTCACATCATAAATGTTCCATGGATATCTGAAATCAGATATCCATGTTTTGAAAATATACGATGGTTCATACTACGACAGTTCTATACCACCAGTACAGTATGCATAGCACGCAATAGTTAGCGCCATTTGATATCGTGTACTCACTGAGACATTTCCAGATAGCTCAGCATGACAAATCCTCGGCTACACACACCAACATACACTGAAGCCCATGTATATCTATATATAACACTGGATTTACAGCGCACACACGCACACAATGGATGATGCACGCATACACACATTGAACGCGGACACATGTACTGCCCTCGTGGGAGCCACGCGTGTCATAAACTCGAGCACAAGACAAACGGGCTGACCACACGTACATACACGCGCACTCAGACCGCCACACGCACCCGCATCAAGCCGTATTGAGGGTGAGTGCACTATACTCCACCGTAACAGCGAACACAACATGCTGTTTATATCCAGGTTAAATCCCTATATATTGTATAATTTCATTTACCTAATATTTTTACTATGATCAAGTGAAATTAATTGAATTTCCAAATGAATGTACATGACGATGTTTTAACTCTATTTTACATTGAACTTCGAGAAGCATCCCAGATGTCAGCAAACCCGTTCTGTGCAATTCTTACATTGAACATATATATATACATATATATATATATATATATATATATATATATATATATATATATATATATATATATATATATATATATATTCATATATACGGCTGCTTGAAATACTGCATTACTGTTCAGTGTCAGTCTCAACTGAACTTGTGAATTATGCTGAGCGGCGCAGATGAGACCATTTCACAAGCCTTCGTTTCTCACATTCTCTGTGTGTTTGCGATCGTGTTCGTGTTGTGCACTTTGGGGTGCGGTGTGTGTGTGTGTGTGTCAGTATAATATACGGAATCTATAGCAGTTGGACAGACTGTCATTTTTCAATCAGAATTTCCAATCGCAGTGTCGGCGAAACTACTGGTCCGGTCGGAGATTTCTGTCTCCTCGGGGAATCGCCCCCTCCTGCCTCCCTCTTACTGCAGTCATCCACCAACAAGCTACTGCCGCTCGTTACACACACACACACACACACACACATACACACACACACACCAACATACACACACTCTGACATACACATACATATATACTCTGAAGAGCTTCTTTTGGCAGAAATGCGCGGTGTTAGAACATATAGGGGATTGAGGTCGCCTCTCCCCTCTCACCATACTACTACGCTCAAGCGCGCACATATACACGCGCACATACACGCGCACATATACACGCGCATATATACACGCGCACATATACACGCGCACATATGTACACATACACATACACATACACATAAGCATGCACACACGCCTGGTCAGACTCTACACCTTGAAATATTGTTACCAGTTCTTGTATACTACAGCTGTTGTCATTTTCTAGGCAACATTCAGACTCTGAATTACTGGTTATATCTGGTTGTGTCGAAGATGCACTGACAGATGACTGACTGGTACTTCGAGAAATTCCGAGACTGCCCGGTGCAAAACGCTCGAGCTTGCAGTACAAAACAGCAGGAGCATACTCCTCCATCATACTACGATATCCTCCCATAATCTCCAGCAGTCTTCAACATCGTCCAGGATAATCCAACTTCCTCCAGCTTCGTCCAATATTGTCCAATATTTTCCAACATCCTTAATTGATGTTCAAAGTCATCTGGGGTCTCACCTTGATTTGTCCAGTTTGGAAAAATCAGCGCCAAATACATTACAATAATATAATATCATAAATTATATATTTGCTAGGTATCATGTAATTATTATTCATGAAATCTTCGTGTAATGCCTCATACCTGATGATAAAACTTATAATGACTGTCATAGGGACATATTATGAAAACGTACCAGCTTATAATGAGCACCTTTCCTAGCTTAAACATTCATTTCTGATTTTATTCACCACCATCCGCTACTGTTTTCACATCGCCTCTAGTCCAAATTTAAATACTATATTTCAACTGCAGAATTTGCTCGGTAACTATCTCGGTAACTAGATACATTACATTTGCTTGCGATTCGGTCAGGATGCAATTTGGTCATACATTTATCCTTGTATGCGCTCGCTCACATTATATCTGCGTGTATCTGTGAATTTGTATGTGTCTTTACGTATGTGCATCTATACATATGTGCGTGTGTATGTGTGTGTGTGTGTGTGTGTGTGTGTGTGTGTGTGTGTGTGTGTGTGTGTGTGTGTGTGTGTGTGTGTGTGTGTGTGTGTGTGTGTGTGTGTGTGTGTGACGATGGTTGATGGTCAGAGGCTGCACTCTGATGCACTCACGACGGGCTGATACTCGAGGGAACGACCACTGTCAACACCAATATAAATCGCACTTCAAATCTGAACCACTTCACTCTGTACGACTGACAACCTCACATGCACATGCATACACACAAACACATGCACATACATATGCACATACACACATACATACACATACATGGGCACATTAAAAAATATACGCTCACTCATATTCTCACAGTGTTTCTATTTTCTCACTGTTGCTCAATTATTGAGCTGACATAGGATGTTCTGATATTCGTGTACTGTAGCAAGGATATGAATATGTTGAAACCGAACAGCCACTTAGTGACATTGAATTCCAGTGTCTTGAACAATTGGCCGCACAATGTTTTGAAATTGCTGAAAATGGTTCCATTTTTATATGACCCTCATCAAAAATCACAAGGAGCTATTAACGAGTAATTATTGATCATTATAAGCATTGTTTTGCTGTGCATGCGGTAGAAAATGACACGTCACCCGGCCACTCTGCTCTACATTGTCGCCTCAAGTTTAACCTCATCACATATTGAAGAATTAACCACTGTCCTGCATAAACGACATTAAGATTAACATATGCTTCCTTCTCCTAACTATATTCATTTTCAAACATTTGAAAAATTGCAGGGACCTACTAATAAAGTCGCTTGTTGCTGACTCTGGTCCAGAATGATCCTGACACTGTGCACTGACATAGTGTAGATTCGCGTTATGCATGCCTAATTGTAACAATTTCTCACATGCGTACTTGAATACTCACCAATTGCACTGGATAATTTTGCATGAAATACGACTGCATCTGCTAAGTATAAATACAGTTAGATACATCCTATACATATGCACATATACACAGCTACACATGTGCACAACTCAACAAATTACACACACACACACACACACACACACACACATGTGATGCACAGCGACTTCAGTCATAAGACAGGGTGCAGCTGTCACTCGTGTCCGGCTTGCAGTTTTGCTTGTTTAGTGTTGCTTGTTCAGTGTTGCTTGTTTAGTGATGCTTGTTTAGTGATGCTTGTTTAGTGTTGTTAGTTGTCTCGAGTCACTGTTCCATGATCGACCGCGTTCAAGGTCACTGTTGTCAATCAGCAGCGTGCTAGCGACAGAACTGGCCGCGGCTCGCTTGATGCCGCATAATGCGCTGATCTGCTCAGCAGGAGCTCGCCAGGCCTGCTAGACAATGATCGGCGTGTGTGACTGAGTGCCCGCGCTTGCAGCAATTATATGTCCAGGACATCGGGTGCAGGTCACTGACCTTTCAACGAGGTGACTGGACTTTGCGCGGTCTTTTATGATGTCGCGTGTTGTTGGCGTACAGTTGTTGAGCCACACGTTGACGAAACGACAGTGAGTTGATGGTCTGCAGTGAGCTGTGACTGTGTGTCGGTCACTGTGTACATCACCGCCGCCACTCACATCACATGCATACACTCACAAGACACCTCTCTCTCTTCATCAAACACACGGACAGTGCGTATATGAGCAACATAACAGCATTAACATGCATGCATAATTCTATTTCAAGGACTAATCAAACGCTGCAATAATACATCCAGAATGTATGTACACGTCACAACACACAAACATCACATACATACACATACATACACAAATGCAGACACACACGCATACTCACACATACACCAGTGCACAGTGCCAGTGCACGCTCACAAATACACTCACACATACACACACACGCACACACACATACACACACACACACACATATGTGGCCACGCATTGTGATATTTGTTTTGATGCACAGTGGCTCGTTTTGCTGGTTGATTTAGTGAGCAAGTTGCTAGCATCTTGCGTGTGTTGCATTATTGTGACTCGTCGTGACCCAGCAGTTTGACAATAACCGCACTTAAGTGAAACACACACACATACACATACACACACACACACTCCGACACACACACACTGTGCTGCATTTGCATGTCAAATGCCGTGTCTATCTTGTCCTTGTCAGCAGGTGTTTGTGAATATAATCGTGTGCGTATATATATGTGAGTGGGTGAGTGAGTGTGAGTGAGTGAGTGAGTGAGTGAGTGAGTGTGAGTGGGTGAGTGAGTGTAGCAGCTTGACAGGATGAAGGTGGATTTAGCACATCGACCACCGGCGAAGGTTGTGAACATTTGCATGTGCAAAGTTGATTTAACAGCAAGCTCAATACCAACACGATCACAATGCAAACACAACGAGCGAGCGTGAAATAGCAGATGTGTGGGTGTTGTGGGTAGAGTAAAGGAGGATTTTTGTGCAGAATGAAGAACGTAAACAGTGAAGCTGTTTAATTGGATTATAAATTCACCGTTGATATCAGCTGGAAGATTGTGATAGCACCGCAGTTTATACAAACGAAAGATAATTCGCCATTGAACACAATTTTCAACACGAATATTCTCAATTCGCAAACAGAAATACAAGTATATCAATCAATAAATTGCGATTTTTATATGAAACGCAGCGAAATATATAGGAGACAAATTGCCCAATAATTCAAAATTTCCCTGCAAATAATCACAACGA
>OU696591.1:7500-95000 GCA_916048095.2 Sacculina carcini | reverse complement strand
ATATCGTATTATTTTCTTCCATGTGCTGCAAAAATATTCTCACTGAAAATGAGCCATGCACAAAAGAGTTTGTTCCAAGATGGGAACACTGAGATTATAAATATGATTTTTATGTGCCCATAATCAACGGCGTAGATTTGTGTCGAGGCTCGGGAGGATGACAGCCACCATGCATTAGTGTTCAAAGTTGACTCAGTTGGTCAATTACAGGAGACCCTCAACTATTTTCAGCCTATTCAATTACAACACACATACCCCAATGAAAAGTGTATTGCGTAATATATTTATTCACATATTTATATTTTCTTGCATTGTTGACCTATTGTCATTTGCCTTCTATGCTGATTTTGATAATAATATACCCAATGAACTGAACTCAGCAGAATTATCGGGGGGTATAATTGCATATGCATACCCCCCAGCCAATTTGTCGGGGGGTATATATACCCCCAAACCCCTCAGGATTTACGCTTATGCCCATAATAAGCAAATTATTGTACCATATAAACGTTTATAATAACAATGATACTGATAATAATATTATTATTCAAATATTAGTATTATTATAAAAATTACATATTATACAAACGTTATTATTGGTAATTTTTATAATTTCTTCTCCGTTCAAGAGTACTTGTATATTGGCGTATATGTAATGCCTATATGTAAGCCTTTATTGATTTTACTTGTATTATTCTACGTTCCAGACAGAGTTTGTTAAGCGATTTCGTATAGACTAGACTGGACATATGTTATAATGATCTATCAATCAAAAACTAGACTAGATAATACTAGGAAATTGTTTTATAACTGGAACAATATTTTTGTCCTAGTTTTCCTGCGCTCAATTATAAGCTTATTTTTATACTATCTTGTTTATTTATGCTTTAAATTTTTGTTATTATTATATGTATTTCGTATATATAACTTGTTGGACAGTAAACGTAAATCACTGTCTTCAAGAGTAGGAATTTAATAACATGGCTTGAATATAAATATTAAATCCAGAGTTTGCACTATTTTTCGGCACGAGGTTTCTTAACAAATCTATAATATTAAAGCGAACAATTTTCTAAAATCGTTACAAATTTTTGTAACTGTTAATTTGAGGCTGTTGTTAATGGTGATATCTGGCTGCTGATTGCTGTTATTCGACTAATTTGTAGATATGGTTAGAATTAACCCAGCGTGTCGTGTGCAAGTTGTCAGATATTTGTCAACTGCACCATCCTCAAGACGAACTGATCGAAGAAAAGAACACTATGGAAGAATCTCAAGTGTAAAGCGACACGCTCAATTGACCGGACATTCTCGGAAGAAACCCGCTTTAAATCGACGCACCCAGCGAATCAGTGCCTCAGTTGACCGCACAGCACGCCTCTCTGCACCCATTCGTAGAGCTCGGTCATCATCTGCCAGAAGTGCCCGAGCAGGGCATGATGGTGATTCAGCGAGGAGCAGTGGCGCCTTGAGGTTTCGAGGAGCCAGACCTCGGCCGGCCACACCCTCCACAGGCTCTGCACGCGACGTCCTGGGCAGTTCGTCCAGTCGCATGAGACGAACTACAGTTGCGAGGAGAAGTGGTAGCCGACACTGTCGCACTTCTACACATGGCTACAGTCCTCAGTCTTCCCAGACATCCAGACAAGCACGCAACCTGGTTCACAGGAGACCTCAGACGCATCGCAGGATTGTCAAACAATTGACCACCAGAAATCGCTTCTCTGGCGTCAACAGGAATGCTCCAAAGCAAATCATCATAACCAGTGCTCGGTCTGCCAGCTCAGGTACCAGACCGGCCGCTCAATCTTCAAGACGAAGCGGCAGGAGGTCTCAAGTCGCACGCCATCTGCAAGTGGACCCGTGCTATGTTAACTACTGCGTCCTCTAGTCTCTGACACACCCGCACCTGCCAACTTGCTCCCGAAAAAATCCAATATTAATCTTTCATTTTAAAAGAATTACGAGAAAATGTATTCGTGGCATACAAAATTGTAAATACAACATCAGCTGAATACAGTCGAGTGGACTGACTCACTTAATGATACAAATGAAAATTCAGTAATGTACGCAAGTGTGTGAATTTAATAAATTAAAAGTATATGGCGCAATATTTCGTAAACTGTGACATTTTAGCTTAATACGGTTTCAATTTTTCCAATTTCAAACAATACTTTTATAGTGTGCTGTGTTTTATCACGTTAGTGAAACTTTCCTTATGATTAATGAAAGATAAGAGTATAAGCATATATATAACCATAGTAGGAAAGTGGAATGATGGGAGTAGAAAGTCGATCAATTAGGTGTGTCGCTGCTTCGCTTGAGGTCAAGCGGTCGCACTCCCATTGACGTCACGATGACGTCATAACATCGCCAGCCAATGACTGAGTGACGAGCCAGCACAAATGACCACAAGGACACCAGAGGTCAAGTGAAGGTGAGGTCAAGTCCGGTCAAGGTGGTTTCAGTCACTGCAGGCAATCTGGTGTTCTCCGTTTTGGTGATCAACAAGTGCGTTTCAAGTCTTCAAGTCTTTGCAAGGATATCTGATAATCGCAAGTCATGCATTATCGTCCAGGTGCTACATCGCCTAGCTTGGAGGCACGTGGTCGCCACTAGGTGATTCTATATTTGTAGGACTGATTAAAAAACTCATGCGAGTAGAACACACCATAATCGGTTAAAAATTCGCTGACCCTTGAAAACACAATTTCCACACTGTGCACAAGTTATCATATGTATTGATATGTGCCCAGCATTACAATATGTAACCTTAATGCAAGTCTGTAACCTAGCAGTAAGAATGCAGCTGTACTAGCTTGATCACGATACAGAGGCGCTTGGACATTGCCGATTATAGATACACGCATGAGGTGGCTTACTTATTAGGATTCATGTATATATATCCTGAATGCATACAAAACTTCG
Source organism: Sacculina carcini (assembly GCA_916048095.2). Taxonomy (NCBI): domain Eukaryota; kingdom Metazoa; phylum Arthropoda; class Thecostraca; family Sacculinidae; genus Sacculina; species Sacculina carcini. Next base: position 92,072 of record OU696591.1, on the reverse strand, counting down.
GAAATCGGAAAAAGTAATATAAATCACACTTTGGAAAAAGGCAGTTACGAGCAGCACCTCGGTCTCAATTAAGCGGGGTACTCTTACGTGCTACGTTATGATATTTTCCAATATCATACGTGAGGCGACAGAGCCCCTTAACACTCGTGCCCCAGCTAGGGGGTTCGGGGAGGAGGGCGGTTGCCATGGCTCTGGTACCCGAATTTACCAACTACTGCTCTGGAGAGATTTTCCTATGTTCAAGCATATATGCATACACGCACTCAGCCACACAAATAGACCAGTGAGCAATACCACCTTGTATTTAGTTTTGCTGTGTTGTTGGTGTATGTGTGTATGACGGTGTTGTGCGAGGACTGATTGAGACATCATATGGCCATTACAGCATGCACCATCACCCACACTCACTGCACACACCAACTACACCTGCTGCCCTCGTGCCGCCAGGGTCCCGTCTACGGGCCCCGGGGGACCGCTGCCCTTGTCATTCCCCTGTGCACAGTGCATATAGGCAATATATCTGTTTGTGTGTCTGTCTGTGCGCGTGCACACACAGCGAGACGCCGATACCTTCTGTTACTTCCAACTAGCGATATAGAGCTACCAGACAAACACACACACATACACATACACACACATACACATACACACACATACACATACACACACACATACGGCTCTCATTTTCAACTATTGAAACATTTATATTGCGCAATATCTACACACAATGTCTCAGATGCACAGACAGTACAATATACAATTTCAACGCGGCATTGAACAAGCGCACACAGGAATGTACAAACATTCATAACAAGCACACGCATACATTAGGCGGAACGGCAAATTTATCATAATCTCTGGCACACGCACACACACACACAAACACACACACACAAGCACAAACACACAAACACACACGTAAATGCATGTATTACGCACACTTTCCAAGTCTGCTAGCGCGATAAACCAATTTAATTGTCGACAAATTTGTAATATATTTATAGTAAATCATGAATCTGATGTGCTAAATAATAGCTAACACGTTTTGTAATGACAGAAATAATGCGCGTTTCCTTTTAGATCTTGCTGTTTGTTTTTCACTCTTCATTAACTTTTTCAAGTGCATATTGATAATATTGTACGGTTAGCTGGGCAGAAATGATACACTGGGATGAATTGACAATCAAGGTTACACTCACAGATTTAGACTGACAGACAGACAAACTGACTGGTACACGCTGTGCTGTCATGTCAGGGACTGATTGTTGCGAGTGGTTCTTTATGTTCGCATTGAGTACCTGCGAGTGCCGACATTGTGTGTGTGTGTGTGTGTATGTGTATGTGTATGTGTGTGTGTGTGTATGTGTATGTATATACGAGCACTCAAACATGACCGGGCAATCATTGCAATTGCGGTGCGCACGTGAACAATTAAGACCTTCTTAGCTCTCGTCTGCTCAATTATTGTACCCTCATTACCAGCAAGCTTAGCGAAAAGCCACTATGTTCCACACTGACGGACACAAACCCTGCAACAATTCATTCATCACCGTGTTCCCTCATTTGCCGTGATTGTGTCCACTAGTGTATGCAGGGTGCAGCAGGCATCACCTCCACACTGATATCATATCGTTAACGTTGCAAGAACACGCATCATGCTCGACTGAGTGATACTGGGCGATATCACACTGTCACACTGTAGATCACTGTCGCGATTATATTGATCTGCTACGTCGATAGTCTTTGCAACAGTCTGGCGAGCATCATATGATATTTGCTTGATCCAAGCAGTATTGATTCCGTGCTCTAACAACACAATCAACACGCTAGCTAAACACATCTGTACTGCCAGCAATAATCATCATTACGGTCGCCGCTTGGTGCGCTATAAATCAAGAAAACTTGTGCTAAAAAGTTTCGCTTAGAATATCGCAAAATTACCTCTAAGCCCAACATCAAAAAGTAGTGAAAACAATTTAATTTAAAAAATATATACTTTTTGTGACAACACTTGTTTACATATTACACATTATTACACATTACATAATGTTTACATTAGATATTTATTCCTACAATACTTTTTCGCCCATTTGCAGCTTTGCTATGCTTGCATGCTTCATAAGTTTCATTGTCACCCCACTAATAATGAGCCAGGGTAAAATGTTGTTGCACCAAAGTTCGCAAGCATTCGGGCTAAAAAGCTGAGCTCAATGTTTTGTTAAAATACTCTACTATTCTACCAAATATTGCAATTATTGATTGATGATTATCAATCACTGCGAATATGATAATATAAATTATTGAGCGATGAAATCACTCCTTAACACTGCACTTTTCATGTTTTTCATTTTCGTTTCTCGGGGTATTTGTGCTGCACGCCACGCGCGGAACAAAAATTACACAATGTTTGAATCTCACAAACGGCACATAGAAATATATTAAACCTTTCACCTGATTTCTCGTGTAAAAATGTTAAGGTTAATGTCCTAAGTAACAGCTGCTACACGGGAAGAAGCCGAAGCTTAGGAACACACAGGTGTGTCTCGTGCAGCTCGCTGCCACCGCAGAACCGACCCTCTCCACGCTATGGCGCCACAAGGACGAAATACGTATTAGAGAGAGCCACCTCCCCAGAATGCATGGCACAACACATGAATGATATCTGGTACCCATTCACTGCTGGGTGGACAGCGGCTGTTGGATTATAGCATTCGCCTAAGAAATTCTCCACCGCCGGGTTTCAAACCACGGACCTACCGATTATGAGGCACTGTGTTGCCAATACACCACGGGGTCCATAACAACTTCTATATATAAGACAATATTCCGATGCGATCAAATGTGTCTCCATTTCAGTGATACATTACTGTACACTAGTCTATTGAGTGATTTTTATACTGAAGCGGAGAATACCACCATGAACACTCAAACCATTCTATCTGTACTCACTCTTAACAACATGAACACTCAAGCCATTCTCTATGTACTCACTCTTGACACAGAATGTGCGTGTCGCTCTTCTCTTCCGTCACACTCCTCCTGCGGATCACGTGACCCGGTCAAGAACATGCGGTCAAGTTGAGGTTGGGGTCACACAAGTGACGTCACACTACGTCACCGCAAATTATTCAGCGTTCCATGTGATGAAACAGAACATAATACAAATATTGAATCAAACATTATAATAACAATAGTTATTTCAGTTAAATATACTTGGTGCATTGATATAATGACGTAATTACACATAGTTTTCCTTGCATGAGAGGCTCATAGTGAGAATTGACTCGATATTGAGCAGCAAGTTGTGACGAGCCGTGATCACCACGCCTATTGATTCACGCATATGTGGCTATACCGGGCTGTGTATAGACTCATGTTTGATGCTTGCTAGTCGGCAATCTGATGTTGAGCAATTATTCAGTCATGTTACTATGATAGTCGCGAGCACGTCGCCAACTCTGTCTGCACTGCTTCTATCGATTTCAGCTGGCCAAAGCTGCACGCTTAAACGAGCCCGTGTGTACGCTTGCGTGTATGTGTGTTAGTGTGTATGTCTGTATGTGTGTGTGCGCGAGTGAGTGTATGTGTATGTGTATGTATGTATGCGTCCCTCGATCTGTATTGATTTTGCGCTCAAAATCATTTGGAAATGACCAGTGGTAGTCGGTGAGAAATTCCCCACTGGCCAGATATATTTCCAAGCAGCCCGCTGTTTCAAGCTACTATAAGACCGCTGGTCAGCGCATATTCTCCGCACCACGCCGACACTTGAGTGCTTGGTGCAATATTTAATGGCCGCATATTGCAACGTTGCAAATTCCGCCCGCGGCGATGGTCAGCCATATTCTGCGCAGCATGTATGCGCCGGTGTGTGTGCGTGTGTGTGTGCACGCGAGTATTAAGCCCCGCCTCTTTGTGCACGTGCGTCATTGACGTTATGACAGGTTATGCACTTACGCTCCGCCCACCGCTCTATGATATGATATTACCTGGCCGCTGATTCGTCGGCGTTGTGACGTCGCAGCGCGTGCGTGTTGGTGTGGGGCGCCGCCGCTGGCTCAGCTGCATTCAATGTCCAGTAGCGAGCCGGCGTTGGTGCGTGTTGGTCTGTGTTGCGAGTGTCGTTCTAACAACCAGTACACACACACACTCAGTACGTGTATTGTTAGCAGTGGTGTGCAGTGCTTCTGGGCGGTGCACCATGTCCAGACGCAAACAGTCCAAGCCAATACGACACCTGGACTCAGAGGACGCAACACCACTGTGCCTCGAAAACGGTCAGTCAATTACTCTCGCAAACAATAACCTGCCGCTTGTCCAACTCACTGAAACTGCCTCACTGACTCTCTCCTAGTCACTGGCTGAGTTGGGATTTCTCAGTCTTTTTTGATGACAGTAATGTCTTCAATCGTAGAGTATTCACACCGTTTTGAAGGTAATTCTGTCCTTATCTGCTCCTCAAACCTGTCTTTAATTGAATAAATTAAACTTATGGTAGGTTTCTGCTCGCAGGACAAAATTGATATTGATACTCAAAGATAGGTATAGTTGGAGATTTTGGTGAATCCTCAGGACTTATTTTTGACAGAAAATTATTGCCTCAAATAAGATTTTAGCAAATTAATGTAAACACTACTCAGTGATGATGCTTTGAACGGAGCTCAGTGCAATTAATCAAGATATTCGATTCAACCATTTATGGGGCATAATGATTATGACAAATGATCTGCTAAATTCTGAGAGAAAAGTGTTTATCCCAACAAGAAAGCAAGCCACTATTGTCCACAATATTGATGCCCAATATCTTCTGCATCAAGACGGGTTTCCAAACAATTGCCGATAATTTCGTTGTTGATCACATTCGTTATAGACAAGATGTTCAGGGAAAATGCCATAAATGCCTAAATTTGCTTACTTTGTTGTTTTATCGTGCCTATTTGCCAGTCTATTTTCCCAGTTTTATGTGCCTAAACATCCGGTCTTTATTGATCATTATAGACTAAATTACAACGATTGAAAGTTGAGTCCGGCATATTAAATACAAGAATACATTTAACATTATTTATTACATTATTCAACATTATGTAATCCCCTTCATCAAACATCGCCATTTATTTCCTAGTCTATTCCCAGTTTAATGTGCATTATTTAGAGTTTATGATGTTAATACTGAGGCAAAATAAATATTTTTGCACTATTGATCAAGGGACCTGGTGAATATTGCTGGGGAAATTGTCAATTGAATAGAACTTGTACAAACTGATTGTTTCATTTCTCAAAAACATTGCGTGAGCCTCGATCTGACCTGAGTAGCGCATGTTCATTTAATAATGTATATGACTTATCTAATACAAATATCAGAAATATTAACAGACATGGCCATACTGATAATCTAGCAGCTAAGAAGCAGGCAGGCATGCATTGTGCAAAAAATTATCATTTTCCTCATTTCCTGTCAGTGTCTGTCTGTGTGTGTGTGTGCTTATTGGTCACATTCGCTCATTATACTCGATTATAATCGAGTATAATCGAGTCCCACAGCTCGCCAGCGAATGTGACCAATAAGCAATAACCAAGACTCGATTCTAATCAAGTTGAACTACGGGACTCGACTATAATCGAGTATAATCGAGTATAATCGAGTATAATCGAGTCCCGTAGTTCATTTCGATTAGAATCGAGTTCCGTAGTTCATCACTTTCAATAATTATTGAAATTGTAGTTCATTGACATATGGCGGGTTTTGTGATCGTGCAGTCTTCTGTGCTGGACGAGAGTGTGATACAGTTCAGTACTGTATCTGCGCTGTGTCAGCCGGGTATGATTATTTCAGCCCTGCATAGATCACGTCATTGAATCCCTCATCACTTAACACCGTATGTTCAGGCACGTAAAAACGGCACAATAGGCAGGCAAAAAGGCACGATAAAACAGCAAAATGGGCAAATATAGGCATTTATTAAAACTGACATAAATGTGCAAATTAATCTATTATTTTGATAAAACATTCTACCTAATGTTTTACACATATTAACCATTATTTCACCGCTTTTGAAAGTAAAATTGTGCCCACGATCGGGTAATAGAAGTTCAAAAGTGAATAATTAATCCAACGGCTACGGACGTGATTGGAACATATTCAAAATGTGGAAGAATATTTTATCCGGTCTAATTATATGATCTGATATATCTGATCCAATATTAGGCTCAGATCCAACGTTTTCACCTTCAGTGACCTTATAATTATCCGAGTTGCACAAAATCTAAATTTCCCCTGAGTGCGCTTCTGAACTTTACCTCTGTAGCACGCCCATTCTCACTAGGAATTTGTTTATGCTATGTGTAAATTAATAAAATATAGTCAATAAATATATACAATATATATAATACATATATAATTAATAAATGTATATACATATTTTTTATGCTATGTATAGCGGACTTCAACTATGTCAATGTCGTCTCCAATGGCTTCTGTTCTTCTCTTGGTCGGATCACGTGAGACAAAATGGAATTGATGGATTTTATAAGCATAAGACCCTGTTGCACTGATTTGGGGGGATAGACTGCTAATTTTGACAGATGCTGAACGTTCATTTAGCTCGTTAATTCACACTCGTAGCTCCGCTCATTCAGTACACAGTTCACACTGAACACCTGACAACATGATTGGCGTTACTGTTATGATTGGCGGGCAAAGCCTTCGTTTATAGTTAAACCAGCGGCTCTGGTACGACAAACGCCTCCTGACTGCGCTGAATGTGTATGTGCACCACACACGGATATACAACTACAAGATCGAGTTTAGCAACAGTGCAGTCATACATTCGCTATCTTCATTTTAGATTCAGCAGAAGCAACGTGATATTTTCATTCTGTTCTCAGAATACGGTCACGCATACAAACAGTCCAGACTTGCATCCTAGAAGTCAACCGGTGATAAACGTCAATGCAGAATAGCCAATATACCAGTCTTACATCGGCCCAGTGAACTCAGAATTAAATCTAGCAGTACCATCACTGGTTACACTTCGCTTGTACAATTATTTGGTTGAAATCCATTGCATTAGTTTATTTAATGATTTTTTTGTCAAATAAGCCAAACTTTAGATGAATGAGCAAAATAGGCATTTATCTGGGAAACCCTTGAAATAGGCAAATATAGGCATTTATGGCATTTTGCCTGAACATCCGATCTTTACTCATCACTGTTCATATGTTCAAGTTGCGTAAAATGTAGTTATTTCAGTTGTGCAGCATAGCACTTGTGTACACTAATTAGCTTAACATTGTCTGTGCTTTGCTTAATCGTTTATCATACTCACCGTAGTACTATCTATGAGAAACTCATCGCTCCAACATATTCTTGTGCTTTGATACAGTAACCTGAAATTAATTACACTTTCAAATCTTTATTTCTGGGAGTATTTTATGAGTAGATTGTTTATTGTCCAAATTTCAACTACAAACAAATTCAATTGTGTAATATTACCCTGGTAAATATAAGTTGAATTAATTTGTCAGGCGTAATACATATCATGCATATTTGAGTTTTCGTGCTCAATCGATGAATATTTTCCGTTGAATGATTCAAGAAGCGAGAAAGTGAACGGTTCTTGCCAGACTGAATATGTTGTTGATGTGTGCTCTTAGCGCATGCTTCTGCATGTCAGTGCGAGTGTGAGAGGTAGAGCAACACAAAGACACATACACACACACACACACACACACACACACACACACACACACACACACACACACACACACACACACACACACACACACTGAGTCCAACTTGTATCTGCCGCGTTCTTGGCAGCTACACTCCATCCCACACACATACACACACACCCACATACACACACAACACACACGAATACACAGAGAAAAGACTGTTTGAGTGACAAAAAGTTGTGTATTAACCAGTCGACATGACAGGTGGCGTATCGCAAGTGCGTGTCGCTGAGAGGCACGAGATTTGTCAGTTGACACAAGCGACAACTAGCCAGATATTTGTCTGTATTGACGTTTTTGCACGCTGCTCTCGTCATTGGCAACCTAATTCGTCAGCACGAATAACACTATTCTGTTAACCTACCATACATACCGCCATACAGAGAATGATGTGTTATTTTGGTGATGAGATTCGTTGTAGCTGGTAGCGGTGTGTAAGGCGCCAAACACATAAGAATAACTTAATTTTGCGAAAATTATGCAGTTAGAAGGAATAATTTTTGTGGTGATCACTCCGATGATGTTCAATTCGTCATGATGTAACAGTATGATGATGATGATGGTTATGATGTAATAGTGTGATGATGATGGTTATGATGTAATAGTGTGATGATGATGGTTATGATGTAATAGTGTGATGATGATGATGGTTATAATGTAACAGTGTGATGATGATGGTTATGATGTAACAGTGTGATGATGATGGTTAGGATGTAACAGTGTGATGATGATGGTTATGATGTAATAGTGTGATGATGATGGTTATGATGTAATAGTGTGATGATGATGATGGTTATGATGTAAAAGTGTGATGATGATGATGGTTATGATGTAATAGTGTGATGATGATGATGGTTATGATGTAACAGTGTGATGATGATGGTTATGATGTAATAGTGTGATGATGATGGTTATGATGTAATAGTGTGATGATGATGGTTAGGATGTAACAGTGTGATGATGATGATGGTTATGATGTAACAGTGTGATGATGATGGTTATGATGTAACAGTGTGATGATGATGATGGTTATGATGTAACAGTGTGATGATGATGGTTATGATGTAACAGTGTCATGATGATGATGGTTATGATGTAATAGTGTGATGATGATGATGGTTATGATGTAATAGTGTGATGATGATGATGGTTATGATGTAACAGTGTGATGATGATGATGGTTATGATGTAACAGTGTGATGATGATGGCTATGATGTAATAGTGTGATGATGATGGTTATGATGTAAAAGTGTGATGATGATGGTTATGATGTAACAGTGTGATGATGATGGTTATGATGTAACAGTGTGATGATGATGGTTATGATGTAACAGTGTGATGATGATGGTTATGATGTAACAGTGTGATGATGATGGTTATGATGTAACAGTATGATGATGATGATGGTTATGATGTAACAGTGTGATGATGATGATGGTTATAACGTAACAGTGTGATGATGATGGTTATGATGTAACAGTGTGATGATGATGGTTAGGATGTAACAGTGTGATGATGATGATGGTTATGATGTAACAGTGTGATGATGATGATGGTTATGATGTAACAGTGTGATGATGATGATGGTTATGATGTAATAGTGTGATGATGATGATGGTTATGATGTAACAGTGTGATGATGATGATGGTTATGATGTAATAGTGTGATGATGATGATGGTTATGATGTAACAGTGTGATGATGATGGTTAGGATGTAACAGTGTGATGATGATGGTTATGATGTAATAGTGTGATGATGATGGTTATGATGTAACAGTGTGATGATGATGATGGTTATGATGTAACAGTGTGATGATGATGGTTATGATGTAACAGTGTGATGATGATGGTTAGGATGTAACAGTGTGATGATGATGGTTATGATGTAATAGTGTGATGATGATGATGGTTAGGATGTAACAGTGTGATGATGATGATGGTTATGATGTAACAGTGTGATGATGATGATGGTTAGGATGTAACAGTGTGATGATGATGGTTATGATGTAATAGTGTGATGATGATGGTTAGGATGTAACAGTGTGATGATGATGGTTATGATGTAATAGTGTGATGATGATGATGGTTATGATGTAACAGTGTGATGATGATGGTTATGATGTAACAGTGTGATGATGATGGTTAGGATGTAACAGTATATAGCAGCACTTGTCTGATGTCCGATGTTGTGGGAAAACTGATCGATACAATCAGTCTACTACATCCACAATAGTGCAATTATTGCTTGACATATCATATACGCACAACATCAAGTTTTATATCAATCAATCAGTTACTCTTGCGACATTGGTACATCACTAATTTCACTATCAATTATTGTTCGTTGTTTAAGTGTGGTTTTGTGTGAGTTTTCTGAAAACACGCTAACATATTCGCATTTGTTCTGCACTATATCATTGCCGTTTATACTCACAATATACTTGCAATAGTTGAGTATACTATGCACTTGCTTATGTGTACACGCAGTGTGCTGTTGTATGCATATATAAAGGTGTGTGTGAGTGTTTCTGTGTATTGTAGTGGTGTTGTAGTGAATTCTACATGTGTGTTCTGGTGAAGGTGTATGTGAATGGTGTACCACTGAAGGTGTATGTGAATGGTGTACCACTGAAGGTGTATGTGAATGGTGTACCACTGAAGGTGTATGTGAATGGTGTACCACTGAAGGTGTATGGGAATGGTGTACCACTGAAGGTGTATGTGAATGGTGTACCACTGAAGGTGTATGTGAATGGTGTACCACTGAAGGTGTATGTGAATGGTGTACCACTGAAGGTGTATGTGAATGGTGTACCACTGAAGGTGTAATTGTGCGCGAGCTGTGATGTTGTGACAGCAGTGTTGTTGTTGATCAAACTGTCTCTCACAATTGATTGCGTCACATTCCGTACTTCTGTTCACTCGCACACACACACACACATACACACACATACACACATATATGCGCGGATATGTATCAAATGGAAATATGGCGTCTCACAGAGATAAGCATGCAGAGAGATAGAGACTGCTTGTCTTCAACCGCATTATGTCACACAAATGAAATTCTGTCGAAAAATAATGCTACATATTCCATTTTCTCGTCATTGATTGATTGATTTCGCTTGCTGAATTTTATTTGCCCTGCTTAATGCTGGACCGTGCTGTGTTGCATCATTGCACGCCGGATCATGCATGCTAAACTGATGGCTGAATGCCGTGTTTGCTGCTCATTTGTATTTCCAATACACTGCATATGTTTATCTGCACGCTCACTGATTTGTGATCGTACTGTGTATCTGTGGCTACCAGTTTATACGCTTGAACATCTACTGACCTATACGTTCTCTCTAGTTGATGCACGTGAGTGCGTGTGTCTGCCTGTCCGTATCTTCCTTTGTCAGAATGTGTGTGTATGTATGTGTATGTATGTGTGTGAGTGTGTGTGTATGTGTGTGTGTTTGTTGTCGACAAAAGTTCCAAATTAGTAGCCAGTTGTTGTCTACTAATTGAGTCGCTTCAAAAGCTCGCGTGACAACACTGAATGCGTTATCCTATACTCTCTCTCATATACAGCTCATTCACTCTGTCTTGTCGCTCCCTATTCTTTCCGACATTTCATCTCTACTGCTACTGCTATTTTATATCCTACTATGTAGTTTTGTTCCGTTCATTTCTATCTGTACTTTTCTCTCGATAAACTTGCTCGTTCGTAAAAAAGAGTTGTCGTTGATTCTTGCTGGTTCTAGGCAGATTTTTGCTTGGTATTAGGGACAATCAATGCCTGTGTTACGTCAAGTGCAGGCTCTGTAGACATGTAGGTATGTGCACGCTATTCGGCATGTGCGCGCATGAGAAAGAGGAATGACTTATCAGGCTGCGAGAAGAGTAGAATGAACAGAGCAGCGGAGGTTATTTGGCAGGTGGTGATGAATATACGGAGAGAAGGAGAGAGGCTTCTAAGTAGCTGCTGCATGTGCCTATTTGTGGAGGATTATGATTGGTCATTTATCCAGATTGTAGCCGAAACCGTCACCAGCGCTCACACACACACACACATACGTGGTGATGGTGTTAGCACAGGCACCCCTTATTTGCGGTGCACGCCTTTGATATTGGCCAGACCAGCAGACAGATGTGTGGTAAATACGTTTCTCTCTCTCTCTTTCTCGACCAAGCATCACCAGCAGCAGAGAAGTGCGTGATTAGTGCGCCGGCTGACATCTTGATAACAACGCTGAAAAGACAGAGAAAACGATTTTTCGCTTGTCTGTTGCGCCAAGTAATCACATGCCCCCAAAGATTATTCTCTCAACATTAATCTTACATCACTTCGTTCACTCTTGTATAGTATCCGGCAAGAAACAATTGTTGAATGCAATAATGTTTGAAAATGGCTAACTCACTTGCGCCTCATCTGAGAAATCTGTACAAAAACAAACCAAGCGCACCTAATCCATCCACAAAAATCAGTAACAGGAACTGAGCAAGCCAATCAAGTGAACATTCAGTATATTATCCTGATAACCTGCTGAGAGCTTAACTACTTTGCGCTTGTATTACCGGACAATTTGCTTTGCCATTTTCTTGTGAAGATTTGTTTGCCGTCATTGGCAGTTTAGTCATTTCATTGCGTAGGTTTTGGATTCACTTTAGCTCGCGAATTGATCAAACCTTCAAAACCCTGACAATAAAACTTGTTTTGCCACAAATAGCCACCACCATTTCAACCGCCATTTATTAGTTTCAATTGTTTACTGGTCCGGCTTCTCGGTGACTACGCTAATATGAACCTCAGGTGTTGTCATGTGTGCGTGTCCGTTAACGACATGCCAGTAGAGAGTCAGTGTGTGCGCACGTGACGGGGTATGGGGTATGTGGTGAACGGCTCACATTAGCGGCACATCAAACCGCGTGCAGTCTGTCAGGAGTGCCGGTGTGGCACGTGCTTGCTGACACCTCACTCCTCTCCATCCGCGCCACGCTGACATTATACGCCACGCAAACACGATTTGTCATGTGATATAGTACACCACCTGGTTTTGCGTCAGATTATATTTGTATTACAGTTACTGTTTTTCTATCTTACCAAATAGCGTTCATATTTGATCGGTGAATTGATAGCAATTACCAATATTAAGATGCACGGTGAATGTCATTGAAACTCATGAGACCTCTTTCATTTATCTCACAATATATGTGTGCTGTCATAATGATACTGGCTCAGATCAATGCGTCACATCGTCACATCATTGGTCTGTTCCATACAAACCAGCAGGCTAGCGTTGATCTGTTCTGCACGAGAAACTGGGTTTTATTACATGTTTCGAATTGTTGAATCTTATTTTATACATACGATTGTTTGTAGAGACAGGGTGGTTAAAATTCATGCCGTAATATCAATTCAGTGGTTCAGTAAGAACTCGTGCAAATTGGCAAATTTCACCTGTGCTCACTTCTGTGGTGATCATCCTAAATGTGCCATTCGAAGCTTTGTGTGGGTGCATTCTGGAGATCACCATTTTGGCTCACTCCGGAGCCAAGCCATGCACGTTTTATCTTGCTTGTCAAATTTTCACATGTATACTTGCTCCAGTTGAGAATGAACAGCTAGTAGAAACCACCAAATTGTACACAATTCTGCTCATGATTTTGGTTTATATATCGTTTTGAATTGACCAGGCCATTTGTCCAGACTTGTCCAGTATTTCATATGTGCTTGTGTGATGTGATCATAATATTTATCTTCTCTGAATAGTTTGGTCTTCTAGAGACATAATTCAAGATGCGATCGATCACGTAATACAATTGAGGAGTTATACGTGAACATTTAGAGCACTTTGGCCAGTGAGTTTATTTGGGACCAAAACTGGTTGAGTGGCTTCATATTCCCGGCTAGGAATACAGGAATAACTGCCAGGTAAGCACCTGCCACTGTCTTTATTGCACAAAACGAGCAACGTTTAATGAATACTCTATTCTTAAGACAACACATTTATGAGGCGCATGCTTGATGCACCAGTACTTGTTAATACGTACTTTCTATCATTTTTTTTGTTTAATCATTTGTTGCAACTTCTCTGCTAGATTCTACGCCTTGGACTTATGCATCTTTATAGCTCACGTTTGCCATAGCAAACATAGCCCAGTAGTTATATTTGCTTGTGTGTCTGAATGTGCTGATGCAATTTGGTCGTCATAAATTCAGCTTGGACAGAACAACATGACAGTTGGTGGGTGTGCATTGAGCGTCGGTTTTCAAGCCGACTACAACACACTGACTGGCATGTGCGTCGAATTCGACGCTGTGTTTGCGTCGCCGTCGACGCGAGCCGTGCATTGTTGTCGTGACACGGCGGCCGACACTTTGTGGTCGTAAATTGTTGTGCTGCATATGTGTGGCTGTCGCTCTGACACGCCGCTCTCCTTCACTTGCTCTGGCCGACAATATTCACTAGTTAGTGAGTTACTTGTTGTTTGCACGCGTGTATGTGTGCGTGTGTGCGTGCCGAGTGCATGTGCAAAAACGGACGCCGTCAATACAGCAGACATTGAGTCATAAAGTGCGGCTATATTTAGCCAGCACGCTGCGTCGATGAGGAAACAACAAAAACGAGCACAATTCTGACATATGGCATCTGGCGCTGCTCACACACACACATACACACACACACACACACACACATACACACAATCAACTGATTCAGCACCTGATATAATATGATATACGCTGGTCAATGTTGCTAATAACTTCTTATCGTTGATGGCGATAGACGCACATCATAGCAAGTCAGGATGCCATCGGCGGATCCAAATTGTGCCGCTTAATGCATTCAGTTTGAACAAGCGAGCGAACAACATTCAGCATTCAACGTTGATACAAGAAAGTCCCTGTTTGTCACGACACACACACACACACACAGGCCAACACACACACACACACACACACACACACACACACAGAACAACACACACACACACACACACACACACACACACACACAGACCAACACACACACATACACACACACACACAGACAGACACACACACACACACTCACACAAGCACACACACACACACACACACACACACACACACACACACACACACACACACAGACACACACACACACACACACACACACACACAGACAGACACACACACACACACTCACACAAGCACACACACACACACACACACACACACACACACAGACAGACACACACACACACACACAGACACACACACACACACACACACATGCTCTGACTTCAATCCCATTATTATTCATAGCAAACGGAGATATTTTTAACAACACCTCCACACGCACAAATGCATACGCACATGCACACACACACACACACACACACGCACACACACACACACACACACACAAACACACTGACGCATACACGGATACATACACATGCATGCATACACGCAGACACAGATGAGAGACAAGTAAAGCTACTGGGGCAAAAACTTGTGCAGACGTCTGTTGTGTCTCATCTTGTGTATTTGTGTGTGTGTGTGTGTGTGTGTGTGTGTGTGCGTTTTGAGGGAGAGAGGTTGTTAGCGCGTATTGTTTTGCTTTGCTAATGCACCTGGCTTTTGCATGCATTTATGTTGGTTTGATACCCGGCACCTACCCATGGTAAATATACCCATGGTATATGAAGACACACACACACACACACAAACACAAACACAAACATGTAAGCTTTTTAGAGGCACAGGCTGCGTATATATTAACGTAGGCAAGTATATCGTCTATTTTACTCGTATGAATATTAATCTACATATGTTCGTGTCTTTTTCGCATACACATGCTATATCTCTGTATATATCTAAGTATATTGTTTGTACATAGACCATTTTTGGAACGTTCATGATGAGTTTGACACACTCTTCACGAGTGGATTGATTATTGGATTTGAGAAATGCTGGCTCAAATATATCACTGGTGGGCATCAAACGCTAATTTCTTCCTGAAAATTCTGCTGCCAAAGTTTACTCACATTCCAACGCAATTAAAGAGCATGTAGACACCGTGTGACTGACTCACTTCACTTGTCTTTTCTTCTCAAATGGCCTGTAAGACAATTTATGTGAAAATTACTTACAGTCAAAAGTTTAGGCATTATTTTGAGACTCGCTAAAATTAGAGTAGTCCAAATCTCATTGTCGAAGGTGTGAATAGTTCGCGAGGTCAATTACACCTGACCCAAAGTCACGTGACCTGTGACGTCAGCAATCTACTTTTGAGTGGCGATTGTTGTGTTTCGTTTTGACATTAATATTCGTGGTTTGCGAGATGGAGTGGGTGCATTCATTGATTGTGAGCTAAATTTGATATTCAACTCTTTAACATTCAACTCCTGAACTCCAACTTTAATTTGTACACTTTAACAGCCATGTAAAATCGAGCTTATCAACTTTATTTTTCGACTGATGCAAGTGCGGAGAACCGTACAAAAAGTTCACTTTGCTGTAGAGAGAAACCATCAGTTCACAAACTGAGGTGGACGGCTTACTCTCCTGTGTAGTCAATGTGATTTGGACTGGTTTACGGACCAATTGTTAAGCTTTCTCTACAGTCGAATTAGTCTAATATCCTACTCAAATTCAAATTCCAACAGGCATAGGATGTTTGTATTATCCAATAACTGTAACCCAAATCCAAACAAATGACCCAAACAGCGTGGAATAGTTGGCTTCGACAGGCGCTAATCTGTAGAATGATTCAGTCCTGGACGAGGTATATGTTAATTTCTGTCAAAAACATTCTTTACTGAACAATTTGATCATTTTCCAATATCACATGAGCAAACTGCTGGCACGCTACGACTAAAAGCCGCACTGTACGTAAATATAAAGACAATAACAATACACAGACACGCATGCACCTCATCCAATACTTGGCTGGTACATGTGAGCGCGTGATGGTGTCGGGAATTTGCTGGCGCTATGATGGTCTCGGTGCGAGCACGAGCATGAGCACGAGCATGAGCACGAGCATTTCTTCTCCAGCAGCAGCCGCATTCTTGTTGTCACAACAGATATTATCATTTTGCCACTGTCTATGCTTCAGCTGTTTCTCTTGTCCGCGCTCCAGAAATAGACACACACACGCACACACACACACATGCACATACACAAAAGAACGTACGCATATACATATCATGTGCATATATTTGCACACACGCGCTCGCTGAAATCTCCATACAACTGACTAGTTCATATATTCGCTGACGAGCTGTAGAGCTGTTCTGTTATTGCAGCTGCAAGTTCGTCATACATGAGCTGTGCACTGGTGAGCTTGTGTGTGCGTGTATCCTGCAAATGTTTCATCAGCATTATAGTGGATTTTTTGCTGTAAGAGATAATGTAGTTCCTGTTAAGGCTCACACGGCTGATGCCGCGGTGGCAGCTGCGATTACAACAATGACTTACGACAATGACTTACGACGGTTACTTACAACCGTGACTTACGACAGTTAATGACAAAAGTGACTGTCACTGTTATCGAATGTCAAGTGTTTTCGTTTATATGGTGTTTAATACTTATTAATATTGGAAATGTAATATTGGAAATTATAATATTGGAAAGTTCATGTTTAGCGCCGTTGCACTGACAGACTAAAAATGTTGCACGTAATTATGCTAACCACTGATGCCACTGATTTCATCCATTTAATTCAATACAAAAACGATTCACAATTGACAACCGCTTCATATGCCACTTCATATGCCCTTTGAAATTCCCTATATGTGCTCTTTCTAGACGTTACTATGCGGAGTTAGTTTTGTAATGTAACGCCATATAGTTTTGTAATGTAACACACTGTTTAGATAATTGAGATGCAACACGATTCGTTATTTAATTCACTGTGTATGCCAATTTCTTGTTTTGCTATATAGTTTAGAGTTTCAAAACATGTTATAATTCTGGGTTCACCTACATGACTAATATGAAGAAAGCGACCTGGCGAAACTTTCAATTGACCAGACGTGGTTTTGCTCATAAACTATCATTTTACAGCATTACGCTTCAAAATGATTTCCTTTCGGAAATAATCAGATTCGCAGTGGCGTAGCTAGGTAACCTGCCCTCCTGGGTGGTCATATTTGTCGCCCCATGCATGCATGCATGCCGCTTACAAATCCATATGAGAGTATGCCCATGCTTCAACACTATTAGGGAATTAGCAAGTCCATATGTCGATATCGCCGGAAAGATGGACCTCTTATCATTGTTTTCTCTCGATCTGCCTTCATTCAGCTATTAGTTATTTGAAATTATAACAATAAATATGAAACAGTCAACTGAGGAATGAAACTCAGATATAACGACAATTCAATTTCATCAGCAACGTTATAATTCAAAGTCCATTTACGTTATCCCACTCAAAAAACCGTGCATTCAATAAATACTTCCAAGTGTAGTTACGAAATAATATTAATATATCTATGATATTATAAATACGAGTCAATCTTCCAAATGGTAATCGTATTCATAATTAGATGATTGGCAAGCTCGATCTGATAATTTAAACTGAATTTCCGATAATGTGACAATTGTGCAAATTTGGCGTGTATTATTGTTTGCACGTGTTGTGGAGGATGGAAAATGACGTCAGTGGGACAATAGGTCGACACGTGGAACATTGTTATCTGGTAACAATTACTTGTCAGCCAACATGTCAAATGAACGATGACGCGGCTTTTTCACAGCAACAAAAACTTTCACGCCAATAAGCCAGCGACATTGGAGTTTCAATTATTCATCGTCAATAGAGCGTGCGTCTAGCACGGCTGATGAATCCGTATCATTTCCTGTCGGCGCATTACACTTGAATGATTCTGCCTTGCTCCCCTTGCTTCATCCACTTGCCTATTCGCTTGTGGCCAGCATGGTACAATCAATGACTCAGCACTTCCTGCTGCAAACATTGCACGTTCTCTACAACCTCTCGTCTTTTTCTCGTGCCTGATGTTGAAGTGGAAATGCTGAAACCAATTTGATATGTAGTAACAAACTATTAGCGGAGAAATACACGCCGGAATATAATTGATTTTCATGAAGATTCGGTCAAAATATTTGATTGCGAAATGCGTTTGTTCGTTCGATTTAATTTCAACATAATGACATTCAATGATTTTTTTTTCTTTCACCACTGGCGGATGCAGATGGGGCTCGGGATCTGAAGCCGCTCCCAAAATGTTTCCATCAGCCCCTCAAAGCAGGAGTTTCGCTAAAAGAAGTCAAGAAAAAATATATTTCTGTAGAATTTGATAAGCATCGCAGTGCATATTCGCGCATGATGCCTTTGTAAATGTGTATATATATCATTGAAACAAATATTTTCAGTCCCCCCAAATAGTTCAGCATCCTCTTCCCTTAATTGCACTATGGATCCGCTACTGATTTTCACATATAAATTCGTTGAAATTATTAAAAACGCATTATTTCTAGTCTCATGAATGTGACATTCTTCTCAATATACCCATTATATATATGCTATCCTGGCGGATGCTCCTCTTGTCTGATCTCAGATGATACATTCATGAATTGAACTCATTATCACCGTGGTTGGTATCGCTTGCATACAACCCGCATTGTATGGGCTCATTATAGAAATGATTTGGTTGCGAGAAGCGCAGCATTGCTTCACGAGCTTTTCACTCATGCAGCCGCTATTTGCCATAATAACTGATCACAATTGCGCTGTGCTGCTCCACATATCACAGGCCTATCATTCGTTCACCAGCTGTTTCTGCACACTGTCATTGTTTCACGCGCATTCTGCCTCATTTCCACCACAGTCCCGTCTCTCTCTCTCTCGTTCTATTTGTCGCTTCCTTCACTGTCCGCTGCACAAACGACGTGTGTTTCAGTTCAGTTCAGCAGCGTGAAATGAGCCCGGTGTTCTCGAATCAGTTTCGATTACATTTGATCGCATCAAATATTCGTCCACTTTCGTTCACTCGATCGTGCACACACACACACACATGCACAAGCATGTTACACACTCACACTCGGTGGTCTGATACCTGCACCGCAGCCGTCACATAATTATAATATTGCTCGTTCACTGATTGGTAACGGCTCATAATGTACAAGCGGATGTATTGGTGGCGTGTCAGTGGTGTCGTGTCAGTGGTGTCGTGTCAGTGGTGTCGTGTCAGTGGTGTCGTGTCAGTGGTGTCGTGTCAGTGGTGTTGTGTCAGTGGTGTTGTGTCAGTGGTGTCGTGTCAGTGGTGTCGTGTGAGTGGTGTCGTGTGAGTGGTGTCGTGTGAGTGGTGTCGTGTCAGTGGTGTCGTGTCAGTGGTGTCGTGTCAGTGGTGTCGTGTTAGTGGTGGTGTGTCAGTGGTGGCGTGTCAGTGGTGTCGTGTCAGTGGTGTCGTGTCAGTGGTGGAAAGAACGCTTGTGCTGGATGACAGTGGAAATTGGCAGTGTGCTAAACAGGTGAACAATTACCATCGGTCGTCGTCTCTGCAATAGCACGCACATACCACTGTGTGTGTGTGTTCC
The DNA here is from genome assembly GCA_916048095.2 of Sacculina carcini. NCBI lineage: Eukaryota > Metazoa > Arthropoda > Thecostraca > Sacculinidae > Sacculina > Sacculina carcini. The sequence continues at coordinate 71,800 of OU696591.1, read as the reverse complement.
ATGAATAACCATAGTGTACTGTGTGCCGGTATATCAACTGTCGCCCGCAGCATAACATCCGTTTGTGTGTGTGTGTGTGTGTGTGTGTGTGTGTGTGTGTGTGTGTGTGTGTGTGTGTGTGTGTGTGTGTTATCAGCCGAGGTTCAGCAATTTGCACGTGTGCGCCAAAAAACTTGCATTTGTTCGGCACGTGCGTGTGTGTGTGTGTGTGTGTGTGTGTGTAATTGGCGGTCAATAGATTGTGCACGCGCGCACGTCCACATTATGTTAGAAGGGACGTGTGGCAGCGAGTTGCGTGAGTCGAGCAATTAGCGTTTAGTTGGCGGTCTTCACTGATGTGATCTCAGTGGCTGCCACTGATGCTGTACACTCTCACTGCTTCACTGCAACTCCCTGGCCACGATACCGCCGGCTCTGTGCAAGCAAGCACTGGGGCTTATGATCAAAACGCCACGTGTTCGCTTCTTTTCCTCTGTTATGTGGTGACTTTCAAGCTATTCACTACAATCTACAGCTAGTGTCTGGTTTTTCAGTAAATGATGGCAGGTAGCAGTCAAACTCGCATGTTTTCTGGAGGCGTAGCTATAAAAAGTATAAGAAAGATAGAAGAGAACGCACGCAAAATACACACAAGAACAATACGATAAACATACGATACGATACACACACAATATTGCTCCATCATCTTCCAACAATATTACCGTTAGTTTGATATGTTACAGCCATTTCACTTGAACATGCAATTTCATTACCCTATTGCAATGGTGGTGCAGAACAGGGGTTATTTGGGTCGTGGATCTCCAAAGTATAAATAACCCAACCAAAAATACATGATCGAGATAGCTAGATTTGTTGTAATCTGTGTTTGCTAGCGGAGTTAGCTAGAAGTAGGCACTGTGTGACATTACTGCTACATGTTGGTCTTAGCTCATGCAAGCATAACTGCTTTTAATGTGAAAAGTGTTATGCGCCATCCTTATGTCAGCAGTGCATAAATCAAATAACATTAGAAATATGACTAATGGCTCAATGTAATGACATTTTGTAATTATGGTGGTGTATGATATATTTATAATTATATTTATCATTTGTGTTCGTACTTCATATCTTAAAACTGAATTATAATGAACAGGATTGTTTCAATTGAAGTTTCCTTCTGATTTCGAGTGAGTATGAATGAATTTGTTTTCCCAGCGTTAATGGAATCTCATTATTACTTGTGTATCCGCTGCGGACAGACACGGACCCAGGAAGGTTGATAGGGTCAAGATCGGTTGTCCAAGCGATATTTGTTAACGAAAAACAGACAAAATCAGTTGTCTCCACTGATACAGGGCGTGAAACCGTATTTCTACCAAACAACATATCTATTCAAACAAAAAAGATCAATTTGAGGATAAATGAGAAATCATTGTTGACTATTCATTACCTGAACTGCTAGAGAGGCATGAACCGACATGAATGCGGATATAAATACACTACCCGGCGCTAGCATATGGACCATGTGACCATCTCAAATGCTAATTTTGCAGGAGTGCACGTGCTAGAAATCATTCACTTGCTGCGTGAGTAACGTGATAAGAGTTCTATGAAAAGTGAAATATGAACGTTTCTTTTATTTCTCTTTTTATATATTTCTCTTGGCTGATCAACTTCGACTCAGTTGTGATGTACGTTTGAAAAATAGTGTGACCACTTTCATGTGAATAAATGGTGTCTGCTAATTACAAAGCTGAGCCTATAAAACACTGCTGGTGAAAACATTCCAGCGCTGCGATTACATCATATCTGGCGAGATCCATTTTCTTGGCACCGCCAGCGTAATGGCACCGGCTTCATCGATTTGCGACGAACAACTCAGAAGTGGCCGTTAAAATGCGTCACGTTCTGTCAAACTTATCCAGCGGCCCCGCGCGAAAGATGTGCTCGTAAATCTCCGCTGTCCATATTATCAGTGGAGCAGGCAGCGTTGGCGACACCAGACCAGGCGGGTCATCTGCCGGTCACAGCCACTGCCATGTAATGCTGTAATATGCAGATGAGCCGCTAATATAACAACACGCGAGGTTCTCAGAAATGTTTGTGTTCGATGCTTGTTTATTGTGAAGGTCGTGTTGGCTATACATCGTTGATGAGGCTGCTTTTTGCGTGTCTTGTAAAATCCACGGGGAGCCAGTGACACAGAGCCATCATACACTACTGCCCTCGCTCTGTCTATCTGCTCTCTGCTCGCGAGTGTGTGAGTTTGTATCTATCGTCCGTTCTATGAGCGACGGAAACATGACAATAAAGACGCAGTCGAAATTGATGGCTTTATGGGGGCGGATGCGCCATTTCTCAGAGCTGGTCCGATGTCGCGCCGGTGCGCACAACACACACTTTGTTTGTGTCATCTGCGTCTTGGCGAATGTGGCGCTGTGCGGACGATTCCAAACTGCCTCCACCACGTCATCTTGCTCACTACCAATGACTGCTCGCCGTTTGCACATTACGCACACACGCACACATTCAGTGAGGCCGCACCGTTCTTCCCATAGATGCCTGACATCAGACACGGCTAATTGCCTATAAGATTGGCCGGTCGGGCGGCCGTAGTTGAGAAGACGTTATGTGAGTGTTTGCTTGGCTGCTGTTTATGACGCCTTCTCTCGCTATGCGCTTGTTTGTCGGCCGTGCGCGCGCATGTGTGTGCGTTTGTTTGCATGTGCGTGTGTGTTCGTGTGTCCGCCTGCTGTAAAATGTTTATCGGCGTTAAAGAAATAAAGAATCACACACACACACACACACATGCAAACATCACATCTGCTTTATCGGACAGCTTATACATTATGCTATTGTGCCATAAAATTTATAGCCAGAAGTTTTATGTGACTGAAAACAACAGCTTGTTTCTCACATAACTTCATGTTTTGCTATTTTTCAGGTCGTTCATGCTATCTGCACATGTGCTTCCAGAATAATGTATCTCTTATTGAGAGCTTATGCCGCTAAAACTGACACATATATTATGGATATTTGCACACACAAACACGCACACACACACATACAGACAGACAGACAGGAACAAATAGCAGATACACTCAAATTCATGTTATTATGCTACAATGTTACCTGTTACTTTGGTAATGTGCTATTTATTACAATGTTAGTATGCTATAATGTTTCTAGTTACAATTTCACTTGTCGAGATCGAGAAAAAGTGGCATAATGGCTAGAATGTCATAGTGACGAGGGTTATTAATACGGTTTTATCTTCTCGGTGTATGTTAAAACGGGGTATGTCCCCGCCAACTTAAACCGGAGTTCTCAACGATCGTTTATAGGCGCATCTTTTGTCGGTGGATCTTGAGCATCTCATCATCCAACTCACTGGCTGATAAAATATTTTCAGTGTTTTCATCTTTTTTAAAATCAGCAGTCAGTCCTCTCAGCCCATGGACTCTTGATATCCATATGAAAAAATATGAAACCAAACGAGGTTATATCTCTTTGCACGCTGTTTAATATGATTAGGCAAATAGACTTTTCAGGGTGAAATATATTAAACCAGAGTACTACTATTTGACTATAGTAGTAGTCCTTCTATAAGACTACATTAGTAGCCCTAGCTAAATCCATGTATTTTTCTATTTTTCACAGGAATCCTCGTACTCTTTAGAAACCAAGTTCACACGCATAGCGGTACGAGCACCCCGGTTAAGAACCCCTGATCTAGCTGACCACACGCCAGCATTACACCGGATTTCCCGCTTCTCTGCTGCATGAACTTACGGACGTTGTTCCATGCGCGCTGGGCTTCCTCTAACGGAACGGTGTCCTCTTAGACAATTATCTCCTTTCCTTCGTGTCTAGTGCTTCTTCGTGGCGCATAATTTCTGCAATCTTCCCAGCTTAAAATACCCACGGACTTTGAGCCGCTCGTCGGCTTCGAGAAATTCAAACAGCTCGATCTCCTCGTTCACTTGCGTCTTTTCCTCGGCATAACAGCAATTCTTTGCTTGTTTTTCTGTTATTCAGTGGTCCACTTTTTCATGAAAAACATGGTCTCATTTGAGAATCAGCTGACAGAAAACACTAATCTCGTCCAGATCGAAGACATTGTTTGCACAGAACTGCCCGATCAAGGATGGGAGATCCTGTTGTTGCCACTCAAAAAGAGATTGCAAATGCACTGCTTCAGCTTCGCTCTGTACTGTCTTGAATGTACTCTCTTGAATGTACTGTCTTGAATGTACTGTCTTGAATGTGATGCAGTGGTGCTTCTTGAACGTGTCCAGCCAAACATCACTCGCTATAAAGTCCGGTATTTGGATCAGCTCGGTCAGTTTCATCCGCTTCTTATTGATCATATTGCAGCTGGCATTCAGCTTGTGTCCTCTTACTTGATTCAGTGACATAATCATTTCTTCATCGAAACCCGTGTTGTGACCCTGCGTCAGGTTTATTCGCTCCGGTGACAATCCCGTTTTGATTGTAGCCTGGATGACAGCTTTCTTGTTGGGAATGCCTTTCGTAATGCTCATCCTAACTTCTACAATATATCTGTTTATTCTTTCTTCTTCCTGGTCAGCTTGGACTGATTTGTTTTTTCGCGGCATCTAAAACCTCTTTCTTCAACGCAAGGTCGGTTCGCTTGCGTTTCTTGGTTGTCTTTGTGGGCTGAATTTGAAAAATATATTGACTCGAATATACAGCAAGCACACAATAGTGACAAAGTAGCGATATTAAAGGATCGCATATAATTTTTTTAATCTGGTTGGGACCAAGAAAAAGTGGTGTAATAGGCAGCGGACATACTAGCGGGATTTGACTGTGTCAAAAAAGATTGGCTCTTGAGCAAAGCTGACGAATACATGAGCAATTATTGGTATTGCGAAATCTATTGTCACATTTTTATGCTTTCCACCTGATACTCACGGTGACACAAACACTCATGAACCCACACTCCCATTATATATCCATTACTCCCATTATATTTCAATTCCATATTCCACATTCTGGTGTAATGAATGAGAAACATGGTTTTTTCATATCGCAGTCTAATTGGTTTATGAGTTATTGAGCGTGATAGCATTGTCTATGAGAAGCGAGTGATATGTGCGTCATTCGGCTTGAAAACATGCAATCTGATGTGACCATCAGTCCATCTATCGCGCCTTATCAGCATTCTTCATCTATCGCTTTTTAATCGACCAACTGTGTCGACACACGTGCAAGTGTTGATGCAGGCAGAAACACAATGGCCAATTGATGAAGAGATATCTGACTGAGAAATGAACGCCTGCGTCGCTGGAAATTTATAATGTTTCGCGTTTAGATGAGACCATTAGTCTGGTCGTCGCCAAGATGGTCGCCGGCATTATCTGATGTCTCTCACCGTCCGCTCTCTCTCTCTCTCATACTCACTCTCTCTCTCCCTCACTCGCTCACTAACACCGCATATGCTAGAAACCGTCGCTGTATGATGTCATGCCACATATGCATATATATTCACATATACATCCGTATATATGCGTGCATGTGTTTGCACATGTACTTGTGTGTATGCACGTAAATGGGTACATATATATAGGGCAGAGCTGGGAGCACACACACACGCACACACACTCGCACACACGCACACACTCGCACATGAACATACACGCACACACTCGTACATGCACACACCATAGCTGATGCACTCTTGATAGGACTTTTTCAGTCAAGCACTGTCAACGAGAAAAAATGTCGCTTCCCAGAAAAATCCTCACAGACCGTTGCTTTCTGTTGTCTAGCATGGATATTATCACGTGCTTGTTTCAATTATCACATGTATACGAGCAGTGAATTTGCCATGAATGTGTTCATTATGTGTGTCAACAAAGTCGGACGAATGCGACATACACCTGAGTGAATGAGCTCACCTTCACATCTTATGAGTGCACTGTTATTCCGCACCCGTCATGTCCAGTAATATATTGCTGTCGCAGTAACATTTACAATATCAAGCTGTGTGTGGTGGTGTGAGTGTGTGCGTGGCTTCATCTCAACTGACTCATGTGTGAGTGAGCGTTGGTGTGAGAGTAAGTGTGTTTGTTTGTTGAACAATAGTGTATCTGACAGAGTGGTGTATTCCATTTGGCAGATTGCTTTTCTGAAGCTGACACGTAATGTGTGCTTGTGTGTGTGTGCGTGCATGTGTTGAGCGTATGAAATAGCACTCAACGTGGATTCATCAGCTGACGCGAGGCCTCGTGAGTGTACCTCTTCACGTCACCCGTGACCACAATACAATGACGCGCTTGATGAATGCGTACACGTGCGCTGTAGTAACTGTTTGATGGTCAGTGACCACCTTGATCACTGGGCAGCAACGTCCTACACCCTTGTGCTGCGGTATCAATGCCACCGACGTACTCAACTGCTTTTAAATGTACTTGCGCCGTGTTGAAACACTCAGCCTTGCTGCGCGTTTATGTTCATTACATCTAGCTGACGGGCATGCATCATACCATGTGTATCAGACCGCTGTCCCTGCTTGCACGAGAGCGCGTGATTGGAGTGAGGGTGTTGGACGCAGCAATTACTCTATCAGATACAAGCGTGTGGTGGGCTGCTCACGTGTCCACTCTTTCCCCTCGTGCACTGTCTGAGTCGCGCGCGTTTGATTGCACTCATTCAGTTGGTGCGCCAAATGACTGCACACCACTGACCGGCTGTAACTGCTCGGAAAATGCCATCTTCTCTTCTCCCCTGTCGCTCCCACTGCCGATAAATGATCAACACACACACACACACACGCAATCTGGTGAAATACCCCTCCAGACGCCCTTCTTCCGCACCCCTCAAGGCTATTAATTACACAACGGTACTATTGATGGTGGTAGTGTTGGTGGTAGTGTTGGTGATGGTGTTGGTGGTAGTGTTGGTGGTAGTGTTGGTGGTAGTGTTAGTGGTAGTGTTAGTGGTAGTATTGGTGGTAATGTTGGTGGTAGTGTTGGTGGTAGTGTTGGTGGTAGTGTTGGTGGTAATGCTGGTGGTAGTGTTGGTGGTAGTGTTGGTGGTAGTGTTCGTGGTAGTGTTGGTGGTAGTGTTGGTGGTAGTGTTGGTGGTAGTGCTAGTGGTAGTGTTGGTGGTAATGTTGGTGGTAGTGTTGGTGGTAGTGTTGGTGGTATATATATTTGTATCTTGTTTTCATACACACACAAATACAAACATACATTTAGACAATGCCATATCAACCGGCCGCCCGCACACAACTAATGGAATACTGATCATAGGCGCTGAATAAGGTTACACAACCTTGTCTGTTGGATTAATTACGGTTTCATGTTGAGTATAAAGTCGCCCCCCTCTCAAATAGCGGACTCGAAAGTACTAAGAAACAATTCCGCTATCTGGATGTTTTCCCTATTTGGAGGTGTGCTCTGCATTAATAATTATTATCCTTTTTCACTGTGAATTCTTAATCGTTTCAAAAAATATTCCCGTGTAACTTATCACTTTGCATTTTTCTCAAATGATGCTACCAAAAGTTTTTATTACTTCTGAAAATGATTTAACTGTGCGGCGTGCTTTTGGACACAATGGTTTCGGTATGCTGCAATTTGTGGGAGATACCCACTTCAACAATGTTGAACACATCATTAGTCTCCGATGGGATAGTATTCTGAATTGTCAATGTTATATGAAGTTATAAATTCCTGCATGATTCCTGTGCGAGACCCTCACCAATCTGGGGTTCTGAGCGACCGCCTAATAATATGCTGTGCATATGTCTGCCTATAGCCGGCCCTAATACGTCACTTGTTTATTCCAATCAGCTTGTATTAGTCAATTGTTATCAGAATACAAGCTGGAGTAAATATATTGCATACCTCTTCCATTAAATATAAAACCTCCTTCACACAGTTTTCCGCTATTTGGAGGTGTGCTATAAGCGTGGGGACAAGAGATCATTGTGCTATTTGGAGGTTCTCGCTATTCGGAAGTTTAAATTCCGCTATTGGGAGGTGTAATCGACATGTATTTGTTCGGGACCAAGAAAGAATTCCACTCGGCAACTCTTCCATTCCCCACCAGACAGGGAAATTCCGCACAGGTTAAGAACGACTGGTCTAGGTGAATCGTTGAGGTGCATGTATGGAAATCGTTATCGGGGCGAACGTGCTGGTAGCAATATGATAATATAGAAAGTATGCATGGTAGGCCAGCACTAGAAGTTCAGAGAATGGCATCCAGTTGACTTGCTGCTGCAATCCAGCGACATCATGCAGTTGTTGTAATAGTGGACTACGGTCTCTAACTGGGCACACCCTACTTCACTAACACTCGTAAATCGCCACGCACACCCTCACACGCACACACAAACACTCATATATATGCATGTATGTATGTATACACACGTGCGTATATACACACAACACACATGCACACGAAAACAGAACGGGAGAGAAAGGGAAGGCACAATACATGAATACTAATTATGGACAATGCGACACTGGGCAGCATAGTGGTGACAGGCGTCGCTGAAGACCGTTTCAAATGAGTGATGAGTTGAACTTGTTAGCAGTGACGGTGACTAACGCTCAGACCAGTGATTTTAACCCTCAATCTTCCACTGTGGGGCCACTCCTAACTGTTGGGAATTGACATAGTAGTCGAGTGGGAAATGATAGGTGGGACAAGATGAACACCGCTCCTAAAACTTGCGCTGGACGGGCTGAGAGGGGCTACTGGGACTACGATACCCATAACACCCAGTAACTGCTTACTATTTTGCATGGCTATATGACATTTAAATACATCTTGTCGAACAAGTCATTTTCTTGTCCTACACATACTAGCACATGTGTTAGTATTTCTAAGTGAGGAAAACTGTTTTTGACTACTGCATGTTGATCACATTCAATAAGAAGATAAGTAATTTAGGTCCTCAATCAAACTTTGACGGGTCAATCTATGACGCTATAATTTACACCTAACCAACGTATGCTGATGAAATTGAATGATTCAGCTCAAACATGTATGATGTGGAGATGTTGTTGGACCCGGCAATAGTGTTATCAGCGCTGATATTTGTACAGTGCTTGAGGTCAACTGAGAACCGTGCGCACGTGATTAGTTTCTTATTGCTCTACTGCCTGTTTGTTATGAGCATGCAGGTTTGGGAGGAGAACTGATATTCACCTGCATGCAATGGCGTTCCTATCAACTCCACTCATTTGAAGCCGGGCCAAATATTGTGCACTGTCGCTCGTGCTACCCTGAACTGCCCGTGGAACGTACCTGTGAGATATTTGACATCACATTTCCTCACATGACAGGAGACTATGTGAAATTGCACGCTTAATTTTACCTCATTTTTCCTGTTTGTGACAGTTAGAGTGAAGATTAGGCAAACTTTTGTTAAACTTCACTACACAACGACAGCCGCGTCTAGTCAGTTGAAATTTTGCCTGGAGGCCTAAAGTTTTCAAGTCAATTGAACAAGCTTTTCAAGCTAGTTCTCAAATGAATGTATTAACATAGATGCAAGTACAATTAGGCGTATCGTATGCTTTAACCGGAATGTCTCACGTTTTATGACTACTACGTTTAGCTATGACTGAGTGCCTAGATTAAGCTATGTGACATGATGAATTAATTCGATTGATTCGCAATTTCCACGTCACGACCATAATTCGTAAGATTACCACGGTTTTTGCTATTAATTGTGCAGTTCTAGTACGATATAATATGATGCAGCGTTATTGAAACACGCATCAGTCTTTTAAGACATCGGTGAAAGTTTTTCAAAGTTTGATAGACGAGTTTAATATCAATTCATAATAATTTGAGTTTAATTCAAGTTTAATTGATACAGAATTTAAGTTTGTATAGCAGATAAATCAGATAATTTTGTTGAATGCTATCTGTGGAGGAATTGCAGTGACTTTCAACCAACAATATCTTCTTTGGAGAAGCACCAGGGTCCTTCACGCGAAGGGTGAATATAATTGAAGTAGCGACAAATATCTTAGAAGACGTCCTTCTTTCTAGCTTACAAGCGTCTAGTCTGGCTTATTAACGGCCAATCAATTTTACAAATGCACACCGACTTTTCTTTATAGAAGGCAATGGTTGAAATTGGAGAAGGCATAGTGGTCATGCGAGAGTTATCAGAGTAATATCCAGACTGGATATTGGACGATCTGTACTAACATAAATGGATAAGGTTTCCGTTGCAGCTAGCAAAACATGCCTCTTCTGGAAACATTTATTTGTAATCCTGCAATATTGTAGTTGTCATTGTTTACACATGGTGTTATATACACTCGGTACAATCAATGCTATGATGCGGTCACAGACGATCCGCCTCATAGCCGAGGGGCTAAGATGCACGCTCTGTGCACGAGAGGTCCAGGGTTCGATTCCCTGTCGAGGTGAAACGGTTGGGTTCGTTTCATAACGTGATAGCCCAGTTGCCGCAAGGCGGGTTTTGCGTGCGCGCAGCCGTACAGTTTTCTGTGGTGGCCGTGACTGCGAGATATGACCCGTGTGTGGCGGCCGGACTTGCGGTGTGCCAGCCGGGGTCGTCAGGCTTTGCCCATGCAAATTCACGGGAACATTAGCATTTCCACTGCTGTGTTCAAATGCGTAATTTAGCATTTTAGCACAGACGATATTTCTGCACTGAAGTCGTGTTCAGGGTGAATTACACCATGTGTTTTTAATACATAGCGAGTAATTTGGTAGGTCGATGAATACTCACGAATTTCGCTGCTTGCCTATATTACGCAGGGTGTTGACGCTTTGACCTTCCACCAGGCTGCAATACATGGCGTGGTGGTGACAGCACAATTGCACAGGCTGCTGCCACGCTCATGCACGGTAATGCGCGTGCAACGCTGCAACATTCGCTGGTGTAACTACTGCACACCCACCATGCTTCACATTAACACTCACACACACACATACACACTCACACGCACACACACACATACACACACCGTCGCACGTATGTGCGTGTGTGTATGTGTAGGTGCATGGTTAAGGATAAGTTCAAGAATGTATATACCGTTGAATAATAATTAGACATTATACTAATAACAATATTATTATTAAAATCACGGTTACACAATTAACACTGCATTGTTGAGAAGCGGAATCTTGCAGGCAAATACGTGGATACGTGATTGAGTAGTTCGTGATTGAGTAGTGATTGAGTAGTGATTGAGTAGTGATTGAGTAGTGATGGAGTAGTGATTGAGTAGTGATTTAGTAGTGATTGAGTAGTGATGGAGTAGTGATTGAGTAGTGATTGAGTAGTGTTCGTGTGAATCACACTGTGTGAACCACTTGTGTAACACACTATTGTGCGATTGAATGTCTTTGAGAGACTAAATGTTCTTGTGATACAGGTTATTGTCGTTCACATAATTATTGTTATTGCTATTCTGATGACGAGTGTGCCAGTTCTTACGACAGCACACACTGATTTACTACAGCACTGTGTGTGCGTGTGTGCTGTTCTGGCGCCGTGTTGTTATTGTGTGTGTTGCTATGGCGCGGTTTTGTTGTTATTGTTGTTGTTGGTGTTGTTTTTGTTAGTGGTGTTGTTGTTGTTGGTGTTGTCGTTGTTGTGTGTGTGGTCACACATTTGTCGTTTTGCAGGCAGCGTCACCTGCGACTAGCTGTTATCTGCACAAATCACGCCACATCAGTCATGCACGGCGACAACGGCGTCTGTCTTCTCATGTCTCTGTTGACCACTCTCTTTCTCTGCCCATCTCCGTTGTTCGCTTGATATCTCTCTTCCTCAACGTCTCGTTATGTTGATCATATCAACGGTGAACTCGTGCTATATACTGCTGTGTTGCACTGGCCCACGTGTGATACACACACACACACACACGCACACAAATAACCGCCACGTGCCAAGTACACGCACATATACACACACACACACACACACACTCATATACAAACGGGCAGACAGAGAAAACTATAGCTTGCCTGGTGGACTTTTTGTGCTTGTTTCCACACGCTGTGATATAGCATCCAGTGTGATATCTCACTGTGCGCGCAGCAGGAACGATAACACCATTGTCATCACTACTGTTACCATCACTGTTACCATCACTGTTACCATCACTGTTACCACCACTGTTACCACCACTGTTACCACCACTGTTATCATCACTGTTACCACCACTGTTACCACCACTGTTACCACCACTGTTACCACCACTGTTACCATCACTGTTACCACCACTGTTACCATCACTGTTACCATCACTGTTACCATCACTGTTACCATCACTGTTACCACCACTGTTATCACCACTGTTACCATCACTGTTACCACCACTGTTACCATCACTGTTACCACCACTGTTACCACCACTGTTATCATCACTGTTACCACCACTGTTACCACCACTGTTACCATCACTGTTACCACCACTGTTACCACCACTGTTACCACCACTGTTACCACCACTGTCACTACAAATCACAACTTTTATTAGGCAAGTATTTTATATGCCTAGAAATTTCTGTCATTTGTCTTTGCCTCGAATAACTGGATTCCATTGATTCCCAGCTAGTGTAATTCAGGAAAACATATTATGTTAGATGATTAGTTTGGCAATCGACATGAAAAAACAATCGAGCAAAAACACAGAGAGGAACTGCGAGATTTATAATGCCAGAATCTGATGAGAATATTAATATGTAATGATCAAGATTGCAAGATATCATGAATGCCTCAATGCACTGTATCTGTATATTTCACGGTAATTAGCTGTGTTATTGTTGCCAAACGAATACTCAACATGAATTTGACAACTTCAAGTAGAAACACGGACGTTCCGACTTATCTGAATCAATAATATATGGCCATTTTGTGGGCGATCACTTGTCATCTGCTGAAAGTTGGCATTATCTTGTGCCAGTGGCGTGTGATATAGCGCTGACCCACTCCCAATATGATCATGGACCAGCTCCATATATGTCGATATCGCATAAACAACACGCGCGCTGACAGGCGACTTGCGACTAATGTGGTGAGGAAGTGGCGTGATATGGCGCACGTGAGCACCTCATGGCGGCCGGTGAGTGGCGCGTGTTTCGCTAGTATTTCTCATGACAGACACGTACGTAGCAGCCGACACTGTGGCCATGTTTCGCCATCACATGTCGTCGCGGCATCATGTTTGCCACGCCGACTGACATTTATTAGCCGCTCCGTGCGTGTCTTGCTATCATTTGAAAGCATGCACACAAATTAAATCCCACAATGCGTCCATTCATAGATACGAGCAATATCCAATACAAGCGTATCGGATAGACTGGTGCGCGATTCACTTACATTTATACCTTTACAGGCTGGGTGAATTCCCGGGCTAATATCTGGATTTGAGGACAATGTGTAGTCAATCTTGGCCACCAATAGACCAACTGCAATATCACTCGGTATAAAACTTACGACAGAAGTCGGTTTTAATCAATCGGTGGAAAATCGAATCGATGAAAAGTCAAATATCAAGTAACTTTTCGTATTGAATGTGTTTATACATGCTCTAAATAATTTCTTTGCTTGCTTATCATATATATTTGATTACATCTATATAGATTTATATAGATGATTTATTGCAACGTGATACATTTTTTGTGGTCACAAGTACGAGTGTGTTGAATTTTGATATATAGAATTATTAATCTGTCATAGCTTCCAAACATGGCGGACCATATAGATCGAGTGATCTGCAAACACCTGTGTTACCTCCTCAAACATATTGCAAGTGTATATATTTTTTTTATTATTCAATACACATTTGCTCACGGCAGATAATGACTGGTGTATGCGAAAAACAAGCCAGAACTATTGAGTTTTTGTTAATAGTTTACCTGCTAATTGGAGTTTTGTGTCAATTTGAATTACCCAGAATATTATGAGCAAAAATTTGGTCTCTGTTATTGAAATATTTGTATATTTCTCCCTGATTTTTATCATTGAATCTCAGCATAATTAATCAGTGGCATGTGTGCGTATATTTGATGTTGAATCCATTCCTCACATTTACCTCACAAACACACATTTTCTCATCAAAGCGTAATACCAAACATTCCTCGTGCACATTTTAGCTGTGATGTTCGTGTGTGTGTTATCCTTGCCGCGCTCATGTGATACAGTTTGAACTCATCCTTGATACTGTACTTCGTTATATGTTGCACATCAAGAAATGACAACGTTGCTTATGACTGATAGACGAATTGACGAACAGACAGAACTCATGATAATTCAGGTATTTCGCACTGCTCACCTGGATAATCTTCTACATTCACCTGTAAAACTAACGCATTACGCATAGGCAGATAAACGTATGTAAAGTAGGCATCATAATGCCCGTCTTGACGGAACTATGTCACTGTCTTTGACACACACACACACACACACACACACACGCACACACACGCATACACACATACACACACATACATAGATACATACAAACACGCTAACATATATATGTATGCATATACACAAGTACACACTCCCTCATATACAAGTGCCATGTGTATGTGTGTGTGTGTGTGTGTGTGTGAATGTTTGTTAGTTTGTTTTATGGCGTCGTTTGGCCATTACACAGTTGACTAGTTGGCGATGTCTGTTTGTCCAGATTACGTCCCACGAGAAGCCATCGCCGAGACATGACACCATCTTACACAACAGGCACGCCACACAGTGTAGCACGCAATTGGGGAACAATTCAATTTTCCGACTGGGCTAATGGCTGACGATCTCGGGGCTTCCACTCTTAATTATCTCACAAAATATGTCAGCACACACACACACACACACACACACGCGATCATACAGCTTGGTGGAAAACGTGGTGGAATGTTTCGTACGCGAGGTATTCGCAAGTTTTGCTGATTGGCGCACGTAATGCCAGTGCTGTATCAGCAATTGTCTCGACTTACAGATTTGCCGCGTTGGTCGAGCGCTCTGCTGCCGTCCTATTGCTCACATGTCACTTCTAATGCCTCAGCTAGAATGTCCAGTCACGAATTTACTGCACTCTCTGGATTGTCGCCAAATTGTGCACGCGAGCTGTGAATGTGTATCCTACATGTATATTGGCGATATCAAGGCCAAATATCCCTATCATATATATTACTTTTTGTTGCCTGTTGAAATTGTCTGGACATTATCGTAGCTACAGGTTCCTTGTGTATGTGCGTGCGTGTGTGTGTGCTCTCACATGCAGGTTCCATATGTGTGTGAGTGCATGGGTGTATGTGTGTATGTGCGTCATTGTGGATTCTGTGTAGATGGATGTGAAGAGGAGCCAACGCCACCTAGACACCTGGACAGTAGTCTAGGTGGCGTTGGATAAGCACGTCCCTGACACACGAGTGAGCGCCACTTGGCACGGCCAGTGATGACAGTTACAAGTGACGTTGTCGCGTGCATGAAGCCGTGTCACGGGTTTTTGTCTTCACCTCTCACATCCTCTTCTATTCCCTGGAAATTTGCTTTTTCTTTTTGACACGGTCAACAATGGGTAAACTGGCACTGAAAAACGTGTTCACGTCTAGTAGAACAACTAGCAATGAGTCTTGATGGGAACTTGTAGAACATTGTCTATTGTCATTTGTCTTATGTGAACACACTGATACACACGCATACACACGCGCCCACGCGCACGCACTGATAACTACTTGTCAGATGTTTTTTGGCATGAACCAGCAGTTTGAATGGCGAGCGCTACACCGAGATACTTCCAAATCAATTAGCGATGGCGTTAATTACTCGACATTTGGATATGCTACTGTGGTCATTTGCAGCGGCGATTGACTTTCACGACTTGGTGTTCTGAGTCTCACAATCCTCTCGTGCCGATCTCGACTGATACACGTCAGTGATAACTTGAAGTGGAGTTCGATCAAGTGTTCCCACGCTCGATGTACTGCAGTTCTCACCATCACCATTGTGTCAAGATCACTTGCCATCACTAATCGCGTCGATGCAGTCCAGCCTGTTCATTATCACCCACCGCATGCTGTGAATATCATGTTGCCGTGCAAATGCGACAGAACGTTAATCCCAGCGAACTCAACTATCTACTTGTCAATCGAGAGATTACGATACACCCACCTCGTGCTTATTAGTACATTCTGTTTATGTAACAGTGTTTAAGTGTGCGGGCTATGCTACTAGGTGCTGTATCATAAAGCCGCCATCATTTCTATGATTAGTGAAACCACATACGGTCATAACTTGTGTTCTATTCGAACTTGGCCGCCGTCCCATGTTTGGCAAATGTTACTGACAAAGACAATGCATATCGTATGATAATATCATCGCTTAACTGTTCACCACTTCTCAGAGGCATCATACACTGCCAGTACAAAGCCAGCGATAAATCGGCACCATGCGTCGTTAATTAGCAGAGAACGGCCTGACCGACTGCATGTTTCATGAGTGCAGCGGTCGCGACCGTCATCAGTGCGACGTCGTAGCAATAAATCCACGCGCAGTCGACGCACTTGTGACAAGGCTGACATGTGCCGCTGTTTGCACTGCCAACAATGACTTACTGTGCTGCTGACACACACACACACACACACACACACACACACACACACACACACACATATGCACAGAAGAAGAGCTAGTGTGTGATTAGGATTTCCACGTAGTGATGTCTATTCAGTTGTGAGCATTATCAATAGACTGTTCTTCACATATTCACCACACACGCACACACATGCCCATACACTTACGCACACACACGCACGCACGCACACACACACACGCACACACACACACACACACACACACACACACACACACACACA
This sequence comes from Sacculina carcini, assembly GCA_916048095.2. Lineage (NCBI taxonomy): Eukaryota > Metazoa > Arthropoda > Thecostraca > Sacculinidae > Sacculina > Sacculina carcini. Next base: position 54,970 of record OU696591.1, on the reverse strand, counting down.
CACACACACACACACACACACACACACACACACACAGAGACACACAAACAAACTGACACAAATTAAGAAAACACACACACACAAACACAAACACACACACACACACACACACACACAAACATTCACCACTAGAACAAATATATTTCACGTTGTCTTCCGATATTTTCATATTTGCCAGCGATATTTCACTTGAATTTCATTTGAGTGTAGCGATGTTCGATACAAGCTTTTTGCTCATCTGAATACATCCAAACATTTTGATTGAAAGCGCAGCATCCACAGCTATTGGACAGTGGCGGTCGTAATGGATTTTACGGTGCACGCCTTCGAGGAATTCTCTTTTATTGACGTTCTGTCATAAAACCTCGCGTTCTGAACGGGCCAGATCCTCCAATTATTCGCCACAATGACATCATTTCTCTACGCCCGCTGAATGTACGCGTGTGTGCATGCATGCCAATTTGTTTGTGTGCTTGTGTGTGCATATTCGGGCCAGTTTACAGCTTCGGTCAACGGCCCACAAGTTTCCGTATGACACCAACAGAAAACCTCACGGACAAACCCGGAAAATCAAGTGGTACTGAGCACAACGTATCACTTTCTTGTGAATCGTATCGATAAGTTTTCTGGATTGCTTTATTTTGAAACAAATCTGAAATAATTGGGTAAATTCAACGTCAGTATATACTGGGAGATTGCTCTGAAGGAAATGCAGGTAATAAATGCTTGTCTCATCCCACTCTCACAATGTATCACGGAATGTGTATAGTTTCACTAATAATGTATACTCGTATATGCGCGTGTCGGTATCAGCACTGTATCATGGATGCACTTAGTATGAGGGCAGGGAATTGTCATATATCTATTCCTATTTCTATTAAAATGGATTTATATTTGAATTCATTGGAAAAACCTGTTTTGTCATCAGAAACGTATTTCAAAACGGAGTTGGGATGCTGATTATCTAATTCAAAATCCAGTAGATCATATGTAAAATCCAATATCGCTATAATACGCATAGCGACACTGCAGGTCATATGTCAACTCAACTGCCAGCTATAGCTCTTCTGTACAACGTTCGTATTCGAGTATTAATTTGTTGAACACGAAAGACCAATACAACAGAGCACGCGCAAACTCTTCAAATAGGGATGGGCAGATAAGAGAAAGAGAGGAGACGATTTGAGTGGACGGAAATGACGGTCGGTGATTGCGGGACGCAAGGTGTTCGAGCGTGCTGAAAAAATGCGGTCGCTCGTTAGTGAAACGATCGTGTTGTGGTCGTCATGTCGATTTGCCACTGGTGTCGTCTGTAGTGGCGTCTGTGGCGATGGATCTCTAGTGTCTGTGCTGACTTCCAGGAATGTCGGCCATACTTGCTTTATCTGCGAACATTGAGCTAATGTCATCCTCTCAGATGATGGCTAATTCTGTGCCTTGCTCCTTCCAAAAATGTGGCTGTCGGCACTTATTGAACGGGTTTCAGTCCGTCGATTGACCGAATAAACACACAATTGTACTAAATCGCTAGAATGCTTCCGTTTTCTGCATTTCATTGAGCTGAGTAATAAGGCGATTACTTCTCGAATTGAGATGGTGTCAGTGTTGTTGTTGCTGTGTTGTTGTTGTGAATGTTATACACGACATTGTTGCTAATATCGCGGGACTCGAATCACGGCTTTAATTTGTTCAAGGCTCGAGCTCGTAGCTGAGAAATCTATATAGTATGTATCTATATAGTATGTCGAACCGCTCCTAGATCGAGTTTGTTTAGTTACCTTTGTCTTGCGTCGACTTGAAAGAACTTGGATTCAGATATTTCAAACCTTATATCAAACCGATCGATATACTTGAACACAGCTATTAAGTCTCCTCTAATCCATTTTCCTCCAATGTACTCAAATCAAGTTTAGTCAGCCTCTTTTTATACGATAATTTCTCCCATTCTGGAATCAATTTCGTTAAACAAATTTAGACTTTGCCTTTGACATAAATTGAGCGACTACTTTTTTATACGGCTCCCAATTATGTTATTACGCATTTGAACACCGCAGTGGAGAAATCTATGTATGCGTGTAAATTTGCGGAGGTAAAGCCTCACGGCCCCGGCTGGCACACCGCAGGTCCAGCCGCCACTCACAGGTTATCTCGCAGTCACGGCCAGCACAGAAAACTATACGACTATGCCGACACGAAACCCGCCTTGTTAAACAACTTCATAATATTCCAACTTTGGTCTGATTGTTGTCACTGTCAATTGTTCAATGTTTTACATATAAATTTGTGAAGCTCATTATAATTGCCTATGTGACTTGCCTATGTGACTTTTCGCAGACACTTTGTTTTGTTCAGTGACACCCAGATCCTTCTCCTCATCTACCTCTCTTATAGAAGAGGTAGATGTTGACCTCCAATCGTGTAATTGTAGTAGGCACGATACATACTTTTACCTATTTTCATATGGTGACACTTTGTGATGTTATGCTCCATGTTCCAATCTACACTCCACTGGCATTTCATCCAGGTTTCATTGCAACATCTCACAATCGTTTTTGGCTCTTATCTGCTTCACTATTTGTGTGTATGTGTGCGTGTGTGTGTCTTCTAATAGTCACGGGACATTATGGTGGCTTGTTCTATTTGTGCGATATTTTGTTTGTTCAACATTCTGTGTATCCAACGACTCTATTTGCTCTGGCCTTTAGCCTCTGGGATATTTGAAACCGGCAGTATTTGCCCGCCGTCTCACAAAAGTCCACATTTTCCGCTCGACATATATCTTGAGAGTGGTCTCGTCAGTTGCCTGTATGTGTTATATGATATCTAATATCCGCACCGGTGTGCCCTCAATCTCTCGATCCTAAACTGCTCTGCTCTACTGTCCGCGTCGGTACACGAGTGAGTGTTTGAGTATGTCTGCGTGTGTGTGTGTGCGTGGCTGAATTCAAGAGCAAATAGAATGAGCGAGACGAAATGGAAACATACTCGCCAAGAGATATCACCACTGCTACTCTCCGGCAGAATATCGACAAATGCCAAAACGGTGCCCGTTTGTATTGTAGCTCATATCCCACCAAGCACATCCAAGCTTTCTCTATTCGGCCTGACACATGTCAGTGAAGTGCTATATACGAGTATATGTGCGATACGTGAATGCGAAATGTCTGTATACAAAATGCTGCACATCAACCACCCAACCGGAAACAAATCCGGCCAATTCAATGTTGTCATTGTGCACACACAAAAACTTGAAAACACGCACGCACGCACAACCTCGCACACTGACTCAATCAGACACACACACACTCACACACACACACACTCGCTTATAAACACACATGATGGCATGAATTACCAGGCGCACCATCGATTATATTATCTCTGTAATACCTCGGGAGTTGAGCATGCATTTGTAATTGACACAGGAGCTAGCAGAAATTCAGCATTTATTTTTCAGATATTTTCAGGTATTTTCATAGGAAAATGATCAACATGGATCAAGATGCTAACTATTAAACTGGCATTCAATATAACAATAGTATTCGGATGAAGTCATTAATGGTAGCGAAATGGGCGATTAATTTGCAAAACGTTACTTTTGTTAATTTCAAGGACTGCGTGTTCTACTGATTCAGAGGAAATACGAACTTGCACCAAACAGTTGAAATAAATTTAGAAATGCATTTTTGTTCGGAGATTGATCGAGTTAGATCTTTCACTGTTGTAGCTTCACTTGCATACCCCTGCATTTTTGCATTGTTCATCTCAATTTGTATGTTCCAAGCATGACTCTTTTGGAATTTATCATTTTGACAAGTAGTTTGTTATGCTATATACTTTTTCGTTCGATGACTTTCTGTTGTATTTGTTTACTTTTTGTACTCGTCAAACAGCTTAATTTTCAGATGATCACCCACAATTTTTGAGTGCAGATTACAACCATCGACTTTACACAGCGGACATTGACGAAATGTCGAAATATTCCACGCAAATAATTCGCGTTGCTGCCCATTCTACAGACTAATGCTACCTTGAAATCAGCTGATGATCATCTGGCAGTATAGCAGCGTCCGGTGATTTTGAAGTGGAGTCAGTGGAGTTGAAAATGGAAGTGAGAAGTGTGACGACAAGGGGTATAAGGCAAGATGAAGCGATAAGATTGGCTGGGCACACGCTGAAGAGTTAAGAGATGAGAACGAGAACCATTGAAACAATGAGAGTTGCAGCAGCTTGTTCTAGGGAAAATAAGAGTATGAACAGGATTTATAGTTGAGTTTTCATCAAGACAAGGTCAAAAAGGGTAGATAATTAATGGAGGAGACAGTAGAGTCAAAGTTGGAGCCAAGATTGCGAACGCAATTAGAGAAGGAAAGAAGATGAGGTGATATACAGGGAGGATGGAGGACGATGAACCAATATTTAGAAGTATTCAAACACAGCGTCGAGAGACGGCGCATGAAAAAATATCAGGTATCACTTCCGAAAGAAAAGAGCGTGGACCAAGAATGAGAGAAATATAAATCTGAATTTCATCATCAAACATATTTTAAGTAATGGAATATTTTCGGAGGATAGGACAGAGAGAAGACATAAAAAATAGAGGACCAAGGACGGAACCCTGCGGAACACCATATCGAATGGGGGAGTGAACCGAAGTGGACTACCTAAAGTCACCTGAGTAACCACGACTAGTTAGGTAAGATTTCAGCAGAAAGAGTGGATGATGATGAACCAAGACAGGAGAGATAAGGAATAAGTATGGAAGGCTAACCTGTTCGAAAGCCGAGGACATGTCAAGGAATACTAGGAGAACCAATCGACGAAAGATGTGTGAAGGCACTTTGTTTCACCATGAATCCAGATTAAGGAAGAGTCAAGGAATTGCCAGATGTAAGGAGAGGGTTCTCCTTACATACTCATTACATTGTCCTTGCATACCATACAAGAGGGTTATCCTTACATACATAGGGAAATACCGGATTCTCACACTAAATAGTCAACAACACAAACCAAAAATAAATAAGAAAATACTTTTTGCAAAAAACCGCAAACAAAAAACGATTTTTCTCATCTCTAGTTGTTCATGATGATATTTTGAGAGCGTTGAATGGGCGTGAACCGCTTGTTTTTTCACCGCAAAATAGCATTGACATTCATGTGCAGCATTCGTAGAACGGTGAGGGCACGTGCAATAAAGGGGTGCACGCCGCAGTGGGTTTGATGTAACGGTGACGCTGTGACAACAAGCTTTGATACAGCTGTCACGGCCGCACAACACAACCACTGTAGCGTGCTCTAATTGCTGTATTTATTTTTAATTTCATAGTTGGTTCCTGTGAGCGCACTGGCAGGGCGTATAATCCTTGGCATCTGGCTCTGTTCACCGGGGACCCGGACTGTGCGTGAGTACGTGTGTGTGTGCGTCCCGTCCCGCCCTACCCCTGTACTGCTGGGGCGGAGCAGCCCTTCGTCTCGGTGCTCCAAAGTAGCAGATCTCATCAGCATATCAAAAATCATCGCGACACAGTTGCCAGTGTGTATTGAGCCAGCTTATTGAAAGGCTTGTAAACGACTTGTCGAACGCAATGCAGCGACGTAGCGCACCAGACAGCGCCGCACGCCGTGAGGGGATCGAAACAGCAGCATACGACCACATCATATGACATCGGCCCGACTCACCAGCATCTAGCTTTCATATGCAAATAATCCAATTGGCCGGAAAATTGTCGACGAGTGCGACAATTGTGGCGTACTAGCGGCGCGCCAATTTCGTCTACAAATGCTGACGACTAAGCCGTTCTTCGTCTCATTGTGGCTCAGTGCCAAAACTGTCGCAGCCATGCTCAAGAAAAGTTCGATAAATTTGCCAATTTGTACAATTTATGATCAGTATAAGTATATATATATATATATATATATATATAATGTATATATATATATATATATACATTTGTATGCAATAATTTTTCATCTATGAATACCAGATCTACTTGAAGCTATGCATCCTGAAAGATATTTTGCACTTTCTGTATTGATACAGCTTCGTCTGAATAGAATAAATTAATCTGACAGAGGGTAAAATTTGCGTTGGATTGCTATATAAGATAATTAAGTAATATTATTAATATGATTAATTACAGGCAAATATGTAAGTGACATGTGATGAGTACATGCACTATTACCATCATACATTGTCCCCATGTACCGGAATCGCCCAAAAGATATAGATAGTTTAAGAAGAACGAGCTTAGTTAGTATGTGTGATCACTAGGGCTGTCAAAAAATAACCTAATAATCAGAAAAATTAACTTGATTTTCGAGAAATAGTAACCTAAAATAACCTGTGATACCCGGAAAGAGTAACCTAAAATAACCTATCCAGCATTAAAATATCCTTCAAAAAAGGTCAATTTCTTTTTGTAATTCTGAAGGAAGAAAATACACCAGTCCCTCTTTTCTATCCTCTTTCCGATTTGGTACTATTCTTATTTATTTATTTTGGCTGAGTGATTTATAATTCGGCACACGCTCAATGAGTGTTGTTCAACGATAACCGAGGATTCTCTGCAACAAATTGCGCTTGAATCTTTTGTTGATTGACACACAAACACGATCACACGAGCACACACACACACACGTGCATGGACACTCGAGTGTGCACATTAACTAATACACACACGACGTGTTCCCATTGTGACACTCATGTGAGTAATATGCGCGCCCTCGCATTATTGAAGCACACTTGAGTGGACCGGCACACTGATGGAGAGGCATACTTGAAGCTCGTCGCTGGAGACCCTGGCTGATGCACGCTGCATACATCATACACACCGGCACGTGCTTGATGAACAATGAGAATAACGCCCGCGGCCACGTTGTATGCGACCAAAATAGAAGTTGCGTGTTGACAGTAGCACCGTGCGCCGACGTTATGACACTGTGTCAACACTCGGGCCCACACACACACACACACACACGCACACACACACACACACACACACACACACACACACACATACACACTCATATAGGCTTAATAATGCTGTCATACTTATACAAACAGCAGTGCTCAACACTCTTGTGAACTATGAGACGATATCTCAACACATTGACCTTAAATTCGGTGCGCATATATTTAATTGGAATTGACGTTGTGCAGCATACACTCGTTTTTCTTTGTGATATTCTTAGGATGAGCACATCAGTGATAGTTGGAGCTGCGTGCTCCTCATGATTGAGTCTTGGCCGCTTGCTGCACGCTGCTGCACCGTATTGTTCAACTGGGAGCGCGGTGTATTATCATCGTGCGACCGAAGCTCCCATGAAATATTCAAATTTCATTCTGAGTGTATATGTCTTTGTGTGTATATCATTGTGTGTGTGTGTGTGCATGATGTGTATCGAGCGATGCACGGCAACAATCGGCCCAGACAATTGTCAGTGCCAACGTATTGTTGATAGCGCATTAGTCCGTCTGAGCCGACGCGAACACATCGCCACTGGGCTCCATTTTGACGACTTGCTCGAAATTTCACACTGCACGAGGTGGCTGAGCCTGGAGCGGCATTCAGAAACGGCAATCAGTCATAAATGTGTCGGTGCGCGCTGCCACTCATAATCCGCGTGTTGTAGCTATAATCCGAGTATAGAGCGCAGGCAGTGTAGCGTGAGGCCGACGGCGGGGACGGGCGTCGCTCGCCGGCTCATCCCGTAAACGCACACACCTCCATTGAGCACGACGAGCACGGCTAGTGCTGGCGAGAACATGCAGTGACATGGACAGAGACAGACAGATAGAGAGACAGAGAGCAGGCAGATTCGAGATTCTCCATGTGATTGTGGCAGGTCACAGTAACTGGCAGATCATCCTCGTGCGTTCACACAAACGCACACACACACACACGCACACACACACATACACACACACACAAACGTCTGCATATGCAAGCATGTACAAATGTACGAGTATACATATACACAAATACACACGCATTCACACGCGCATACACAAATATATATATATATATATATATACTCCCATACACCCACACACTTATACACACATTCACGCACAGAAACTAAGGACACTCGACATTCTCGTGCTCTGAACCATGTGATGATGTGTCGACGGCGCGAGCTCTCATTGATGACAGTTTATCCGTGTCTAAGTGAGCTACCACACGAATATATTCTTGCTGAATTGTGCTATTCTATAAAACATTGGTGAGCAAACTTTTCAGACAAAAGGCCAAATGCTAATTTTTGCATCGCGGCGAAGACTACCACACGAATATATTCTTGCTGAATTGTGCTATTCTATAAAACATTGGTGAGCAAACTTTTCAGACAAAAGGCCAAATGCTAATTTTTGCATCGCGGCGAAGACTAAACTATCGTTATATTGATTTTATACCATTCTATTTATATTTTGTTTTTTACCGTTTATCACAAGTGATCACAGACCACATCAATGGTTTACACATAGAGAAAAGATAGATATACAAGTAAGAAGTGGCGGCACCAAAGAGGGGTTTGGGGAGCTCAAACCCTCCCAAGAATGTACCAATACCCACCTAATACCCTAACAATTCTGACCATGCACCTTTGAAGTGTAGTTGTGAGTTTGACAGGGTGACCGATCATATCGGAGTACCATGGCGTGAGAGTCGTGGTACTCCGATTCCTCTTTCAAAATAGCATTCAACCATTCCTCGTGCTGCTTTTGTCATTACGCACAGGCACCTTACAATTTTGTATTTACCTAGAAAAATGTTGAATTTTGAGGTTTCCGAGAAGAACAGACTATACAATAAAATAATTGCATTATAAAATATATGCATTTACGACAATTTATCAACCTATTAATTACAATTTAAAGTAATATAATATAAATTCAATGGGCGGTAACTGAAGTTTTGACAACTTGGTGAATATATGACATGGCGGGCCATACATGTATTGACTTGTCTGATGGGCCGCATTTTGACTGCGGGCCGTAGTTTGTTTACTGTTGTGAAACATCAATCACACATCATTCGGATTCATATCTTAAAATTTTCCAAAGCTGTTGTGTTGTTTAGTTTTGCGCAGCAGAATATAGTTATGTGAATTTCTGTTTGTTTTCAGCTGCTTCGACAGACGACTCCAAAGATGACAAAACCAGTTCCATCTTGGATCAAACCAGTCACAACCAGACTGTATTCTCGGAATCTTCTGACGTGGAAGATTGTGCGACGTCTCCCGACACACCAAGCTGTGACAGCGACAATGCACCGACATCGTTCCCACAAGCAGAAGACGAAACACCCTCACAATGCACACTAAATAGTTCACTAGGCTCCTTGCTGAACATGTCTTCTACTCCAATTGTTCCTGGTCTTTTATCATCGTATAAATCAGTTGATACGACGTCAGAATCTGTGCCGGCTGCCAACATTGCTCTTACTCAACTAATGGCAACAGCGATCGCCAAAAATATAAAAGCTCCTAGCACATTGCAGGACATTTCAACATTGCAGCCATCCATGCTTGCTTTACAAAGACAGAAAATGCTACAGTTGAATTTTATTCATCATTTACAATCTAAAATGAGAGATCCACAAAACGAAGAACAGTCGGAATGTGATGTCGAAAAGGTTGAAATTCGAGACAAGAACGAACATCCCAAAACAGCAACACCATCTTCAGCTGCAGAAGAAAATTCTATGCCATTGCTGGAAAGTGGCTCAGCTCAAAATAATAAGTCGTTGAGCCAACCAGATTCAGAAATACACCAAAGCAATTCTCTCGTATTGGGGGCCAATGACAGTGACGTCGTCAGTGAACTATCTCCTCAGAGGGATCCGTCGTCGTCATCTTCATACATAGCATCAGCGGTGATTCAACCATCAGATGATGCCCAATCGTCTATGGGAAATTCCTTAGAAATGCTACAAAAAACCACGCAGCAGGTACTAAGCAATGCCAGCCAGGGCTTATTAGCCAGCAATATGGTGGACGATATGTATCAAAGAGGAAAAACTCCCATCGCTGCATCAGACCGCAAAGATGAATCGTTCTTCAAACATCGTTGTCGATACTGCGGCAAAGTATTTGGTAGTGATTCAGCCCTGCAAATTCACATAAGATCTCACACAGGCGAGCGTCCATACAAATGTAATATATGTGGAAACCGCTTCACAACAAAGGGTAATTTGAAGGTGCATTTTCAGCGTCATAGAGACCGTTTTCCACACGTAAAAATGAATCCTAATATGGTGCCTGAACATCTTGATAAATTTTATCCTCCACTCTTAGCTCAATTGGGGGAGTTGCCCGACACTCCTCAGCCTCCGGTTCCTCCTCCACATTTTGGGTCTCCATTGTTGGGACCTCCTGCACTATATTCACGAGCGTTGAATGACGATTCTTCTTTGAATGATCCTGATAAACCATCAACTCAGGCTTCTGCGGCTGCACCCAAAATTTGTGTCAGCTCATTTTCACCCGTGGAGGCCACTATCAGTACGGACCGACATGAAGTTTCCATTTTGAAAGAGAAAACAGTTCTAGATTTGAGAACCATGGATGATCATTCTGTTCCAAAATTTGCACCCATACAACTGAAAAGACCCATAGAAGAGGACGCATCAACTGTTGAAATGAAGAAGTCGTGCACATCAGAACGACAAGCATCCACTGAAAACATTGACACGCATACTGTGAAGCATGATACTGAAATTCAGGAACCAAACGTAGTCGATTCAGACTCCACATGTGAAGAACTTGACAAAGAACATGCAGAAGGCTCATCTAGTGACGCCAACAAAGACGAAAATACATCACAGGATCCTATAGATAAACCTCAAAATCTTTCTCGAACGGCTGAATCTCTTATCAGAAATCAATGCAAAGTACCTGTTTTACCACCCTCACTCTCACAAAGAATTCCAGCTTCTTTTCCTTTCAGCATGCCGTTAACAACTTTTCCTCAGCATCCTTTTCCTTTTCCTGGGCATTTCAGTCCCATTATGGCCAATATAAATTTGACGTCTAACGTCGATCCATGTAAAGATCCCATTATATATACGAATCTTCTGCCAAAACCCGGCATAAACGACAATGCATGGGAAGCGTTGATCGAAATTGAAAAAACATCTGAGACATCAAAGCTGCAGCAACTAGTGGACAACATCGAGAACAAAATCACTGACCCCAATCAATGTGTAATATGCCAACGAGTTTTATCTTGCAAATCCGCTCTTCAAATGCATTACAGAACTCACACTGGTGAAAGACCATTCAAATGCAAAATATGTGGGCGCGCCTTCACCACTAAGGGCAATTTGAAGACACATATGGGTGTTCATCGCTCCAAACCGCCAATGAGGATGACTCATCAATGTCCTGTTTGCCACAAACGCTTTCAAAACGGCTTGGTTCTTCAGCAGCATATCCGTCTACATACCGGAGAGAGAACAGATATGTCCCCGGAACAGATAGCGGCTGGTGAGCTCATTGAGCCTCTTTTACCATTCCCACCGCCTCCATTAATCCCGGGCGCATTTCCATTGCCACCGTCACAAATGCCCAATTTTTCTCAGTTTTCTGGCTTTCCACTGTCGTTGCCCTTACCAAGATCTATTTCACCAAGTGATGATATAGCTCCAGAAGTTGGTTATCGATCCGACGAAAGTGCCGATAAACCTCTTCATGATGATTCCGACACATCTGAAAGACACCTCAATGTCAGCAATTTGAAAAAAAATGAATCTATCAACGGAGACAGATCAGACGGATCAGCTGATGAATTTATATGTTCGCCGACTACGGAAGATGGAAGAGGATGCTCTCCTGAAGTCAATGATCATAATAGGTTTACTAAAACTCCTATCAGACATATCGACAATGTGATTTCGCAGAGGTTAGCTGATTCACTTGAAAGTCCTCACATGCCTTTAGATTTGACTCCTCAGACAACCGCATCAATATCTGCAAGTCCCCTTCCTTCTGTCAGTCATACTATCACTTCATTTTTCAGACCTCCGTTGGCGAGCATGAGGCCTGCCATATTTCCACCTCCTCTGCTATCATTAGGCTCATTTCCTCTTGGACAAACGTTTCATGGAGTGCCCATGCCAGGTGAGACAAGTTCGATAAACACTTGAATCTGTGTAATATAATATGATATGTCATGTCATAACTTATTATGCTTAATATATGACGACTTGTATGTTTTGGCGGATGTAGGGAGAGGGCGTAGGCCCGGTTTATTCTAGTTTCTAGATTTAGAAAGAATTTGTTAAATTTAAGAAAATATGCTGGTATTTTTAACAACAACTACATGGACGTGACATTATTCTAGCGCACGCTGGCAAAACAAATTTGCATGGATAAAATATTTACTGAACACATGAGAAAACTTCTACAAGCCGGCATAAATTAGACAGAAACAGTGGTGGCGCCAGGATTTTTCCGATGGGGTGGGGGGGCTGAGGGGGGCTAAGAAAAAAGTTGTGGGGGCTTGGCTAAACATAAGGAGCTACACTCGAACTCTGACTACATAATATTATAATATGAGACTGGAGCACACTGATTCAACCCTCGAGCTTGAGCCAAAATTTCAGGGCTTAATTTACAGTGGTAAGAAATTTTATTGTCCATGATTATGATTTTTTGGGGGGGGCTTGAGGTCTTGGCATATTTTTGAGGAAGCTGAAGCCCCCCCTCCTAAGCCCCCTCTTGGCGCCGTCACTGGATAATAATAAGGAAGACAACAGATATGGTAATACAAGTACAGTAGAGAGCAAAATTGAATGAAAATATGTAACATAGGTATGGATAAAATTCAGGGTTAAAACAGAACTAGGTGAATATTCACTTTAACACTGAAGGCGAAGGAACGGATATGCATAGTGCTTCAATATATGAATAGAAAATATATTTTCCGAAAATTCGAAAATTATTTGAACTACAATTTAAAACTACAAATTTTGCTTGATTAAATTTTCAAAAAGGCAATACAAATAATTATAATTCTTATAAATGAATGTGAAATTCGTCACATTACATTGTCGAAGTTCGTGTAAGCGATCTAGACCAGGGATTCTTAACCTTTGATGGTTCCATACCCCCAATGGAATGTCGAATATGGTCCCATACCCCTTTACTTGACTGTTCAAATAATTATCACCAATCCTATTATTTTCCAGTATGTCTTCTAAATCCACGAGTGATTTAATTGCTTGAATTTATTGTACTTTAGATACGGATTACTAGTAAAACCTTACCATAGATAATTTTATTATATTTTAGCCATTACTATTTTATGCCAGTACCCAGAAATCGAGTCCCATCTCAAATCGAGTTCGCTTTTGGCTCCCATACCCCCATGGGGCATGAATACTCCCGGTTAAGAACTCCTGATCTAGACTTTAGAAAACTCATTTGATTTTTACGAGGAGTCGCCGTATATGAAACTATATAAAAACGATATATTTAGCTGAAATGGAGCTTTGAAACGCATCTGAAACATAATCTTCATTATGCTAAACGATATAATTGGTTTCTATGAAACAAACAAACATGATATATACCTGATTCTCATTTTTGTATTCGTAACTAGCCTAGCATTTGAATATTATAGAAAAGTTTTGCATTTGTTCTTGGAACCCGGCAATCTGTTCGGCAATTTGTTCTTGGAACCCGGCAATCATGAAGATAATTTGCCTCCTGCCCTCTCCCTTGAATTTTTACTATCCGTCAATGCTTATTTGATTTTTATATCACATATTGAGTTTTGTTTATTGTACTCTGATTCGGTAGAAACTATAATTGATTACATTAATCTAATTAGTTTACTAGGAGTTACTTGCATTTCCAATTTTTGCACTACATATACAATCATATTTCATGACGTATACAAGAGTAAACTCACTGCTTTGATCGCTGGATGCGCCACTTACACTTTCAATTGGCATATATTGCAGTCACACGAGGAAATACCACATGCAATTTGTGTTTCAAAGTGTTCGCATGTCACTCGGCACTGGACATTCACTACCGCAGCCACACCAAAGAACGGCCGTTCAAATGTCCAGAATGTGGAAAAGCGTTCAGCACCAAGGTGAGCATAATGGTCGGCAAAAACACATACACATATCAACCCACATACACACACACATATCAACACACAATTTAAACACACAAACACACAAACACACGAAAACATACACATATCAACACACACAAATTTAAACACACACACACACACACACATATCAACACACACAAATTTAAACACAAGCACACACACACACACACACACACACACACACACACACACACACACACACACACACACACATAAAATAATCATAACTGACACGAAAATGGAATCATTTCATAGAGAACTAGCTGAGGAAAACTGGGAATCTGTATTGAAATCTGAATGTCCGAACGAATCATATAATATCTTTTCCGACCGCTTTTTGGAGCTATTTGATAAACACTTTGTATTACATAAGGTCAAAATTAACAACAAAAGTTCAAAGAAACCATATATAACATATGGGCTGCGAAAAAGCATTGTTGAGAAGCACAGACTTGAAAGACTGGCTTCCAAATGGCCCATGACATACATGAAGAAGTATAAAGCATATAGAAATGTATTGACTAAAACACCTAGGGAAGCAAAAAATAATTACTATAAAGAGATTTTGAGCTCCACCCAAGGTAACCCAAAAAAACATTGGAATATAATAAATAATATACTGGGCAGGGATGGAAAACGTTTCGAATACCTGCCGGACTTAAAAAAGAAAAATATGAATCTAGCAAATGTGTTTAACCATCATTTTTTTAGTCTAAGCAACAACAGTGTTGAATGCAACGATAAAGAAATATTTCGATCCTATCTTACTGAAAACATTTCTTCATCATTGTTCGTAAATCCGGTTAATCATGCTGAAGTTCTCAAACTTTTGCGAAAGGTCTCATCAAATTCACCGGGTTATGACGAAATTCCCCCAAAACTAATTATGAAGGTCTGTTCCGAAATAGTAATTCCTCTAACTGACATAATAAACAAAAGCTTCTCAATAGGCATATATCCAGATCGTCTAAAAATTGCCAAAATTATTCCTGTATACAAATCCGGAAATATAAATGATCCTAATAATTTTCGCCCTATATCCCTCCTACCAGCTTTCAACAAAATATTTGAAAAATGTTTGTCTTCCAGACTGGTTAATTATTTAGAATCAAAAAACCTAATTACTGCCAGCCAATTCGGTTTCCGTACAAAAAAATCAACAGAAACAGCCATACTAAATTTTACAGCGGAAATTTACAAATGTTTGGAACAAGGCGATAATGTAGTCGGAGTATTTCTGGATCTCTCTAAGGCATTTGACTCCCTGAACCATAAAATACTGTTTCATAAACTTGAAAATTTAGGAATTCGTGGTATCAGCTTAGCACTTTTCAGATCTTATCTTAATAATCGTTTCCAATCAGTTTACTACGATCAGAACTATTCGAATTATCTGAATATTCATAAGGGCGTCCCCCAGGGTTCTGTATTGGGTCCCATACTGTTTCTCATCTACATTAATGACATAGAAAGGGCTAGTAATAAATTCAAATTCACAATCTATGCGGACGATACTAGTTTAATTCTATCTGATGAGAACAAAGATAAGCTGCATGCAATATGCCAAACTGAACTTGTAAAAATTAATCAATGGATTGAGAGCAATTACCTGAAACTTAACATTAAAAAAACACACTTCATTTTCTTCCAGAATCGCTCTAGACATGAAACATTTCCGGATCTAAAAATTAAAGGACAAGTCTTGTTACAATCACAATATACTAAATTTTTGGGCATATTAGTAGACGACCATATGAGCTGGAATAACCAAATTGAATATGTGTGTAACAAGATTTGTCGAACATGTGGAGTTTTATACAAAATCAAACGATTCCTTACCGATAATGCAATGAAAAGTATATATTTCACTCTGGTATACCCTCACCTAATATACTGTGTATCCATATGGTCCTTTACCTGGCCCTCGTTCGTTGCAAAACTCTCAGTAGCACAAAACAAAGTAATTAGGTGTATAATCTGCTTGAAAAAATTCGAATCAACCAGAAGTCTCTATCGTTCCACTCAAATTATGCCATTCAATTATATTCGTAAATACTTTACAAGCATCCTGATACACAGATTTCTCAAGCAACCCCATATAAACACATTTTTCATTCCTTCTAACAGCTCTAAACGCATTATGAGAAATAGATATTATATTATGCTACCAAAATTTATAACTACTTTGTTTCGAAATTGCTTTTTGCATGAAGGCCCTGAAATTTGGAACAAACTTCCACAAAGCCTAAAATGTATTAATGAAACAAGTTCTCTGGAAGGGTTCAAACTTGCTCTGAAGAAACACTTTTTAGCCGACATGATTTCAAACATTTAACGATGTATGTTGATAAGACCATCTTATTTCGATGTAATTCATGTAAATTGCATATACTTAAATGCAGTGTCTTGTGTTGTTTCATATATAGTCTCGATATGATTTTCGTTGTTTGCTGCATGATTTGTCCATTGAAGTATATAAATATCACACACAAATGAGCACATTCACATGATTGTACAACTGAATGCACTCTACACTATCCGTTCGTCCAAGAGCCACGGCTCGACGAATCGTTGCCTTATTCATCTGTGTTTACTGTATAACTTGTTTTGTTGTCTATTTGTGGCAATACATCAAATTGACAAATTGACAAATTGACACATATCAACACACAAGAATTTGAACACACACACACACACAAACACATACACATATCAACACACACAATTTTAGACACACACACACACATATACACATATCAACACACACAAATTTAAACACACACACACACACACACACAAGCACACACAAACACATACACATATCAACACACACAAATTTAAACACACACACACACACACACACACACACACACACACACACACACACACACACACACAAACACATACACATATCAAACACACACAAATTTAAACACACACACACACACACATACACACACACACACACACACACACACACACACACACAAACACATACACATATCAACACACACAAATTTAAACACACACACACACACACACAAACACATACACATATCAACACACACAAATTTAAACACACACACACATATATCAACACACATTTAGACAAGACATTTAGGCTACAACGAAAGACTGAGAAAATTGAACCTATCTACACTAGAAGAAAGAAGAGTCAGAGGAGATGTGATAGCTATATATAGATATATGACTGGCAAAGAAAATATTCAAAATACCAGTCTGTTCCAGCCGACCAGTTCCACACGTTTACATGCTCTAAGTCTTCAAAAAAGTAGAGCCAAAAAAGATATGAAGAAGTACAGTTTCCCTCAACGTAGTATAGATTTTTGGAATAGAATACCGCAAAATATAATAGGACAGCCAACAAGTAAATTCAAAGAAAATTATGATCTCTGGAAGGCAGGAGACACGAGTTTCTGACTCATTCCTGCGAGAACAACTCGGTTAGAACAACTCGGTAAGAACACAAGATTTTAAACACACACACACACACACATATATGAACACACACATACACATCCACATACACCTATACATCCACATACACACATATATACACACAGACCAATACACGTACATACACATATATGCGTACACATACGCATGTGTAGTGCATGTGAATGTGTGCTATACGAGTGTACATACATGTGTCATGTACATACATGTGTCATGTACATACATGTGTCATACATACTCGTACATGTGTCATATATGTGTATTATACAGTGCACATACACATGCACATACACACAAACACATGCACACGCATATACGAACACGGACGCAAGGCGTACCAGAGGTACCAGAGGTACCAGAGGTAAATGTGTATGGAAACATAAATGGTTCCGTTTTTAATTGTGACATGGGTCCAATGCCTTCATACGTGCATTATATAGCTTTTGACGGGTATTGAACTGAATTTCATACACCTCGGTAATTGTGAATATTTATTCACAATGCTGCGAAAAATTTCACCTACGATTAATATATAATAACATAAATTATAATTTATTAATTTATAATATATATATTGAGTCATTTTGCGCAGCTTTAGTCTTGAGTGTGGGCAAAAATGTCCACATGTTTGTTATATAGATTATTAAACCTTTAACCTTTTATTATTAACCTTTAAAGATTAACCTTTAAGCTGATTTTAGCCTAAAATATTAACTGAGAAGTTCAATATAAGCTTGTTTTTGTTTCAACTACAACAGGTATATTTTTGAAGCACTCTTGATTGTACACGTACAATTAAATTCACTGAATGTGTTAACCCTTTGTGGTTCTATGGTCACTGGGTACGCAATTAGTTTGTAGGACCATTACTTTGAAGAATCGCATAGAGATAAATTATTTCCGTTTCAATTTTATTCAATTATGTTTGTCTATAAATTTAGTAAGTACATTTTCATAACATCTAGATTGATTTATTCAGTTTAAAGTGGAAACACTGACACATGTACATCTAACACCAACTCAGCAGTACACGTTGTCGAACGTAGTGATGCATTGTGCGGCGAGCGATGTACCCGTGCTCTTGTATATTTTTGAGATCAGTGTTTTTTGTCATTATTTTGCCCTCATTTTACGGTTATAGAACCTACTAGAAAAATGCACTGCACTATGAGTTGATCTGCTCTTAGATGACACCTATATATATATATCGATGACACATCGAATGACCAACTCACAAAGTCACTCTCACTAAACTCAATGACCAGTCGTAATACACCGTATTTCATTGTGTCACCGGCCACAAGCGAACCCGGGACAGGATTTAAACCGCGAATTTTCGATACTAGATTTGCGACTTAGAAACGGAGCTACTCAGTAGCTTAAACTGTAAATTTAGAGGATCACAATCTCCCTGCGGTAAGGGGTAAACATATGTCACAGTGCCCGCTGCGTATCGTAAGAAGTGACTAAAAGTGCACCTCTCTTGTTCTTCCTTTTCTTTTGTGCGATTTAATGAAGGGAGAGCGATACTCCAACAGGTTTGGCACCCAGTGGCGGCACCATGGAAGGGCTTGGGGTTTCAGCCTCCTCCAAAAATGTGCCTAGCGAGTGTGTAATGGTTTGGTACGTGCCTAAAAACCAAAATCAAAACATTTGTCACTGACCTATAAGAAGGTATATTTTTCAATAAAACCTAATTTTTTTGCGCGCGCACAAAAGTGTTTTATTTTTAAATAGGACTGGATATGGTCACCCTATGTTTCACCCATCCCCGCATCATTTTCCATAACTTTCCTTCAGCCACTCCGCCGGAAAAATCCTGGCATCGCCACTGTTGGCACCTCCTTGGATAGAACTTCTTTTTCCCAACGTAAAAAAAGAAAAGATGATTAAAATGTAGGTGGTATGATGTCAATGCTGGAGTGATACATTGTTTGCATTATATGTTGTCTCACAGGGCAACATGAAGCAGCATATGAGTATACACCGCGACACAGGTGCGGTGTCTCTTGAAACCGCCAATGTTATATCTGCCTCTCCGAACAGTTCCGCAACAGTACACGAACAGTCCCAGGGCTCGTCGTGCGGGTCTCGCAGATTGTCCGGCAGTGATACAAAGGAAACGTGCGAGTCCTCACCAACCGGATCGAGTCGCTCGCGCAACACTATCAACGACGACTGCACTGCCGACACAAACTACGGTAAATACCAGCTGATATCAAGGTTTATAATTTTTCCCCGCTCTATTTTGAGTCTAAATTGATGAGAAAAAGTACTGATTCAGTTATAATTTAACGGATTATGTGTTGTTCAATTATAATTATATTATAATTCAATTATAATTCAACGTTTCATCGGTAAGCACCGAGTTGAATATACGGAAGATCAGAGCCGTAGCAACCGCCCCCCATACCCCCCGGCCGGGGGACCCGAATGTTTAGGGGCCCCGGTTCTTCACGTATGATATTACACTTTATCATATTCATTATGTATAGCCTTTACCTTTTGGCTCAGATGTTTTCACCTGAGCTTGTATTATGTGATTATGTCTAATAAATACATTCATTATTTGGTGCTTTATTAATAATGGGGGCCCCAAGTGCTGCCTTCGGGGAGGGGGCCCATAATTACTCGCAACGGCTCTGCGGGAGATGAGCATGTCTCGAGCTGTCCCGTCTCATTTTCCACTTTTTTCCAGCATCGACTTGAAAGAACTTGAAAGCCGTTTCATCAAGTCGCTGCGACATCTATACCATTTGCGTTTTGATTTGCTCCATTTGCATTTTGATTTAATCCATTTGCATTTTGATTTAATCCATTTGCGTTTTGATTTGCTCCATTTGCATTTTGATTTAATCCATTTGCATTTTGATTTAATCCATTTGCATTTTGATTTAATCCATTTGCATTTTGATTTAATCCAAACGTTTTCTCTGTGTATGCGGGGCAATGTTAATCATCTTCTACACCTTTATATATTTGGTATGCTTATATATTTGTCAGCTTTCAATATATTTATATAATTTTCAGCTTTCAATATATTTATATAATTTTCAGCTTTCAATATATTTGTTATATATTGTTATAATTATTATATATCAATCATTAAGATAATTCATACAATTATATTTTATTATTATATTATCGAATCAATTCTAGACGTTATGTATTGCAGTTATTGATGAATGTTTATGCAGTAGTTTGTGAATGCCTGTAATGATAAATATTTTTATTACAATTTTAAAAAAATGTTTTATAATAAAGTATATGGAAAATCTGTATATTGTGAAAAATCAGTACAAATATTAGCAGAATATTGAAAAATGTATTTAAGACTATTCATTGAATGTAGAATAAGTTTAACTTGGATGAAACATTCATAAAACGATCCCAATAACTGATAAATTTATTGATTATGTAGAAAATATGCAGAAATTTTTTAATATTGATGTTTATGTATGAATAACTCACTTGGATTAATTCAAAATGCAAATGGATTAAATCAAAATGCAAATCGAGCAAATCAAAATGCAAATGGATTAAATCAAAATGCAAATTGATTAAATCAAAATGCAAATGGTATAGTTTTGCGTAGATTCCTATTATGTCCACATCTATTTTTTCATTGCTTAAATTCAGATATCCCAAGCCCTATATCAAACCCATTCATATACTTGAACACAGCTATTATGCCCCCCACGGGCGTAGATGGGGGGTATGGGGTTATGTATACCCCCGTCAAAATGACTGAATATGCAATCATACCCTCCGTAATTCTGGTGAGTAAATTTGATTGGGTATATCAACATCAAAATCAGTACGGCCAAAATGTAACATGACACGACAAATGTGTATGTATGCAATTATATGCAATATATTTTTCGTTAGGGTATGCGATATATATGCATAATTCAATAGATAAAAAATGGTTGAGGGCCTCATGCAATTAGTCAACTGAGTCAACGTTGAACACTAATGTATGATGGCTGTCATCCCCCCTCCGAGCTCGCACACAAGCCTACGCCCTTGACCACGCTCACCCTTCTTTCCTCCAATCTACTCAGATCAAGTATAGCTAGCCTCTCTTTGTACGATATTTTTCCAATTCTGCAATTAATTCCAACTTTGGCCTAATTGTTGCCACTCTCAATTTTTTCAATGTTTTAAAATCTAAATATATGAAGATCGTTCTAATTCGAGTCAATGTTCCACAGTCGTGCTTAACAACTTGCCTATGTGACTTTCCGCAGACACTTTGTTTTGTTCAGTGACACCCAGATCGTTCTCCTCATCTACCTCTCTTATAAAAGAGCTAGATGTTGACCTCCAATCGTTTAATTGTAGTAGGCACGATACATATTTTTACCTATTTTCATATGGTGACAATTTGTGATGTTATACTCCATGTTCTAATCTACACTCCACTGGTATGTTTCATCCAGATCCGTGCAATATCTCACAGTCGTCTTCAATATTTATTTGTTTCATCAATTTTGTATCGTATGCGAACGAATTCGCTTAGCAATGGATGTCAAATATATAATTGAAAATATTATTAATATTGTCGGACCTAGGGATGATCCTTGTGATTCCCCGCTGGTAATCTCGCTTCACGCCGATTTTACCCCTCTAACACATGTGCTCATTGTCATGTTTGTCAAATAGTCCTTCATCCACTCATGTAACCTTCCATCAATATCATACATATCTACATACATACATATCATACATATCATACATACCTCCTACATATTCTAACTTCCATATTTGGCTTTGTCTTGGTAACTGTAGTGTGCATGCGTGTGTATATTGTTGTTTCTTGATAAAGGCAACATGTGTGTGTAAGAAAGTGTGTGTAAGCATGTGATGAAGGCAAGGATGTGTGTGTAGTCGTGTGTATGTGTGTGTGTGTGTGTGTGTGTGTGTGTGTGTGTGTGTGTGTGTGTGTGTGTGTGTGTGTGTGTGTGTGTGTGTGTTTCTGTTTGTGTGCCTATGAGAGTGCGTGCTAGCGTGTATGAATGTAAATGCAGTTTTGGCTGTGTTAGTGGTGGCATATATGTCTGTGTGTATGAGACGCAAGTTGGGAATCACTCGTATGTTGTGGATTAGTTTGTTCTTCATTGTATACCCTCAGCGCTTGTCAAATATAGCGACATTTTGAAGGGTTTCAACGGAGATGGTGGGAGAATAAATAATGCAGGGACAAGCTATTTCGGCTTCAATTTCAACAGAAGCACTGAAAGCTGGTCGGATAGCTACCGATAACGATATGATCAAACATTTCGACGGAAAAATAAATGTAATCGCTTGCCTGACAACGATATTGCTGGCTGCAAAACTGACTGGGATAAATAACTTCGTACCACTCTTAGTAGATGGACCGGCGTTGGCGTTATACCTAAAGCTTTCGGAAGAAGCTCAAACAGACTACTTTGTGATAATGAGATGGGATGGGATGCGTTCATAGACAGCCCAGTGACCGCTTTCGACCTCTTCAAAACTGCTGGATAGCGTGGTGAACAGCCGGAATTTTAACGGGAACGATGCTGCTGCCTCAATGGTAGCCGTCACATTCACATCGGAAAATGTACTCGTGCATGGTCAAATATGCACAATAAGACGGCTGGCCTACCCACTCACAAACAAAGTCGGATACTTTCCAGATTGTCTTGTGTTGTGCGGTCCAATGCTTTGTTATACAATCGATGACCACCGCTGTTCAACTGTCCTCGGTGTCTTTGTTTTGAAGTTTCACGCAAATTATATAATGCGAATTTGACGATAGCGCGAATTTCACGCCAGTATTTCAATAAAAGCATCCAGTCTCAGTTTTGAAATAATACTGTTAGTGACTTTGCACATATTTATGAATGCAAAAGCTATTATAAATCGTCCATTTGCTGTTCCACCGCTCAGTTGGGTTAATAAGCTTTCAAGCTTCCAACAGCCCGGCATTGTCTGTGTGTGTGTGTGCGTATGTGTGTGTGTGTGTGTGTGTGTGTGTGTGTGTGTGTGTGTGTGTGTGTGTGTGTGTGTGTGTGTGTGTGTGTGTGTGTGCGATGACCAAGCCTGCCGGGCTTCAACCCTCCCGCGCTGTTCCCCCTCCTGACGACTCAACTTGTACCATGTGCAAAATGGCCGTTACCACCTGTGCGTTGTGTTGTTCACAATGCACGAAGTACGTGCATGTGAGATGCAGCCGAATGCCGAAATATTTGGCCATGACCTATTTCACCACCAGAGCATCCTTCACTTGTGAGGATTGCTCTCTTGCTCGTCAGTGCAACACTGCAGAAATGCATGAGTGGCTGGACAGCCTTGTCGGCATAACAACCGCCGACAAACAAACCATGGTGGACATGGTCCAATCTTCTTCGACCGAGAACCAATCTCTGGCGCAGCTGACTAAGACCGTCAGCGAAATCAAGGCCCAGCTGCAACGAATTACTTGCCCAAAGCCTCCGCTGCTGTCACCAACTCCGCCACTGATGCCGACTCCGCCACTGCTGCCGACTCCGCCATTATTGCCGACTCCGCCATTGTTGCCGACTCCGCCACTGCTGCCGAAGCCGCCACTGGTGCCGACTCGGCCTCTGATGCCTGTTCAACATACGCGGTCATACGCGCAGGCAGTGACACGTGAAATAATCGTTCACTCCTTAGACAGTGCTCCAGTCGACAAGAAGCGTGTGTCTGAGGCCCTCAAATCTGTTCCTGTCATCAAGATGCGAACAACAAAACGTGGCGCCATCAAAGTGAGTCTTCCTGACTCTAAAGCTGCCGACAATGCCATGCTGGTCATGAAAACTGACACCCAGCTCAATGCCTCCTGCCGTGGCAAAATGGTTCCAAAACTGACCATAACATCGGTCAGTTCTGACATCGCTGATAGCGAGATCTTTGACTGTGTGTGCCGCAAAAATGACGGAGTCAAAGCGGCTATGAAGCACCCATCCAACTTCAAGGTGCTCTTCTCGAGAAAGTCTGCTGGTCACACCAAGACTGTTGTTGTTGCCGTCTCTCCTGCCATCCGGGATACCGTGATGAAGTCAGGATATCTGTACCTGGGTGACCGTCGGTGTGTGGTGCACGACCGCTACTGGGTCACACGCTGTGCCAAGTGCCAGCGCCACGGCCACATGGCTGACAAGTGCCAGGCCCGCGAGAACACTTGTGGCTGGTGTGCTGGCAAACACGCCACCAAATCGTGTTCTCTGAAGGATGCGCGCAAATGCGCTAACTGTGTGCGAGCTGGTCGTAGCAACGCCAGCCACTCATCCTTCGACCCGGCGTGCCCGTGCCTAATCTCGGCGAGAACTCGGGTCTTCCATCGCACTCAGACCATCGATGACTGCCGTCCGGGAAACTAGACCCGACCAATGACCAGCCAGATCTTCCAGCCTCGTCCTCCTCCAGCGACAATGATTCTACTCGTCATCCTCATTCTCGTCTTACCGCTAAGTGTTCTTCACCTAAACCTAATTTTAATATGTCACCATCTGTTTCTGCTAATTGTAAATATGTAAGATGTGCTCTTTGGAATTTACGTTCTATTAGGTCTAAAATTTCTCTCTTTCTCTCTGTCTTAGTTAATTATGACATTTTCTTTGTGAATGAGTCTTGGCTTTCTCTCTCTGAAATCTCTTCCTTTAATAGCTGTCTTCCTTCTAACTACTCCGCTTATCACCAGTCTCGCTCCATCAATAGTTCTAATTCCTCTAAGTCTGTTGGTGGTGGTGTTGCTATTATTTTTAATTCTGATTGTATTCGTCTTATTCAATGTAAGCTAGATGTGTGTATAAATTCCTTCGAATATGTTTGCTGTAAGATCACTAGCCGTTACTCTCTCCCTGTCTGTATTATTTCAATCTATCGTGGTAACTATGTATCTAGTTCTGTTTTCTTAGATGAGTTTACTGTTCTCATTGATACGCTTATTTCTATGTTTTCTTCTAGGATTCTCTTTTGCGGCGATTTTAATCTTTGGCTAGATGCCCCTCATCTCAAATCGTGTTCTTCTTCGTTTCTTGAGTTAATATCTTCCTATGGTTTAGCGAATCATGTATGCGGTTCTACTCATGAACATGGTCACACCCTCGACATAGTGCTCTCATTCAGTGACTCCCCTATTTCTATCAAGGATTTGACTGTCTTCCCTATTGATTCCTCTGTTTCAGATCACTCCTTAATTGAATTTTCCGCGCTTATTCCTCTCAGCTTAAGATCGCATAAAACTGTCACGTTTCTAGATTATCTGACTGTTGACTACGACTCTCTATGTAACCAGATATTTTCTTCTTTCAATTATGATTCGTTTTGTTTCTTACCCCCTTATGATCTCTGTAAATATTTCAACTCCTGTCTTGAATTTCTTAGAGATCAGTTTGTTCCTGTTAAGAAGTTCCGTTCCTCTTCATCTCTTCATAGTCCCTGGTTCAATAGTGAAATTCGTAGCTCCAAAACTTCTCTTAGACGACTTGAGCGCCATTGGTTGCGTCTGAAAAATGATGCATCATGGCAATCTTATTGTGTTGCACGGCGTCACCACCATATCTTGTGTGAGTACGCCAAAAAATCCTATTATAATAATAAAATTTCCTCCTGTCTCAACAGTAAATCCCTCTGGAATATTTTCAATAAACTCTTAGGTAAATCTAATACCCTTGTGTTTCCTGATAGTGACCCAACTCGCTTACCTTCCCTATTCTCTCATTTCTTTGAGAATAAAATTTCGAATATATGCTGTCGTTTCCCTCCTGCTACATTGTCTTATTCTCCCACCACCTCCGCCATTTTTCATTCTTTCCTTCCGATTTCCATCTCTGATTGCAGGCTACTACTGAGACGTGTGCACACTCGTTCTTCCTCCCTGGACCCTATTAACCTTGCTCGAATCCCCAACTGTATTGAGTTACTTCTTCCTTTCATCACCTATTTTATCAATTCGTCTTTCTCTCTCGGTGAATTCCTTGCGTCTAAAAGCGCAAGTATTCTCCCTATCCTGAAAAAACCTAACCTTGATCCCAATTGTTTGTCTAACTATCGTCCTATCTCTAGAATTCCTTGGCTATCCAAATCGCTTGAAATGGCCGCTTATGTCCAGATTTCGGACTACCTTGAGCGCCATGATCTATTTCTCCCTGAACAATCAGGCTTCCGTAGTTTTCACTCAACAGAAACCTCGCTTCTCTTCCTCTATGACTCTATTCTTAAATCTACTCTTGCTTCTAAGGATGTTCTTCTCATTCAACTGGACTTCTCTGCGGCTTTTGACACTGTTGATCATCTAATTCTACTCAATACTCTATCCAACCTAGGTATTTGTGGCGCTGCACTATCATTCTTCCGCTCTTATCTTCTTTCACGATCTCAGCTTGTTTGTACCAGTGATTCTTGTAGTGAGTCTTTCCCACTCTCATACGGTGTCCCACAGGGGTCCGTCCTAGGCCCTCTCCTTTTTAATATTTACTTAACCTCCATTGGTGAAATCCTTCATCGTCATGATGTCACTTTCCAAATCTTTGCGGATGACATCCAAATTATTCTCTCGTCTGATACTATTTCGCAATCTTCTGTTTCTTCTCTCTTGGATGACATTGAAACCTGGTCTTTGTCCCACCATCTCAAGCTCAATCCGGATAAGACAAAATTTATCCTTTTTCAATCTTCTAGAAGTTTTACTTGTCTATCTGTTCCTCTCACTAAATCTGTTCGTAGCTTAGGTGTCTTGCTAGATGATTCTCTTTATTTTGAACCATACATCTCTGATATCATTAGGGTATGTAACTTTCACATTATGCGAATCTATTCTATCCGTAGATATTTAACTGTCTCTGCTGCTTTCAAACTGGCTAATTCTTTCATTCTCAGTAGGATTCAATATTGTTGCTCGCTCTTTCTTTCTCTGAACCACCGCCAGCTTCGCAAACTTCAATCTGTTATTAGTAAAGCCTGTCGTCTAATCTACAATCTCCCTGCTGGCTCTCATGTCTCTCCCTATCTACAAAAATTGGGACTTCTTCCTATTAAGGCGCTTATTGACTACCGCATCTGTTTGATCATCCATTCCACTCTTATTCTCCGTAAGCCCTCGTACTTATTTGAACTTCTATCCTTCAAAAAATCTACTCGTACACTTAGGTCAACTGATGATTCTCGTCTCTTATTGGAACCTGCTTTTCCTTCTAGACATACTCACTATAGTCGTTGTTTCTCTATCTTAGGACCCCGTATTTACAATAAGCTCTCCCCAACACTGCGTTCTATCACTTCTATTCCTCTTTTCAAAAAACACTCTAAGAAATTTTTTCTGTTGAAGTCCTATTATATCTTAGATAACATTGTGTACACTAGCGATGAATATAAGGTGTGATTTTCTCTCTGTTCTCTCCCTCTCCATCTTTTACCTTGTGAATGCATGCATTTGTGTTAGTGTGTGTGTTTGTGTGTGTGTGTGTGTGTGTGTGTGTGTGCGTGTGTGTGTGCAGCGCCTTAGAGACCCTCTAGGTGTAGGGCGCTATATAAATTTTTCCATAATGTAATGTAATGTAATGTGTGTGTGTGTGTGTGTGTGTGTGTGTGTGTGTGTGTGTGTGTGTGTGTGTGTGTGTGTGTGTGTGTGTGTGTGTGTGTGTGTGATATTTCATAGAGTTTTTCGTGCCAATACAAAACAATACAATTATTATCTAGTTAGTCTGAAAATCATAACGATGAAGTTATGCTTCGTCCATGGGAACTAAACAATCCGCAAACGCTTCCTACAAACAAAAACTACTTTCCATGTCGTCACTATGATGTGTTTCTGGTCTGTGTTGAAGTATTTAGGCACCCACAATGATGTAAGCTTCTCAACTAATACACAGACAACACATTCGATGACAATTTTCTGAATATCAGCAATTATAGCTGTTATATGAAATACGCAGATACTCAAGAATAATGAAGTGCGCATAATACACGCCTATACACGCCAATTTGCACTTTGTTTGGTTTTCGCCATCAGAGGAATGCTACATTGTCACCTCAAGTGCTTGTGTATATGCGTTGATGGAAATGGCAATTCTCAACTGAATGTGGACTGAATTTGTACCTGGCTAACATGAATATGAATTGTGTGAATATTCAAGACGAGAATGCTGACGTTGCAACTGGCGAGAACGGGCTCGATATGACGTCGAAGAATTTGTCGTCGGGCATGCAGTCGATGACGTCGTTGGCTCAATCCTCGGCACACTCATCAGCCCGCCTGCATGACGTGTTCCATGTGACTGATTCTGCCATGGTAGCAACAGAAGGTGCCAGCACACACACACACACACACACACACACACACACACACACACACACACACACACACACACACACACACACACACACACACACACACACACACTACTGGCCAAGTGAACTCCTGCTATAGTTCAGATCAACAATGCAAATATATACTACCATTTTAAATGAAATATTTCAATATGACAAATGTAGATAAAGATTCCAACTGCCCCACAGTGCGATTATGTCAATGAAGCACGTGGGCCACGCTGTCTATACAGTCGGGTTACCACGTAATAATCTACCATGTTGCACCATTGACGCAGTGTTTCGTCTAGTTGCTATGGATCACTAGCGATAGTGTTCAGTTTATTCATTCCGGTGGCCGGCGACACAATATTGCAAATAACGAGTGAACGCATTCAGAAGAGAGCTGGTAAATTTTTCACCGAGAAACATTGAGAGAAAAATACGTAGTATCAACATATATTAATACGCCAATGTTTCGTTGTTTGCAGCATTGTGAAGGAGATATTGTCAGATCTGATCAATGTGGATTGGCGCGAAGAGCACTAGCTCGCTCGGGCATGCCAGTGCAGGAGTGTGTTTCACCACGTGTCACTGCTCACTCGATCTGAATCAGCTGAACAATAGCTAGCTGACAAGTTGTTGAGCGTATGTTTGAGCGCTGTTATTCAGTGTTGTGTGGAGCTTCACTGGTGTGCTAGTGTCAGTACCGAAGTGTGTGTGTGCGTCATGCGTATGTGCAAGTATTCACTTTTATGCCTATCCTGTGTGCTGGCTGATAGTGCGGTGGGCATAACTGCTCCAAATGCTGAAACACTATGTCACCATCGATAATTGAAGGTCAGCAAAGTGCTCCGAGTACGTATATTCGTATGCCGACAAAACAGTCGTTCTAGTCTATTCATATATATGTGCATACACATCTGGATTTCATTCATTGTCGTTTTTTAGTCGACGGTGATGATGACACTAATGAAAAGGTCTAATTCTTGAAGATTATTCGACACAACAAAATATCAGAACAAACCCACATGGTAACACATTGATCGGAGCATGCCGCGCGCTGGCACCCGAGCGGTCTACGCTCGATTGCTTGTATATTGTGTGATATTCTTTGGAGTTCACGTCCTTACGAAAGTTGATTAGTATTGTTTCAAATGATATCCGCAATGTTTGAGCAATGTTTTCTAGACAGGTGAATCGCTTGTTCTAAACTTGCCAGGTTCTGGGTCCTTATTTATTCAATTATTTATTGATATGTCGTGTACTTTAAATTGAACTATTAACAGTGCTCACACTGATATTTGTGTGTGCTATCGTTTGTTTTAGCCTGCAATTTTGTTTGTCGTATCGCTGTTGTTTGTTACTCATTTATTATTGCATGCTAAGAATGACAAATACACACAAACACACGCACCTATATGTAGATATATATGTGCGAGTGTGTATGAGTGTTATGTGTCAATGCGCTACCTCTTGCATTATGAGATGTGGGATTGTGAGCGTCATTCCAATTAAGTGTAGCCAATATTGTTGTATTAACATTGCTGGCACATTGACCTGCAAATACGCGACCATTATTTGCTGTGTATACCTCCAGTTCAACATGGAATCGTATGATTTTCTCATGTCTTTGCAGTATTTGATGGTGATTATATATATAAATATATATATATATATATATATATATATATATATATATATATATATATATATATATATATATATGTGTGTGTGTGTGTGCGTATCATAATGTCCTTGTATGTCATGATGTAAGCTTAGAGCAAGTTCAACTGGACAACTGTATTGGATGTGTTGCATCCATATTTTTCCCATATTCCTTTCTTCTCGGGGTCACTCCTACTCCAATCGCGTTTGATACAATTTGAGTTTGAGTTAGAACTTGTCTCAATTGGTCAATGATGAAATATTATCCACGGTTTGAGTTTTCACAAAATACGTCCAGCTGTTTTCTGGTAATTAGCGAATTAGAATGATTGTTTTGGGCAGTCACCAAAACAATTTTTGGCAAAAAATCATAGGAGTATTTGATGTCAGTGTTCATATCAATTAACTGTGAATGTATTCCTTGCTCTTGTATTGCAAGAAATTGTCAAAACTGCATACATTTGTGCGCTTGTGAATAATGTTCAAACACATGAGCGTCTGCGTGTGTGTGTGTGTGTACGTGCGTCTGTGTATAATTGTTATCATGTTGCTGCGAGCTGTTCAGGTATTGCCATTCTCATTTTGTTTCCTATTTTAAATATACCATCGTCTGATGAGAATCAACGTCCGGTGATTTTTCTTCGTCACATTCCTATATCGTGGTATGTATTGACTGCATTTTTACGAGACAATTTTACGGGGCAATAGTGTTGAAGGCCATCGATTACCTCCAACATGACTGCATACAAATAATGCAGTAAAAATGGTACTTTGTTGAATTCTCTCAAATATTTGTTTTTTCCACGCATGCTAGCATATATCTGGAATTGTTTGCATTGCTAGCTGAGAGACGGCTGTGTATTGATTGGTCGCGTGCTATTCACAGGCAAGTGAGCTCGACATGGTTACGCCGCCCATTAAATATTTGTGGGTCTCCTCTTGAAAGTGACTAACAGTGAATTTTTGAGATTGCTCGAACACGGCGGTCCACAAATAACAAAAATTTCCCATGGAAAAGAGGACGAGTAGACAGATGGAACACGTCGTGGACTGAGCGTAAGTGGCCGCCTAGCCTGGACGTACTTGCTGCATCTGCGTTCGACAAAGCCACACAGAGTGCGCTAGAAGCAGCTTACGCCGCGAGTATTCGGGGTCTCCACCCGAACCTTCCTTCTGCTCTCGTGCACGACAGAAACATCAGGGAAGGTGCGCGGGAAGCAGCATGAACCGCCGCTAATTTTTACGCTCCCGAGCAACTGCTCGAGCTTGCTCGGCAAAGACCAAGTTGCTTTCAGTACAGAGAGAGTGGAGCATAGGCAAGGACCACGGGACAGTAAACAAGAAAAACAACTTGATAGCTCCGTGTTGTGCAATGCTATTGGGTGTATGAAACATCAGCGTAAACCAGTACCTATTGAACGGATATTTGGATAAGCCCGAACGATCGCACACACATTGGCGGATGAATCGTGTATTGCGGATTATATCGCCACCAAACACTGCGATAGAGATGATCATGACTAGGGCTATAAAAAGTTACCTAACAATTAGAAAAAATAACTTTATTTTCATGAATAAGTACCCAAAAATAAACCTAAAATTGACTTAAAATAGCATGCTATCTCAGAAAAGCCAATTTACTTTGCAGATCTGCAAGATGGAAATACCCCAGCCCCTACTACCTAGGTTTCCATCTCATCTCCGCATTGGTGCCATTTTTACAACAAAGCAGCAAAAATGACCTAACATTGAGTAGCATAACTATCAAAAACTAACACAAATGAATGAATGAATGAATGAAAGTTGAAAGTTTATACAATGATGAAAACACTCGCTGCTGATATAATTATTTCTTATAGCAATGATCGCAAACATATTATTTATGCGATTTATGTTAATTATGCTATCCAAATTTACTTCCCGTGTTCGTCATCTAACATTTATCTCCTCGACCAACTTCTGTCCAACATAGCTGCCTGGGCGTCCTCTAGAAATCTTCTTTTTGTAGCAGAAATATAACTCAAATATATTTACACACAGGCGCGCGTGGGCATCACTGCCCAACGCGCGTCTACAAGACGTCACGCCACAACCGCACCATTAACAAGACTCTCTCACTGCACACGATCACACCACACTCTTGAACCCAGATATGACCGAATATATTTTATTTCACATTCCTAGGATTTCTCTGAACCGTCTTTATTTGTCTCTTTCCTCCCACATTCGTAGTTTGGGCATTGTCCTAGATCCTTCACTTAATCTCTCCAAGCATCTTTGAAACGTTACCCGATCCTGCCGATTCATCTTGCGCCAACTATACCCCAAAACGCCGACACATCGACGAATCGTCTGCACTGCTTCTTGTTAATTCATATATCCTCTCCCGTCTCGACTATTGCAATTCTCAATTTTTTCACTTACCTCCAAATTCTCTTCGCTCCCTTCAGTCAATCATTAACCTTTCCTGTCGGTTCGTTTTATGTCTTACGCCTAGGACACCCACATCTGCACATATTCGGCAACTAGGTTGGTTGCCAGTCCCCTAGAGGATTCATTAAATATGTGTTGGTATATTGTTTGAATGAGGTTTTTGTGAGACATCCCTATTGGGCTCCATCTTCTGGTCCGTGGAAGCAAATTCATCTCGACTCTGCCGGACTTGTCGAAGGCAAGATGCTGCTGATCGTGGTTGATGCCTATAGCACTTATCCAGAAGTCTGTATTTGTGGTTCTACTTTTGCAGCTTGTGCCATTGTTAGCTGATAACTGTGTTTGCAGCTCATGGACTGCTGGAAATAGTGGTATCTGACAATGTCACTTGTTTCAACAGTGTGGAAATGTTTTCTTTGTCGATGAATGGAATCAAGCAGCGATTTTCACCGCCAATACATCCGTCGTCGAACGGCTTCGCTGAATCGATAGTGAAGAACGTGAAAACGGGTCTCAAAAAGCAGAAACCAGTGCCTCTTCATGTGAAATTATGTCGCTGGCTGTTCAGCTACGGTAACATTCCTCACAATGTGACCGGGAAATCACCGACCGAGATGTTGCTCAAGCGTCGACCGAGAACATATCTGGACCTGGGCAAAGCCAGCGTCAGAAGAGCGGCGTGTGTTCGGAGGTCGTCACTTCCAGCCGGATGACCCTGTCTACGTGACCAACATACCGGGTAGCAGCACTACATGGACTCTAGCAGGTGTGGTGTTGGCAAATGGGTTATTGGTGCACGTGCGACTTCCTGATAACCGTGAGTTCATTCGCCACTCCGACCATGTGCGTGCAAGTAGTGTCGATGTAAACGAGGTACCGGAGCGTGCTCAAACCGATGTTCAGGGGCCGGTCGCGAACGTACCAATACACGACAAATGCACGTGCTCCCCGAGTACCGTCGCCGGCGGTCTCCACATAAGTGTCGACAGCAGCTGCAGTTCAAACTGGCTCCGACCGCCGCAGTGTTGGCACGTCACCGGAGCCTCGTGCAGCTGAGGCGAGACGGGGTAGAGTGGTGGTTCGTGTGAATCGCGAAAGTAGCGCAGCAGCTGGTCGGGGCGACGCTGCATTTTGGGCAGATAGCGGTCACCATGTGCCGGCAGGCCCGGTTCGTACGATTCGTTTCCACCACTACGTTCCACCGAACCTAGCACACTGATGTTGAACGTGTTTCCATAGCGGCACGGCAATCTCAGCTCGTGCTGCCAGTCTTCGTCACAGAGTAGCGGTCACAGGTAGCCTCGACTATCACGACCAGGTAGAATGAGGAGAAGCATCAGTGGTGATTGCAGGCACGCACCTGACATTTAGCCGTGCTGGTCTTGGTTGAGAGTGATGTGGTTGTGCATCCTTACTGTCTTCATCAAAACGCCAACTGAGTGCGCTCACGTCTGCTTCATTCACGTTGTCGTCATCGTTGCTTCAGTCGTCGGTGGCGGCGTGTCATGAGCTGCTTGACATCGGCGTGTTCGTCTCGTGACACAGTGGTTCATCACACCCGTGTTGATTGTCACGATGTACACGCACGCAGCACCAGCATCGTCCCCCAGCGGCACTGTCGACACTCACACACGCCAGCACGTAGACCGTGCGGTCGTGCACACTGTAAAATGAGTAAATCTGTACAATTAGCACACGAATCTGGTCACGTTCCGTACACTCAATGTCGACGCTGCTGAGTGTCGATGAGCACGGTCAGTTGGGCCGGACTCCCACCTTGCTAAACAGCATGTCACACTCGAGGTCCTCGTTGGTAGAGATGACCGCATCTTCCACTCCCAGTAATATGAGATCGTACATGAGACAAATGCTTCACTGAAACATGTGATGGCGAGTTATTCGAGATGGAGCCGTATTGAGCCAGTCGCGTTTAATCTATTCGTTATCATTAGGGGGCCTTTTGGTGCGCTAAAAATAAAGAAAAGTTGCGATAAAAAATCCTAAAAGTTGCGCTAAAAGTAAAAGTTGCACTTAAAACTTTGCAAAAATTTCACTAAGCCCGTAAAAGGGTAGTGATAATCACTGAATTATGAAAAACATAATTTTGTGAGGAAAATTTGTACTTTAAAATTCGATAACTATTACCACAATACGTTTTGAGCACTCGTAGTGGTGCTTAGAGATGCCAAAAAAACGTTTATTTTTCTTGCGGTTTTGCAAAAAAAAAAATTTCTTAGTGTTTTTTTATTTGTTTTTTTTAGGATGAGCCACAATTGTCCTCTGATGTTGGATTTTAGTAAATAGAAAATAGTTTAATTGATGTTTTGTACCTTTTACATGTTTAATCTCACAGATAATTAAAAAATAGTATAAATAACAAATATTTATCAATAAACATCCCAAGATAATGTTTGAAAGTGCATCCCGGCTCGGTGGCTTAAATTTTATTAATTGAATGTAACATAAATTCAACAATCTAAATTATATTCAGATAGGCGCGCGTGGGCATCACTACCCCACGCGCGCCTACAAGAGGTCACACTTCAACCGCACCACGAACACGACTTCTAGTTCACACCGTGACACATGGGAGCACACACGGACACACACACACACGCACAGTCCACACCCGCCGCAACAACCAATCAGCAGCGAGCCGGTCACTCGCTCGCCGCCACGGGGCATGAACAATGCACAGCGTGACGCTCATACATACATACAAACACATATATACAAACACAGTACACAACACGAACGCAAACGCGAATCACACACACAGACACACACACTAAACCACACACACTCCAACGCGCTCACAAACACACTCACAATCACACCACATTAAAAAACAATGTTTTTTTAAATATGGCTATAATTATGTGAATATTTGAAATAATTTGTGAGCAGAACAAAACAAATTCATTGATTGATTAAGTGTTTTTATGGAAACCATAGAATTTTATGAAAAAATGCAATGATGTTTTGAAAACTGGATATAAATTAGTTTTATTAATGTACAAATTCAGAAAATTTCAGCAGAGCAAGACAAGTTAATTGGTTGATCAAGTGTTTTTATCAAACGTTTTTATGCCAACGTTTTTTCCATGAAACAATGTATTTTTAAAACAAGTTCTATGGAAGATAGATTTGATTGATGTACGTTCAAATACCTTTTGTATATACGATTATATATGAATAGCATGTTGGTATAAGCGGCTGGTTGAATCACTTGATTGAAACTGTTTTTATACCATTGTTTTTTCAAAATTGATTTTATTGAGAGACGATTTTCGAAGATGTAGAGATTTTGAAAACATTGTCAGCAGAAAAAATCGAGTTTTATCAAATTATATCAAGTGGCTTTTCATTATTCACCTGTTTTTTTGAGACCGGTTTTATGGATGATGACTTCTTTAATGTATTTATTTGTTTTCAAATACTTTGTAAATTAAATATATTTCCTCAGTCAATATTCTCCTACACGAAAATAAGCCAACTTTTCTGGTCAGGATTGCCGTTCTGAATCATGTGATCCGCTTTTATTCCTAGTCTCAATAGGGACGCTAGGGTTGTGTGTATATTTGTAGTCTTTGTGTAAATATTTGCAGTGTTTGTACTTTTATACATGAAAGTAATTGATACGTTGAAAAAAATGATCTTTAAGACATAATTTTCAGCATCATAGTACGTAGAGTTATCATCATCAACGTAGATAATTTCTGGAGGCAATCATGTCTTGTGTAAAAAAACATGAAATTTATGCCACTTGTTTTTTCATAAAATAGTTTCAGGTTTTTAACAGAAAAAACGGTTTTCAAACCCACCTTTCTGTAATAATGATTAATTAAATAATTAAATGCAAAGCTGTACTTTACCTAGAAGTGCAGCACAGTACCGTGCGAACAATGATATTTGGATTTTCAGACATATTTTCACAATTTCATTGTGCATATTGAAAGATTATTCAATTTTATAGGGCCACTCATAGCATGAATAACTTATATGCTGATAAAAAATATTCATTTAACATCCCATGATATATCATTGCTATAGTTTGAATTATTTGCATAACTTTAAAAAAGTGTTTTTTTGGTCGAGTTTTTTTGCAAAAAAACGGTTTTATTTATAAAAATAACCGTCGGGTTGTCTTGAGGTCGCATCTCTAGTGCTAGGATTGCATGCTTCATGAGCTTCAACTGTCACCTCACTGGCGATTTGGAAACGCTAAAATTCGCAAATAGTTGCGCTAATAAATTGAGCTCAATAGTTTGCAAAATATCGTCAATTTTTAATAATAGGGTAATAAAATTTATACACTTAAATCACTCCTTAACATTACACTTTGGGAGTTTCGCCTTTTTGTTTCTACTTAATTATGAATTTTAATTTTCTCGGTTGCGTTAAGATTGTGTAAGACATGCTTTTCTAGTCTGTCGAGTCTGTCGCACTGATGCCTGATAGTGACATTTATATACACAGTATAATTTGAAATTCTCACTTGATTTTATTTTTCTTAAATGTTCCAAGGTCTGAATGAATTTTTCAGATAAAAAATCATCTGATTATGCGGTACATATATTCAAGTGTTGTTGATCTACCTAGTTGCTCAAAGGTTGCTAGAAAAGTTTATAAGTTAATGTTTAATTCTATTGCACAAATGCTCGTGTCTATATCAGAGATTTATGTGTATATTATATTTTCTATGTCTGTATTGTGTCTATATCCGAGTATATACTCGTATATACATATCTATCTATATACGAGTATATAAAAGAGATCCTCTGTGTGTGTGTCTGTCTGTCTGTCTGTCTGTCCCACCCTCCTTGGTCCATATTCTGCAAGCTGCTACTCGGTAACTACTAGGTGTACCCGCTAACAATTTATGCCATTACGTTGGAAATTTTCTTGTCTACACGATAGGTTAAATGTAAAACTTAAAATTTTGAAAATAAAATCAAAACAGTTATAGCGGTGAAAAGACAAATTGGACCCCGAAAAATGCGAAAATTTTGGTCAATATTCTGTCAACGAGATCTCCTAAACCAGAAATGATACAGCAATACAAATTATACCAATGTGTAGAAAAGGTTTCGTTCTACAGAATAAGCTATAATTCATATCCAAAATTGAACATAAGACATGTAAAATGGAGCAAATTTCAATCTACATTCAAAATCATATTTAAACTCCACGCGTCATATTTTCTATACTTTTTTCTCTATTTCTCAAAAACTAATTATCACACATCTAAATATACAATACCATCATGCTGGGAGTTTTATCTTCTACAACACGGTATAATTTTCAATTTTCCAAAGTGTATTAAAATAAAGTTACGGCGGTGTGAAGTCATAATGACAAAGTCAAAAAGGCAAATTTAGCACTAAAAACGTGAATATTTTGGTCAATATTCCGCTATTTATTCCTCATAAACCAGTAATAGTACAGCTATAAAAATTATACTATTGTGTAGATAATTTTGTGTTCTACAAGATAAATTATAGTTTATACCCACAAATGGTACAAAAAAATGTGTAAAATTGGCGAAATTCTAAAAATACATCCAAAATACACTTCAACACCGGGCGACTAAAACTAAATCATTTTTTCTACTATTTCCCAGTAACTATTTGTTACACATAAAAATAAATTATACCATCGTGCTGGAAATTTTTGTTTCTACAATGCGGTATAAATTTTAATTTTGTAAAGTGTACTTGAAGGAAGTAACAACGGTGTAAAGTCAAAAGGACATAATGCCAATTTGACAGTTATTATGCGCCCTTGCGATTACACAGGAACACTGTATACACCGATTAAATTTTACTGAAACCCAATCACAATTAAGAATGCATCATATTAGCTCCAAGCATGGATGGTGCGGTTTTATTGCGTACATTTTAATTAATTATACATTATAATGAATAGAAAGGCTTTATTGTCCTCAATATTTACACATGAATTGTTCCGCACGACTGGCGGGTAAAATGCTACTGGGAACAAAGTAAACTACTGAATTTTACTGTGTAATTTAATTGGTTAATTTCAAGATGCATACGCTTAAGTTGCATAAGGATACGGGTTGTAGTATCATGCAATGCCAACTATATGCATATGCTGTTTTAGCGGAAGCATTAATCTGGAATTATAGAGATGACAGAAAGTTTCATTGTTTTGATAGTTTTACACTTCTGAATTTGTAAAAGACGCACGAGCACAACGCAAAAACACTTTATTCAGACACAACGACCACACACAACGACAACCTACAACCAACTCACCCACAGTCACACGACATTACACACCAGCAACGAACCATGAGTCATCACCGATCACACTTGCAAGGACAGGACATACCTGGAATTATACACCAGTCAACTGCTGCACGCGCACATACATCCCAGCAACAGTGAGCTCATGTTGCACAGCCAGATGATGCACACACCATGCATGCACCAATGCACACACACACACACACACACACACACACACATGCATACACATACTACACTTCCCCCTGATCTTCAAGGATCATACATGCACACGCCGTAACACACATCACTGCTCATAACTGCTCAACCACGCAGGTGGCCTGCGAGTCCGGATCGATGTTCTTGGGCCGCCCTCGTTGATCTCACTCCCGATGAGTCCGTCCACGACAGCCTCCTGCTGTTCATCTGATGCTGGCGGCGACGTATCATCACGCTGAAGTCGCTGATCCGCAACAGAACAAACCATCAGTTCGTCACTCGCCTGAGCTGGATTCTGCGACGGCACTGTCAGCTCCTCTTGAACAGCTAAGTTGTTGGCAATTCTGCGAACACCTGGGCGACCTCTAAATCGTAGATCCCGAACGTGTCTCGTCATGCCGTCAACATCCACAGCTTGTTCAGAGATGATTGCCGTGACAACTCCTTGTGAATACCTGCTGGCGCAGCGCGCGTCGGCGGGTTTTACCCACACCTCATCACCCACTTGGTAGCGACACCTCACCTCGTTCGCTTCCACATCGGGCTCAGGGTCAATGTTCCTCACACGTACTGTGTAGCCATGAATGATGTTAGCCGGAGCTGTGGTGGATCTAACATCATCTTTTGGTGAGATGCTATAAATGTACACAGCCTCCCGCACCGAGCATTGCTTTCTCGCTGCTGTGGTTTTTATGCTGCGGTGACACCGCTCCACGATACCATTGCCAGATGGTTGATAGGCACAACGATACCTCAGACGAACGCTCCACCTGGCAGCGAACGCAGCGAACTCGCGACTGCGGAAAACCGTGCCGTTGTCTGAAAGTATTTCACGTGGAGCACCGCGTTCGAAGAACACTGCGTCCAATTCTCGAACAACGTGATTGGTCGACTCAGCAGGCAGGTGTCGCCACAACGCAAATCTCGATGGTCCACAGTCAATGATGGTGAGATACACGTGTCCCTTGAAATGCGTCACGTCAACAGCGACTCTCTGCCACAGTTCTGGCACACTCAAATCGCCGCGTCTCCATTTGACTGGGGCCGGGTCGATCGACTGACAAATCTGACACGCAGAAACAACCTGCTGCACTTGGCGCCTTGTCACGTTCAAGCGGCGACGCTTTGAGAAATACAACGTTCGCCGGACTCCAGGGTGTCCTGCTTCCACATGAACATTCGTGATAGCATCTTCCACACATTCGTTTAGAAGAAAGGCGCGATTGCAGGCGCCACGAGCACCGGCCGCGCTTGGATTCTCGCATTTGCACCACGAAGCCAACTCTGCGGCAGTCTGGTCACCAGATCAGCAATGTTATCATGCGATCGCACCAAGCTCACTGTCAAATCCAAGGACAGCTCTCGTTTGAGCTGACATATTAGGTCCACGCGACGGCAAATCAACATCTCACCGTTGGCTTTTGTTCGGAGGCGAGCCTTACCACATAGTGCATCCGACACCCAACTATACACAGTAGCCGAGTCGGTCTTCAGTTCGATGCATTTGAAATCCCAGACGACAGCCATGTTCAGACCTCGCACAACTGCGTCCAGCTCCGCCAGGTTGATGTGTGCTGATTCGTCACGGCGCAGCCAGCTGGCATCTTCGATTGTCGTGCCGTTGAGA
The DNA here is from genome assembly GCA_916048095.2 of Sacculina carcini. Taxonomy (NCBI): domain Eukaryota; kingdom Metazoa; phylum Arthropoda; class Thecostraca; family Sacculinidae; genus Sacculina; species Sacculina carcini. The sequence goes on along the minus strand of OU696591.1, from coordinate 13,866 downwards.
GACTGTAGCACTACAACTGTGGCCAAAGAGCTGGCATCAGTCCAAACAACTGCTTTATCACCGTCAACGGACCACTCTCCATGAGCGGGGTCATCGCTCACAGCGCGATTATGAGTCCATGCCAGCTGAGCAGCCAAGGAGTCATCCTGAATGACATCATCCCATGCTCTAGAGAGCTCATTGGCGCGCCTTTTCAGCCAGGCTGCAGCTGGACGCATCCACCCGCAAACGGGTAAGTGAGCAATGAGGCGTCCACACCAAGAGAACACAGCTCGTCTCGTGATTCTGCTCGGAACAGCTGGGATGGCAGCATCGCGTTTCCATTGTGCAACACCCTTACATGATTGCACCTTCAGCCCGAGGAGCCTAGCGCCGTCAGCAACTCTCTGAGGCGACTTACATTCGAGCCCATGACGACGGAAATGCTCGACAACTTGCTCCGCTTTGACTCTGTTCTCATCAACCAGCAGGCCGTCCACATACGGCAAAACGGCTCCTTTCATTGTGGCGTTGCGCTCCAGAACAGTTTGGACGATCAACTTCATCACTAATGGAGCGATGCTGAGACCAAAGCCGAGCCTGGTCAGGCAATACCTACAGCCATTCACTTCAACGGTCTGATAGGTCCACAGGCGCGGTTCCACGTGCACTTGCAAATAAGCGCTCTTCAGGTCCACAACTGCAACGTTGTTTCCGTGGCGCCGCCATTTCCTTGTTTGATCCGCGCACACTTCTGCGTCCGCAGTGTGTGGAGAGAGGTAGCCATTCAGCTCTCTGAAATCCAGCACGGGACGAACCCGTGTACCATCACGTTGCTCAACTGCCATCAACGGCACCAAGCCACGGGGATCGCCATGCTTGACACGATCATGTGGAATGAGCCAGCCTCGGTCTATCCACGTGTTCAATTCAGAATTGAATTTTTCGCGGACGGGAGCACTCATTCCGTACATAGCCGTGGTGCTCTTCAGGACCACTGGCACAACATCATTTGCCCACTTCCAACCAACGGTCCATTTCGCCTTCGAGGAATTAAAGTGGACTCTGAAGTCAGCCGTCTCAATATCCGGCAGCGGTCCAGATTCACAACGATCCTGTCTCACATCGCCAACAACCTTCTGACTTCGGTGCTTTTCTCCTTCCACCAAACTGTCGGAAGCATCATTAGTCATGGCACATCCAAGTGTTCCACCTAAAGTGATATCATGATTCGAAGTCACGATAACTCCGCCCAAAGCCGAAATGCCAGACATTCCAAGGATGACATCGACGCCTAACAACGGTCTAGAAACCACCAACGCTTTCAATCGCACCTTACCGCCATCACTTGAACACACTTCAATGAAACCAGTGCCTTCACACACAAATTTGCTGCCGCTCAATGTTGTCAAACTGACACGTTCAGGCTTCCATCGCCGACATCGACTTCGACACACCAAAGTGTCAGTGCAACCTGTGTCGACAAGACACTGACACATTCGATCGTTGACGGGGAGCTTCACAATTGGCAGTGCACCTGTGTATATATTCAGTGTCTGGGAGCGGATGCCGGTGCCGACGCACCGCTCCCCAATCCGTTTCCCTGAACCGGGCACAGCCTGGCAATGTGTCCTCGTGCTCCGCAACTCCAACAATATATGGGCCTACGCTGCTCTCGCTGTCCCAAGGTCCGTGACGCTCGGACAGCAGCTGTATAATTTCTCTCATTGTCCCTGACAACAGCAGCGCCACAGCATATTCTGGCAGCTGTCTCTGTGACTTTCTGGTCACTCAGGACCATGCGAGCTCTAACGAGGACGTCTTCAACAGATAGACACTCAGCTCTGGCACCCGCGCGGATCGTTTGCCTAACGGAATCTGGCAAGCCCGCGGCAAAAGCACACAACAAGGTTCGATCTGGTACACCGCCAAACAAAGCAGCCAGCCTTCGCAGATCTGCGAGGAACACATCCGGTACTTCGCCACACTTCAACTTCCGCTTCGTGAAGACTTCGTAGGCAGCGTGTTCATCCAGAGCAAACGCATCATACAATGCCCTTCTGACAGCAGCAAGGTCGCTCCGCTTCTCTTGAGGAAGCTGCGACCACACAGCGAAAGCACCGCCAGTAAGTCGCAGCGGCACAATTGACAAGACTGACACACCCCTCATTTCACACAATTTCTCGGCTCTGGTGAGCCACTCCACCACATCACTGGTGCCGTTAAACTCCTCTACCAGCCGGGCATCAAAATGTGCCCCATCGCACTTCACTGCAGCTGAAGAGAGCATCTCAAAAATACTTAAAGCTGAAATAGCTTGTAAAAGACGCACGAGCACAACGCAAAAACACTTTATTCAGACACAACGACCACACATAACGACAACCTACAACCAACTCACCCACACTCACACGACATTACACACCAGCAACGAACCATGAGTCATCACCGATCACACTTGCAAGGACAGGACATACCTGGAATTATACACCAGTCAACTGCTGCACGCGCACATACATCCCAGCAACAGTGAGCTCATGTTGCACAGCCAGATGATGCACACACCATGCATGCACCAATGCACACACACACACACACATATGCATACACATACTACAGAATTACTACAGATGAAGCACGGGTGTGAATTTGAGCAGTGTTGAGGGAAAAAACTTCATCAATAATTAAAACAAGAATTTACAAATTTGACTTTTTCTATTGGTCGTTTTTCATCAATTTTATTTGTGTTTGTTTCGTGTTTGAGTTCTTAATTATTCCGCACGACGGGCAGCTTTGAATATGAGGCGGGTTGTGGAAAAACATGTTTTCTAATTTGAAACCTAAATTTCACATTTAGACTTTTATATTGGCTAAAACTTTCCTATGGGTTTGTTTTTCTTATTCAATTTGCACTAATTTTTTTATGCATTGAATATTAATTATATTTTATGAACTGTTCCGCACGACGGGCGGGCTTCCTGTGAACCTTTAAATATATTTTGCGATCTGATGATATATGTATTAGGAATAATACGTAGCAGAATATAGATTGTATAATATAATATCGGCTGTAATATCAAGGGCTGTAATATCGGTGTAATCCAAAAAATAACAACTGTATGAATATGATGCATTAGTGGAAGCATTAAACGAGAATTATGAGATAACAGTATGGAAAAAAATTCATTTATATACTAAAAAAAGTCATTGATATTTTGTGTTTACATTTCGAAATTACTCCTGACGACGGTCGGGCTTAAGTATTAGACGGGTTGACTGAATAATATGTCGTCAATTATTAGAATATGAATATGCAAATTCAGAACAGGAATTTTCTAATGGTATAGATTTTACAAATAGAGTTTTCTATTAGACTGGCTGTTTGCATTTAAATATGTATTACTTTTGTTTTATTAATTGTTCCGCACGACGGGTGGGTTTAAATATTAAATGCTACCGTGTAGAATGAGTTCATATACAAAACTCACGGGCTTGACTTCAAGATCCAGACTCACTAATGTAAATGTGACTTAAATGGTGTATAAATATATCGCATTATGCAACAAATGTGAATTTAGCTGCTTTACAGTTTGGTTCCGATACTATATTGGCGGGTTGAGAGAAAAGTATTGGTGGGCCGCGTGTTTGGGACTCCTGGGGTAGATAATCTCAGTCTTCTGATTAGAAATTATGATCGAATCAGTATATTTTGTGATCACAAACTAATAAGTTGAATCACCTCAGACTAGGCTGAATGCGGTCAAGATTAATGGTTGGGTTGGGTAGGGAAGGTTTGGCTCAGGTTATATTGGGTTTTAATGATAGCGGAAAATATATAAATTTTAGCAATATATATTATAGCGGTAAAAGTAAAATAGTACTTAAGCTAATGATGTTGGGGAATGATGTTAAGTAATAAATATAGTTTGGAACATTCTGATGAAAATATTTCACCATCTTTAATTATTTGTTTCGTGTTTGTGTTCTGAATTATACCACACGACGGGCAGATTTATATATCAGGCGGGTGGAGGGATAATATTTGTCAAAAAAAAAAAAAATTCACATTTTGACTTTTCTATTGGTTAAGATATATATAGGTTACATTTTTTGCTTTTCAATTTGTATTCATTATATTTTTTGGATTTTATATGAATTTTATTGCATGAATTTTTCCGCACGACGGGCGGGTTTAAAAAAGTGTTTTTTTAATTCATTTTTTTCAAATGGTTCATTTAATAGAGGTATTTTTATTTAAATAAAAATGCTCCGCGGGCAGCAACTATAGACCAGGGTTTCCCAACCTTTTTGTACTTGGGACCCCCTTCCCAAGACCTCGGAGTCCACGCGACCCCATTTGTTTTGATTTTGCAGACTGTCACACTTGACATTGAATATATACAAAAGGTTGATAAAGTAGGGTGTATTTTCTGTGATAGAGAGGGAAAGAAAAGTCTAAAAAATGTTAAAGGATCCAGTAATTTTTTTTGGGGAAATTAAATCACATTGGTCCAACCTGAACAAAAATAACATATATTCCTTAAAATGACATTAACATGGGTTTGAACAGCTATTAAACTCAGCTAGTGGGATGTTTGATGCTGCATTTCAGCAGTAAGCTTTGAAATTCGTGGCCGAGCGTTTGTTAGAGCCAGTCTCATGTCATCTCCAACATCCAATATGTTCCTATTCTTTGTTTTTATATTAACAAGCGTTGAAAATCCTGCCTCACACAAGTAGGTAGAAGCAAATGGAACTAGGACACGTAAAGCTATCATGCTGACTTTGGAGTATGACGGATACATAGCGCACCAGAACTGAGTTATGGATTTCTCCTTGAAGAGATCACGAGCTGAAGAGTCGTTCCTTAGATCCAGAAATTCATCTTGGATATTTTCTGGGATGCTGGATACTTCAAGTTCAGTACAAAATGGGTTCCTTACTAGGGCCTCTTGTTCCTGTGATAGCTCAGGGAAGTAACGCTCGACTTCCTTTTCTAGAGACTGAAGATGTTCGATAATCTCATCCTTGAGGAACTGATCCAGTTGGCTCTGAGACTCATCCATCACTTCACAAAGTTTTTCAAACATGGCGATGCTTCCAAGATTGGTTTTCCGACTCCAGTTCTGCAATTTGGAAACAAAAGCCCGAAGACTATCTTGAAAAATGGGAACATGTGTTTCCTTTCCTTGAAGCTTCATATTGAGCTTGTTCAGCTCGTGAAAAATGTCCGCCAGGTACGCAACCCTTTTATTCCAGGCTTCATCTTTGAAGTGAACCAGAAGATCTTTTCTTTGTTGAGTCTCCAGGAAAAGCTTGATTTCATCTTTCATTTCAAAGACACGATTAACAACGTTTCCTTTCGACAACCAACGTACTGCTGTGTAGAAGAGAAGGACTTCGTGGTTAGCATTCATGTCTTTGCATAGTTATTTAAAAAGGCGAGTGTTGAGTGCTTGAGTCTTCACGTAATTTACAATTTTGATTACAGAATCAAGCACTTTCTGCAGAGAGGCAGGGAGAGTCTTGCTGGCGAGAGCATATCGGTGAATCACGCAGTGGATTCCCTTTGCTTGAGGTGCTAACTTCTTCAATCTCGTTTGGAATCCTGATTTCGATCCCAGCATAGCCGGTGCCCCATCCGTACAAACCCCACATACGTTTTCCCATTGAAGATCTTCATCTTGGAAAAAAGTTGAAACTTTTTCCATAACATCATCAGGTTTTGTTGTGGTTTCAAGTGCACTGCAGAATAAAAATTCATCTTTAATGTCACCTGAATTAATGTATCTCACGAAGACAAGCAACTGACAACATGAACTTATATCTGTTGACTCGTCGAGCTGAAAGGAGAACAAAGGGGAATTCTTGATTTCAGTCAACACCTGTTCCTTCACATCCATCGACATTTTAGAAATGCGCCTCTGTACAGTGTTATTTGACAGGGATAATTGCTGCATCTTCATTGCACTGGCTTCTACAAGAATACGATTTGCTGCTTTCATCATGCAAGGGTTAATAAATGTTTCTCAAATTGTGTGAGGCTTTTGTTGTTTAGCAATTTAGAATGCAATGTCAAAGAGGCTTTTACTACGGCTGCAGTTTGCTGCTGAAACGACCCACTTCTGTCGAGTCTTTGGGTCTTAAGACACTGTTGATGTCGTTTGAAGAAATCCAAATCCTTCTTTGCGTGTTCTGGATGTTTCGTCTCGAGATGACGCTTGAGTTTTGATGCTTTCATTGACTCTCCACTAAGGACAGCATGGCACAAAACACACTGTGGTTTCTCGATGCCGTCACTGGCAAGCAGAGAGGTGAAGCCAATGTTGAGGTAGCATTCCGAGTATCTGTGCCGTTTAGTCATGGTTTCAAATCTGTGAACAGAGT
>CAJZIA020000009.1:0-42728 GCA_916048095.2 Sacculina carcini | reverse complement strand
CACTTAGGTAACACTTAGGTAACACTTAGGTAACACTTAGGTAACACTGAGGTAACACTTAGGGTACACTTAGGTAACACTTAGGTAACACTTAGGGCACACTTATGTAACACTTATGGCAAACTTAGGTAACACTTAGGGCGCACTTAGGTAACACTTAGGTAACACTTAGGTAACACTTAGGGCACACGTAGGTAACACTTAGGGCACACTTAGGTAACACTTAGGGCACACTTAGGTAACACTTAGGTAACACTTAGGGCACACTTAGGTAACACTTAGGTAACACTTAGGTAACACTTAGGGCACACTTAGGTAACACTTAGGGCACACTTAGGTAACACTTAGGGTACACTTAGGTAACACTTAGGTAACACTTAGGTAACACTTAGGTAACACTTAGGTAACACTTAGGTAACACTTAGGTAACACTTAGGGCACACTTAGGTAACACTTAGGGCACACTTAGGTAACACTTAGGTAACACTTAGGTAACACTTAGGTAACACTTAGGGTACACTTAGGTAACACTTAGGTAACACTTAGGTAACACTTAGGTAACACTTAGGTAACACTTAGGTAACACTTAGGTAACACTTAGGTAACACTGAGGTAACACTTAGGGTACACTTAGGTAACACTTAGGGCACACGTAGGTAACACTTAGGGCACACTTAGGTAACACTTAGGGCACACTTAGGTAACACTTAGGGCACACTTAGGGCACACTTAGGGCACACTTAGGGCACACTTAGGTAACACTTAGGGCACACGTAGGTAACACTTAGGGCACACTTAGGTAACACTTAGGGTACACTTAGGTAACACTTAGGTAACACTTAGGTAACACTTAGGTAACACTTAGGTAACACTTAGGTAACACTTAGGTAACACTTAGGGCACACTTAGGTAACACTTAGGGCACACTGAGGTAACACTTAGGTAACACTTAGGTAACACTTAGGTAACACTTAGGGTACACTTAGGTAACACTTAGGTAACACTTAGGTAACACTTAGGTAACACTTAGGTAACACTTAGGTAACACTTAGGTAACACTGAGGTAACACTTAGGGTACACTTAGGTAACACTTAGGGCACACGTAGGTAACACTTAGGGCACACTTAGGTAACACTTAGGGCACACTTAGGTAACACTTAGGGCACACTTAGGGCACACTTAGGGCACACTTAGGGCACACTTAGGTAACACTTAGGGCACACGTAGGTAACACTTAGGGCACACGTAGGTAACACTTAGGGCACACTTAGGTAACACTTAGGTAACACTTAGGGCACACTTATGTAACACTTATGGCAAACTTAGGTAACACTTAGGGCGCACTTAGGTAACACTTAGGTAACACTTAGGTAACACTTAGGTAACACTTAGGTAACACTTAGGTAACACTTAGGGTACACTTAGGGCACACTTAGGTAACACTTAGGTAACACTTAGGGCACACTTAGGTAACACTTAGGGCATACTTAGGTAACACTTAGGGCACACTTAGGTAACACTTAGGGCACACGTAGGTAACACTTAGGGCACACTTAGGTAACACTTAGGTAACACTTAGGGTACACTTAGGTAACACTTAGGTAACACTTAGGTAACACTTAGGTAACACTTAGGTAACACTTAGGTAACACTTAGGTAACACTGAGGTAACACTTAGGGTACACTTAGGTAACACTTAGGTAACACTTAGGGCACACTTATGTAACACTTATGGCAAACTTAGGTAACACTTAGGGCGCACTTAGGTAACACTTAGGTAACACTTAGGTAACACTTAGGGCACACGTAGGTAACACTTAGGGCACACTTAGGTAACACTTAGGGCACACTTAGGTAACACTTAGGTAACACTTAGGGCACACTTAGGTAACACTTAGGTAACACTTAGGTAACACTTAGGGCACACTTAGGTAACACTTAGGGCACACTTAGGTAACACTTAGGGTACACTTAGGTAACACTTAGGTAACACTTAGGTAACACTTAGGTAACACTTAGGTAACACTTAGGTAACACTTAGGTAACACTTAGGGCACACTTAGGTAACACTTAGGGCACACTGAGGTAACACTTAGGTAACACTTAGGTAACACTTAGGTAACACTTAGGGTACACTTAGGTAACACTTAGGTAACACTTAGGTAACACTTAGGTAACACTTAGGTAACACTTAGGTAACACTTAGGTAACACTTAGGTAACACTGAGGTAACACTTAGGGTACACTTAGGTAACACTTAGGGCACACGTAGGTAACACTTAGGGCACACTTAGGTAACACTTAGGGCACACTTAGGTAACACTTAGGGCACACTTAGGGCACACTTAGGGCACACTTAGGGCACACTTAGGTAACACTTAGGGCAGACGTAGGTAACACTTAGGGCACACGTAGGTAACACTTAGGGCACACTTAGGTAACACTTAGGTAACACTTAGGGCACACTTATGTAACACTTATGGCAAACTTAGGTAACACTTAGGGCGCACTTAGGTAACACTTAGGTAACACTTAGGTAACACTTAGGTAACACTTAGGTAACACTTAGGTAACACTTAGGGTACACTTAGGGCACACTTAGGTAACACTTAGGTAACACTTAGGGCACACTTAGGTAACACTTAGGGCATACTTAGGTAACACTTAGGGCACACTTAGGTAACACTTAGGGCACACGTAGGTAACACTTAGGGCACACTTAGGTAACACTTAGGGCACACTTAGGTAACACTTAGGGCACACTTAGGTAACACTTATGTAACACTTAGGGCAAACTTAGGTAACACTTAGGGCACACTTAGGTAACACTTAGGGCACACTTAGGTAACACTTAGGGCACACTTAGGTAACACTTAGGTAACACTTAGGGCACACTTAGGTAACACTTAGGTAACACTTAGGTAACACTTAGGGCACACTTAGGTAACACTTAGGGCACACTTAGGTAACACTTAGGGTACACTTAGGTAACGCTTAGGTAACACTTAGGTAACACTTAGGTAACACTTAGGTAACACTTAGGTAACACTTAGGTAACACTTAGGTAACACTTAGGGCACACTTAGGTAACACTTAGGGCACACTGAGGTAACACTTAGGTAACACTTAGGTAACACTTAGGTAACACTTAGGGTACACTTAGGTAACACTTAGGTAACACTTAGGTAACACTTAGATAACACTTAGGTAACACTTAGGTAACACTTAGGTAACACTGAGGTAACACTTAGGGTACACTTAGGTAACACTTAGGGCACACGTAGGTAACACTTAGGGCACACTTAGGTAACACTTAGGGCACACTTAGGTAACACTTAGGGCACACTTAGGGCACACTTAGGGCACACTTAGGGCACACTTAGGTAACACTTAGGGCACACGTAGGTAACACTTAGGGCACACTTAGGTAACACTTAGGTAACACTTAGGGCACACTTAGGTAACACTTAGGGCACACTTATGTAACACTTATGGCAAACTTAGGTAACACTTAGGGCGCACTTAGGTAACACTTAGGTAACACTTAGGTAACACTTAGGTAACACTTAGGTAACACTTAGGTAACACTTAGGGCACACTTAGGTAACACTTAGGGTACACTTAGGTAACACTTAGGTAACACTTAGGTAACACTTAGGTAACACTTAGGTAACACTTAGGTAACACTTAGGGCACACTTAGGTAACACTTAGGGCACACTGAGGTAACACTTAGGTAACACTTAGGTAACACTTAGGTAACACTTAGGGTACACTTAGGTAACACTTAGGTAACACTTAGGTAACACTTAGGTAACACTTAGGTAACACTTAGGTAACACTTAGGTAACACTGAGGTAACACTTAGGGTACACTTAGGTAACACTTAGGGCACACGTAGGTAACACTTAGGGCACACTTAGGTAACACTTAGGGCACACTTAGGTAACACTTAGGGCACACTTAGGGCACACTTAGGGCACACTTAGGGCACACTTAGGTAACACTTAGGGCACACGTAGGTAACACTTAGGGCACACTTAGGTAACACTTAGGTAACACTTAGGGCACACTTAGGTAACACTTAGGGCACACTTATGTAACACTTATGGCAAACTTAGGTAACACTTAGGGCGCACTTAGGTAACACTTAGGTAACACTTAGGTAACACTTAGGTAACACTTAGGTAACACTTAGGGCACAATTAGGTAACACTTAGGGCACACTTAGGTAACACTTAGGTAACACTTAGGGCACACTTATGTAACACTTAGGGCAAACTTAGGTAACACTTAGGGCACACTTAGGTAACACTTAGGGCACACTTAGGTAACACTTAGGTAACACTTAGGGCACACTTAGGTAACACTTAGGTAACACTTAGGTAACACTTAGGGCACACTTAGGTAACACTTAGGGCACACTTAGGTAACACTTAGGGTACACTTAGGTAACACTTAGGTAACACTTAGGTAACACTTAGGTAACACTTAGGTAACACTTAGGTAACACTTAGGTAACACTTAGGTAACACTTATGGCACACTTAGGTAACACTTAGGGCACACTGAGGTAACACTTAGGTAATACTTAGGTAACACTTAGGTAACACTTAGGGTACACTTAGGTAACACTTAGGTAACACTTAGGTAACACTTAGGTAACACTTAGGTAACACTTAGGTAACACTTAGGTAACACTTAGGTAACACTGAGGTAACACTTAGGGTACACTTAGGTAACACTTAGGGCACACGTAGGTAACACTTAGGGCACACTTAGGTAACACTTAGGGCACACTTAGGTAACACTTAGGGCACACTTAGGGCACACTTAGGGCACACTTAGGGCACACTTAGGTAACACTTAGGGCACACGTAGGTAACACTTAGGGCACACGTAGGTAACACTTAGGGCACACTTAGGTAACACTTAGGTAACACTTAGGGCACACTTATGTAACACTTAGGGCAAACTTAGGTAACACTTAGGGCGCACTTAGGTAACACTTAGGTAACACTTAGGTAACACTTAGGTAACACTTAGGTAACACTTAGGTAACACTTAGGGTACACTTAGGGCACACTTAGGTAACACTTAGGTAACACTTAGGGCACACTTAGGTAACACTTAGGGCATACTTAGGTAACACTTAGGGCACACTTAGGTAACACTTAGGGCACACGTAGGTAACACTTAGGGCACACTTAGGTAACACTTAGGGCACACTTAGGTAACACTTAGGGCACACTTAGGTAACACTTATGTAACACTTAGGGCAAACTTAGGTAACACTTAGGGCACACTTAGGTAACACTTAGGGCACACTTAGGTAACACTTAGGGCACACTTAGGTAACACTTAGGTAACACTTAGGGCACACTTAGGTAACACTTAGGTAACACTTAGGTAACACTTAGGGCACACTTAGGTAACACTTAGGGCACACTTAGGTAACACTTAGGGTACACTTAGGTAACGCTTAGGTAACACTTAGGTAACACTTAGGTAACACTTAGGTAACACTTAGGTAACACTTAGGTAACACTTAGGTAACACTTAGGGCACACTTAGGTAACACTTAGGGCACACTGAGGTAACACTTAGGTAACACTTAGGTAACACTTAGGTAACACTTAGGGTACACTTAGGTAACACTTAGGTAACACTTAGGTAACACTTAGATAACACTTAGGTAACACTTAGGTAACACTTAGGTAACACTGAGGTAACACTTAGGGTACACTTAGGTAACACTTAGGGCACACGTAGGTAACACTTAGGGCACACTTAGGTAACACTTAGGGCACACTTAGGTAACACTTAGGGCACACTTAGGGCACACTTAGGGCACACTTAGGGCACACTTAGGTAACACTTAGGGCACACGTAGGTAACACTTAGGGCACACTTAGGTAACACTTAGGTAACACTTAGGGCACACTTAGGTAACACTTAGGGCACACTTATGTAACACTTATGGCAAACTTAGGTAACACTTAGGGCGCACTTAGGTAACACTTAGGTAACACTTAGGTAACACTTAGGTAACACTTAGGTAACACTTAGGGCACACTTAGGTAACACTTAGGGCACACTTAGGTAACACTTAGGTAACACTTAGGGCACACTTAGGTAACACTTAGGGCATACTTAGGTAACACTTAGAGCACACTTAGGTAACACTTAGGGCACACGTAGGTAACACTTAGGGCACACTTAGGTAACACTTAGGGCACACTTAGGTAACACTTGGGTAACACTTAGGGCACACTTATGTAACACTTAGGGCAAACTTAGGTAACACTTAGGGCACACTTAGGTAACACTTAGGGCACACTTAGGTAACACTTAGGGCACACTTAGGTAACACTTAGGTAACACTTAGGGCACACTTAGGTAACACTTAGGTAACACTTAGATAACACTTAGGGCACACTTAGGTAACACTTAGGGCACACTTAGGGTACACTTAGGGTACACTTAGGTAACACTTAGGTAACACTTAGGTAACACTTAGGTAACACTTAGGTAACACTTAGGTAACACTTAGGTAACACTTAGGTAACACTTAGGTAACACTTAGGGCACACTTAGGTAACACTTAGGGCACACTGAGGTAACACTTAGGTAACACTTAGGTAACACTTAGGTAACACTTAGGGTACACTTAGGTAACACTTAGGGTACACTTAGGTAACACTTAGGTAACACTTAGGTAACACTTAGGTAACACTTAGGTAACACTTAGGTAACACTTAGGGTACACTTAGGTAACACTGAGGTAACACTTAGGGTACACGTAGGTAACACTTAGGGCACACTTAGGTAACACTTAGGGCACACTTAGGTAACACTAAGGTAACACTTAGGGCACACTTAGGTAACACTTAGGTAACACTTAGGTAACACTTAGGGCATACTTAGGTAACACTTAGGGCACACTTAGGTAACACTTAGGGCACACTTAGGGCACACTTAGGTAACACTTAGGGTACACTTAGGTAACACTTAGGTAACACTTAGGTAACACTTAGGGCACACTTAGGTAACACTTAGGTAACACTTAGGGCACACTTATGTAACACTTAGGGCACACTTAGGTAACACTTAGGTAACACTTAGGGCACACTTAGGTAACACTTAGGGCACACTTAGGTAACACTTAGGGCACACTTAGGGCACACTTAGGGCACACTTAGGGCACACTTAGGTAACACTTAGGGCACACTTAGGTAACACTTAGGGCACACTTAGGTAACACTTAGGGCACACTTAGGGCACACTTAGGGCACACTTAGGGCACACTTAGGTAACACTTAGGGCACACGTAGGTAACACTTAGGGCACACGTAGGTAACAGTTAGGGCACACTTAGGTAACACTTAGGTAACACTTAGGGCACACTTATGTAACACTTATGGCAAACTTAGGTAACACTTAGGGCGCACTTAGGTAACACTTAGGTAACACTTAGGTAACACTTAGGTAACACTTAGGTAACACTTAGGTAACACTTAGGGTACACTTAGGGCACACTTAGGTAACACTTAGGTAACACTTAGGGCACACTTAGGTAACACTTAGGGCATACTTAGGTAACACTTAGGGCACACTTAGGTAACACTTAGGGCACACGTAGGTAACACTTAGGGCACACTTAGGTAACACTTAGGGCACACTTAGGTAACACTTAGGGCACACTTAGGTAACACTTATGTAACACTTAGGGCAAACTTAGGTAACACTTAGGGCACACTTAGGTAACACTTAGGGCACACTTAGGTAACACTTAGGGCACACTTAGGTAACACTTAGGTAACACTTAGGGCACACTTAGGTAACACTTAGGTAACACTTAGGTAACACTTAGGGCACACTTAGGTAACACTTAGGGCACACTTAGGTAACACTTAGGGTACACTTAGGTAACGCTTAGGTAACACTTAGGTAACACTTAGGTAACACTTAGGTAACACTTAGGTAACACTTAGGTAACACTTAGGTAACACTTAGGGCACACTTAGGTAACACTTAGGGCACACTGAGGTAACACTTAGGTAACACTTAGGTAACACTTAGGTAACACTTAGGGTACACTTAGGTAACACTTAGGTAACACTTAGGTAACACTTAGATAACACTTAGGTAACACTTAGGTAACACTTAGGTAACACTGAGGTAACACTTAGGGTACACTTAGGTAACACTTAGGGCACACGTAGGTAACACTTAGGGCACACTTAGGTAACACTTAGGGCACACTTAGGTAACACTTAGGGCACACTTAGGGCACACTTAGGGCACACTTAGGGCACACTTAGGTAACACTTAGGGCACACGTAGGTAACACTTAGGGCACACTTAGGTAACACTTAGGTAACACTTAGGGCACACTTAGGTAACACTTAGGGCACACTTATGTAACACTTATGGCAAACTTAGGTAACACTTAGGGCGCACTTAGGTAACACTTAGGTAACACTTAGGTAACACTTAGGTAACACTTAGGTAACACTTAGGGCACACTTAGGTAACACTTAGGGCACACTTAGGTAACACTTAGGTAACACTTAGGGCACACTTAGGTAACACTTAGGGCATACTTAGGTAACACTTAGAGCACACTTAGGTAACACTTAGGGCACACGTAGGTAACACTTAGGGCACACTTAGGTAACACTTAGGGCACACTTAGGTAACACTTGGGTAACACTTAGGGCACACTTATGTAACACTTAGGGCAAACTTAGGTAACACTTAGGGCACACTTAGGTAACACTTAGGGCACACTTAGGTAACACTTAGGGCACACTTAGGTAACACTTAGGTAACACTTAGGGCACACTTAGGTAACACTTAGGTAACACTTAGGTAACACTTAGGGCACACTTAGGTAACACTTAGGGCACACTTAGGGTACACTTAGGGTACACTTAGGTAACACTTAGGTAACACTTAGGTAACACTTAGGTAACACTTAGGTAACACTTAGGTAACACTTAGGTAACACTTAGGTAACACTTAGGTAACACTTAGGGCACACTTAGGTAACACTTAGGGCACACTGAGGTAACACTTAGGTAACACTTAGGTAACACTTAGGTAACACTTAGGGTACACTTAGGTAACACTTAGGGTACACTTAGGTAACACTTAGGTAACACTTAGGTAACACTTAGGTAACACTTAGGTAACACTTAGGTAACACTTAGGGTACACTTAGGTAACACTGAGGTAACACTTAGGGTACACGTAGGTAACACTTAGGGCACACTTAGGTAACACTTAGGTCACACTTAGGTAACACTAAGGTAACACTTAGGGCACACTTAGGTAACACTTAGGTAACACTTAGGTAACACTTAGGGCATACTTAGGTAACACTTAGGGCACACTTAGGTAACACTTAGGGCACACTTAGGGCACACTTAGGTAACACTTAGGGTACACTTAGGTAACACTTAGGTAACACTTAGGTAACACTTAGGGCACACTTAGGTAACACTTAGGTAACACTTAGGGCACACTTATGTAACACTTAGGGCACACTTAGGTAACACTTAGGTAACACTTAGGGCACACTTAGGTAACACTTAGGGCACATTTAGGGCACACTTAGGTAACACTTAGGGCACACGTAGGTAACACTTAGGGCACACTTAGGTAACACTTAGGTAACACTTAGGTAACACCTAGGGCACACTTAGGTAACACTTAGGGCACACTTAGGTAACACTTGGGTAACACTTAGGGCACACTTAGGTAACTCTTAGGGCACACTTAGGTAACACTAAGGTAACACTTAGGGCACACTTAGGTAACACTTAGGTAACACTTAGGTAACACTTAGGTAACACTTAGGGTACACTTAGGGCACACTTAGGTAACACTTAGGTAACACTTAGGGCACACTTAGGTAACACTTAGGGCATACTTAGGTAACACTTAGGGCACACTTAGGTAACACTTAGGGCACACGTAGGTAACACTTAGGGCACACTTAGGTAACACTTAGGGCACACTTAGGTAACACTTAGCTAACACTTAGGGCACACTTATGTAACACTTAGGGCAAACTTAGGTAACACTTAGGGCACACTTAGGTAACACTTAGGGCACACTTAGGTAACACTTAGGGCACACTTAGGTAACACTTAGGTAACACTTAGGGCACACTTAGGTAACACTTAGGTAACACTTAGGTAACACTTAGGGCACACTTAGGTAACACTTAGGGCACACTTAGGTAACACTTAGGGCACACTTAGGTAACACTTAGGGCACACTTAGGTAACACTTAGGTAACACTTAGGGCACACTTAGGTAACACTTAGGTAACACTTAGGTAACACTTAGGGCACACTTAGGTAACACTTAGGGCACACTTAGGGTACACTTAGGGTACACTTAGGTAACACTTAGGTAACACTTAGGTAACACTTAGGTAACACTTAGGTAACACTTAGGTAACACTTAGGTAACACTTAGGTAACACTTAGGTAACACTTAGGGCACACTTAGGTAACACTTAGGGCACACTTAGGTAACACTTAGGTAACACTTAGGTAACACTTAGGTAACACTTATGGTACACTTAGGTAACACTTAGGTAACACTTAGGTAACACTTAGGTAACACTTAGGTAACACTTAGGTAACACTTAGGTAACACTTAGGGTACACTTAGGTAACACTGAGGTAACACTTAGGGTACACGTAGGTAACACTTAGGGCACACTTAGGTAACACTTAGGGCACACTTAGGTAACACTAAGGTAACACTTAGGGCACACTTAGGTAACACTTAGGTAACACTTAGGTAACACTTAGGGCATACTTAGGTAACACTTAGGGCACACTTAGGTAACACTTAGGGCACACTTAGGGCACACTTGGGTAACACTTAGGGCACACTTAGGTAACACTTAGGTAACACTTAGGTAACACTTAGGGCACACTTAGGTAACACTTAGGTAACACTTAGGGCACACTTATGTAACACTTAGGGCACACTTAGGTAACACTTAGGTAACACTTAGGGCACACTTAGGTAACACTTAGGGCACATTTAGGGCACACTTAGGTAACACTTAGGGCACACGTAGGTAACACTTAGGGCACACTTAGGTAACACTTAGG
Source organism: Sacculina carcini (assembly GCA_916048095.2). Classification (NCBI taxonomy): domain Eukaryota; kingdom Metazoa; phylum Arthropoda; class Thecostraca; family Sacculinidae; genus Sacculina; species Sacculina carcini. The sequence continues at coordinate 31,588 of CAJZIA020000009.1, read as the reverse complement.
TAACACTTAGGTAACACCTAGGGCACACTTAGGTAACACTTAGGGCACACTTAGGTAACACTTGGGTAACACTTAGGGCACACTTAGGTAACTCTTAGGGCACACTTAGGTAACACTAAGGTAACACTTAGGGCACACTTAGGTAACACTTAGGTAACACTTAGGTAACACTTAGGTAACACTTAGGGCACACTTATGTAACACTTAGGGCAAACTTAGGTAACACTTAGGGCACACTTAGGTAACACTTAGGGCACACTTAGGTAACACTTAGGGCACACTTAGGTAACACTTAGGTAACACTTAGGGCACACTTAGGTAACACTTAGGTAACACTTAGGTAACACTTAGGGCACACTTAGGTAACACTTAGGGCACACTTAGGTAACACTTAGGGTACACTTAGGTAACACTTAGGTAACACTTAGGTAACACTTAGGTAACACTTAGGTAACACTTAGGTAACACTTAGGTAACACTTAGGGCACACTTAGGTAACACTTAGGGCACACTGAGGTAACACTTAGGTAACACTTAGGTAACACTTAGGTAACACTTAGGTAACACTTAGGTAACACTTAGGTAACACTTAGGTAACACTTAGGTAACACTTAGGTAACACTGAGGTAACACTTAGGGTACACTTAGGTAACACTTAGGGCACACGTAGGTAACACTTAGGGCACACTTAGGTAACACTTAGGTAACACTTAGGGCACACTTAGGTAACACTTAGGGCACACTTATGTAACACTTATGGCAAACTTAGGTAACACTTAGGGCGCACTTAGGTAACACTTAGGTAACACTTAGGTAACACTTAGGTAACACTTAGGTAACACTTAGGTAACACTTAGGTAACACTTAGGGCACACTTATGTAACACTTAGGGCACACTTAGGTAACACATAGGGCACACTTAGGTAACACTTAGGGCATACTTAGGTAACACTTAGGGCACACTTAGGTAACACTTAGGGCACACTTAGGTAACACTTAGGGCACACTTAGGGCACACTTAGGTAACACTTAGGGCACACTTAGGTAACACTTAGGGCACACTTAGGGTACACTTAGGTAACACTTAGGTAACACTTAGGTAACACTTAGGTAACACTTAGGGCACACTTAGGTAACACTTAGGTAACACTTAGGTAACACTGAGGTAACACTTAGGGTACACTTAGGTAACACTTAGGGCACACGTAGGTAACACTTAGGGCACACTTAGGTAACACTTAGGGCACACTTAGGTAACACTTAGGGCACACTTAGGGCACACTTAGGGCACACTTAGGGCACACTTAGGTAACACTTAGGGCACACGTAGGTAACACTTAGGGCACACTTAGGTAACACTTAGGTAACACTTAGGGCACACTTAGGTAACACTTAGGGCACACTTATGTAACACTTATGGCAAACTTAGGTAACACTTAGGGCGCACTTAGGTAACACTTAGGTAACACTTAGGTAACACTTAGGTAACACTTAGGTAACACTTAGGTAACACTTAGGTAACACTTAGGTAACACTTAGGTAACACTTAGGGTACACTTAGGTAACACTGAGGTAACACTTAGGGTACACGTAGGTAACACTTAGGGCACACTTAGGTAACACTTAGGGCACACTTAGGTAACACTAAGGTAACACTTAGGGCACACTTAGGTAACACTTAGGTAACACTTAGGTAACACTTAGGGCATACTTAGGTAACACTTAGGGCACACTTAGGTAACACTTAGGGCACACTTAGGGCACACTTAGGTAACACTTAGGGTACACTTAGGTAACACTTAGGTAACACTTAGGTAACACTTAGGGCACACTTAGGTAACACTTAGGGCACACTTAGGTAACACTTAGGTAACACTTAGGGCACACTTAGGTAACACTTAGGGCATACTTAGGTAACACTTAGAGCACACTTAGGTAACACTTAGGGCACACGTAGGTAACACTTAGGGCACACTTAGGTAACACTTAGGGCACACTTAGGTAACACTTGGGTAACACTTAGGGCACACTTATGTAACACTTAGGGCAAACTTAGGTAACACTTAGGGCACACTTAGGTAACACTTAGGGCACACTTAGGTAACACTTAGGGCACACTTAGGTAACACTTAGGTAACACTTAGGGCACACTTAGGTAACACTTAGGTAACACTTAGGTAACACTTAGGGCACACTTAGGTAACACTTAGGGCACACTTAGGGTACACTTAGGGTACACTTAGGTAACACTTAGGTAACACTTAGGTAACACTTAGGTAACACTTAGGTAACACTTAGGTAACACTTAGGTAACACTTAGGTAACACTTAGGTAACACTTAGGTAACACTTAGGTAACACTTAGGGCACACTGAGGTAACACTTAGGTAACACTTAGGTAACACTTAGGTAACACTTAGGGTACACTTAGGTAACACTTAGGGTACACTTAGGTAACACTTAGGTAACACTTAGGTAACACTTAGGTAACACTTAGGTAACACTTAGGTAACACTTAGGGTACACTTAGGTAACACTGAGGTAACACTTAGGGTACACGTAGGTAACACTTAGGGCACACTTAGGTAACACTTAGGGCACACTTAGGTAACACTAAGGTAACACTTAGGGCACACTTAGGTAACACTTAGGTAACACTTAGGGCACACTTAGGTAACACTTAGGGCACACTTATGTAACACTTATGGCAAACTTAGGTAACACTTAGGGCGCACTTAGGTAACACTTAGGTAACACTTAGGTAACACTTAGGTAACACTTAGGTAACACTTAGGGCACACTTAGGTAACACTTAGGGCACACTTAGGTAACACTTAGGTAACACTTAGGGCACACTTAGGTAACACTTAGGGCATACTTAGGTAACTCTTAGAGCACACTTAGGTAACACTTAGGGCACACGTAGGTAACACTTAGGGCACACTTAGGTAACACTTAGGGCACACTTAGGTAACACTTGGGTAACACTTAGGGCACACTTATGTAACACTTAGGGCAAACTTAGGTAACACTTAGGGCACACTTAGGTAACACTTAGGGCACACTTAGGTAACACTTAGGGCACACTTAGGTAACACTTAGGTAACACTTAGGGCACACTTAGGTAACACTTAGGTAACACTTAGATAACACTTAGGGCACACTTAGGTAACACTTAGGGCACACTTAGGGTACACTTAGGGTACACTTAGGTAACACTTAGGTAACACTTAGGTAACACTTAGGTAACACTTAGGTAACACTTAGGTAACACTTAGGTAACACTTAGGTAACACTTAGGTAACACTTAGGTAACACTTAGGGCACACTTAGGTAACACTTAGGGCACACTGAGGTAACACTTAGGTAACACTTAGGTAACACTTAGGTAACACTTAGGGTACACTTAGGTAACACTTAGGGTACACTTAGGTAACACTTAGGTAACACTTAGGTAACACTTAGGTAACACTTAGGTAACACTTAGGTAACACTTAGGGTACACTTAGGTAACACTGAGGTAACACTTAGGGCACACGTAGGTAACACTTAGGGCACACTTAGGTAACACTTAGGGCACACTTAGGTAACACTTAGGTAACACTTAGGGCACACTTAGGTAACACTTAGGTAACACTTAGGTAACACTTAGGGCATACTTAGGTAACACTTAGGGCACACTTAGGTAACACTTAGGGCACACTTAGGGCACACTTAGGTAACACTTAGGGTACACTTAGGTAACACTTAGGTAACACTTAGGTAACACTTAGGGCACACTTAGGTAACACTTAGGTAACACTTAGGGCACACTTATGTAACACTTAGGGCACACTTAGGTAACACTTAGGTAACACTTAGGGCACACTTAGGTAACACTTAGGGCACACTTAGGTAACACTTAGGGCACACTTAGGGCACACTTAGGGCACACTTAGGGCACACTTAGGTAACACTTAGGGCACACTTAGGTAACACTTAGGGCACACTTAGGTAACACTTAGGGCACACTTAGGGCACACTTAGGGCACACTTAGGGCACACTTAGGTAACACTTAGGGCACACGTAGGTAACACTTAGGGCACACGTAGGTAACAGTTAGGGCACACTTAGGTAACACTTAGGTAACACTTAGGGCACACTTATGTAACACTTATGGCAAACTTAGGTAACACTTAGGGCGCACTTAGGTAACACTTAGGTAACACTTAGGTAACACTTAGGTAACACTTAGGTAACACTTAGGTAACACTTAGGGTACACTTAGGGCACACTTAGGTAACACTTAGGTAACACTTAGGGCACACTTAGGTAACACTTAGGGCATACTTAGGTAACACTTAGGGCACACTTAGGTAACACTTAGGGCACACGTAGGTAACACTTAGGGCACACTTAGGTAACACTTAGGGCACACTTAGGTAACACTTAGGGCACACTTAGGTAACACTTATGTAACACTTAGGGCAAACTTAGGTAACACTTAGGGCACACTTAGGTAACACTTAGGGCACACTTAGGTAACACTTAGGGCACACTTAGGTAACACTTAGGTAACACTTAGGGCACACTTAGGTAACACTTAGGTAACACTTAGGTAACACTTAGGGCACACTTAGGTAACACTTAGGGCACACTTAGGTAACACTTAGGGTACACTTAGGTAACGCTTAGGTAACACTTAGGTAACACTTAGGTAACACTTAGGTAACACTTAGGTAACACTTAGGTAACACTTAGGTAACACTTAGGGCACACTTAGGTAACACTTAGGGCACACTGAGGTAACACTTAGGTAACACTTAGGTAACACTTAGGTAACACTTAGGGTACACTTAGGTAACACTTAGGTAACACTTAGGTAACACTTAGATAACACTTAGGTAACACTTAGGTAACACTTAGGTAACACTTAGGTAACACTTAGGGTACACTTAGGTAACACTTAGGGCACACGTAGGTAACACTTAGGGCACACTTAGGTAACACTTAGGGCACACTTAGGTAACACTTAGGGCACACTTAGGGCACACTTAGGGCACACTTAGGGCACACTTAGGTAACACTTAGGGCACACGTAGGTAACACTTAGGGCACACTTAGGTAACACTTAGGTAACACTTAGGGCACACTTAGGTAACACTTAGGGCACACTTATGTAACACTTATGGCAAACTTAGGTAACACTTAGGGCGCACTTAGGTAACACTTAGGTAACACTTAGGTAACACTTAGGTAACACTTAGGTAACACTTAGGGCACACTTAGGTAACACTTAGGGCACACTTAGGTAACACTTAGGTAACACTTAGGGCACACTTAGGTAACACTTAGGGCATACTTAGGTAACACTTAGAGCACACTTAGGTAACACTTAGGGCACACGTAGGTAACACTTAGGGCACACTTAGGTAACACTTAGGGCACACTTAGGTAACACTTGGGTAACACTTAGGGCACACTTATGTAACACTTAGGGCAAACTTAGGTAACACTTAGGGCACACTTAGGTAACACTTAGGGCACACTTAGGTAACACTTAGGGCACACTTAGGTAACACTTAGGTAACACTTAGGGCACACTTAGGTAACACTTAGGTAACACTTAGGTAACACTTAGGGCACACTTAGGTAACACTTAGGGCACACTTAGGGTACACTTAGGGTACACTTAGGTAACACTTAGGTAACACTTAGGTAACACTTAGGTAACACTTAGGTAACACTTAGGTAACACTTAGGTAACACTTAGGTAACACTTAGGTAACACTTAGGGCACACTTAGGTAACACTTAGGGCACACTGAGGTAACACTTAGGTAACACTTAGGTAACACTTAGGTAACACTTAGGGTACACTTAGGTAACACTTAGGGTACACTTAGGTAACACTTAGGTAACACTTAGGTAACACTTAGGTAACACTTAGGTAACACTTAGGTAACACTTAGGGTACACTTAGGTAACACTGAGGTAACACTTAGGGTACACGTAGGTAACACTTAGGGCACACTTAGGTAACACTTAGGGCACACTTAGGTAACACTAAGGTAACACTTAGGGCACACTTAGGTAACACTTAGGTAACACTTAGGTAACACTTAGGGCATACTTAGGTAACACTTAGGGCACACTTAGGTAACACTTAGGGCACACTTAGGGCACACTTAGGTAACACTTAGGGTACACTTAGGTAACACTTAGGTAACACTTAGGTAACACTTAGGGCACACTTAGGTAACACTTAGGTAACACTTAGGGCACACTTAGGTAACACTTAGGGCACACTTAGGTAACACTTAGGTAACACTTAGGGCACACTTAGGTAACACTTAGGGCACATTTAGGGCACACTTAGGTAACACTTAGGGCACACGTAGGTAACACTTAGGGCACACTTAGGTAACACTTAGGTAACACTTAGGTAACACCTAGGGCACACTTAGGTAACACTTAGGGCACACTTAGGTAACACTTGGGTAACACTTAGGGCACACTTAGGTAACTCTTAGGGCACACTTAGGTAACACTAAGGTAACACTTAGGGCACACTTAGGTAACACTTAGGTAACACTTAGGTAACACTTAGGTAACACTTAGGGTACACTTAGGGCACACTTAGGTAACACTTAGGTAACACTTAGGGCACACTTAGGTAACACTTAGGGCATACTTAGGTAACACTTAGGGCACACTTAGGTAACACTTAGGGCACACGTAGGTAACACTTAGGGCACACTTAGGTAACACTTAGGGCACACTTAGGTAACACTTAGGTAAACACTTAGGGCACACTTATGTAACACTTAGGGCAAACTTAGGTAACACTTAGGGCACACTTAGGTAACACTTAGGGCACACTTAGGTAACACTTAGGGCACACTTAGGTAACACTTAGGTAACACTTAGGGCACACTTAGGTAACACTTAGGTAACACTTAGGTAACACTTAGGGCACACTTAGGTAACACTTAGGGCACACTTAGGTAACACTTAGGGCACACTTAGGTAACACTTAGGGCACACTTAGGTAACACTTAGGTAACACTTAGGGCACACTTAGGTAACACTTAGGTAACCACTTAGGTAACACTTAGGGCACACTTAGGTAACACTTAGGGCACACTTAGGGTACACTTAGGGTACACTTAGGTAACACTTAGGTAACACTTAGGTAACACTTAGGTAACACTTAGGTAACACTTAGGTAACACTTAGGTAACACTTAGGTAACACTTAGGTAACACTTAGGGCACACTTAGGTAACACTTAGGGCACACTGAGGTAACACTTAGGTAACACTTAGGTAACACTTAGGTAACACTTAGGGTACACTTAGGTAACACTTAGGGTACACTTAGGTAACACTTAGGTAACACTTAGGTAACACTTAGGTAACACTTAGGTAACACTTAGGTAACACTTAGGGTACACTTAGGTAACACTGAGGTAACACTTAGGGTACACGTAGGTAACACTTAGGGCACACTTAGGTAACACTTAGGGCACACTTAGGTAACACTAAGGTAACACTTAGGGCACACTTAGGTAACACTTAGGTAACACTTAGGTAACACTTAGGGCATACTTAGGTAACACTTAGGGCACACTTAGGTAACACTTAGGGCACACTTAGGGCACACTTGGGTAACACTTAGGGTACACTTAGGTAACACTTAGGTAACACTTAGGTAACACTTAGGGCACACTTAGGTAACACTTAGGTAACACTTAGGGCACACTTATGTAACACTTAGGGCACACTTAGGTAACACTTAGGTAACACTTAGGGCACACTTAGGTAACACTTAGGGCACATTTAGGGCACACTTAGGTAACACTTAGGGCACACGTAGGTAACACTTAGGGCACACTTAGGTAACACTTAGGTAACACTTAGGTAACACCTAGGGCACACTTAGGTAACACTTAGGGCACACTTAGGTAACACTTGGGTAACACTTAGGGCACACTTAGGTAACTCTTAGGGCACACTTAGGTAACACTAAGGTAACACTTAGGGCACACTTAGGTAACACTTAGGTAACACTTAGGTAAACACTTAGGTAACACTTAGGGCACACTTAGGTAACACTTAGGGCAAAACTTAGGTAACACTTAGGGCACACTTAGGTAACACCTTAGGGCACACTTAGGTAACACTTAGGGCACACTTAGGTAACACTTAGGTAACACTTAGGGCACACTTAGGTAACACTTAGGTAACACTTAGGTAACACTTAGGGCACACTTAGGTAACACTTAGGGCACACTTAGGTAACACTTAGGGTACACTTAGGTAACACTTAGGTAACACTTAGGTAACACTTAGGTAACACTTAGGTAACACTTAGGTAACACTTAGGTAACACTTAGGGCACACTTAGGTAACACTTAGGGCACACTGAGGTAACACTTAGGTAACACTTAGGTAACACTTAGGTAACACTTAGGTAACACTCAGGTAACACTTAGGTAACACTTAGGTAACACTTAGGTAACACTTAGGTAACACTTAGGGCACACTTAGGTAACACTTAGGGCACACGTAGGTAACACTTAGGGCACACTTAGGTAACACTTAGGTAACACTTAGGGCACACTTAGGTAACACTTAGGGCACACTTATGTAACACTTATGGCAAACTTAGGTAACACTTAGGGCGCACTTAGGTAACACTTAGGTAACACTTAGGTAACACTTAGGTAACACTTAGGTAACACTTAGGTAACACTTAGGTAACACTTAGGGCACACTTATGTAACACTTAGGGCACACTTAGGTAACACATAGGGCACACTTAGGTAACACTTAGGGCATACTTAGGTAACACTTAGGGCACACTTAGGTAACACTTAGGGCACACTTAGGTAACACTTAGGGCACACTTAGGGCACACTTAGGTAACACTTAGGGCACACTTAGGTAACACTTAGGGCACACTTAGGGTACACTTAGGTAACACTTAGGTAACACTTAGGTAACACTTAGGTAACACTTAGGGGCACACTTAGGTAACACTTAGGTAACACTTAGGTAACACTGAGGTAACACTTAGGGTACACTTAGGTAACACTTAGGGCACACGTAGGTAACACTTAGGGCACACTTAGGTAACACTTAGGGCACACTTAGGTAACACTTAGGGCACACTTAGGGCACACTTAGGGCACACTTAGGGCACACTTAGGTAACACTTAGGGCACACGTAGGTAACACTTAGGGCACACTTAGGTAACACTTAGGTAACACTTAGGGCACACTTAGGTAACACTTAGGGCACACTTATGTAACACTTATGGCAAACTTAGGTAACACTTAGGGCGCACTTAGGTAACACTTAGGTAACACTTAGGTAACACTTAGGTAACACTTAGGTAACACTTAGGTAACACTTAGGTAACACTTAGGTAACACTTAGGTAACACTTAGGGTACACTTAGGTAACACTGAGGTAACACTTAGGGTACACGTAGGTAACACTTAGGGCACACTTAGGTAACACTTAGGGCACACTTAGGTAACACTAAGGTAACACTTAGGGCACACTTAGGTAACACTTAGGTAACACTTAGGTAACACTTAGGGAACACTTAGGTAACACTTAGGGCACACTTAGGTAACACTTAGGGCACACTTAGGGCACACTTAGGTAACACTTAGGGTACACTTAGGTAACACTTAGGTAACACTTAGGTAACACTTAGGGCACACTTAGGTAACACTTAGGGCACACTTAGGTAACACTTAGGGCATACTTAGGTAACACTTAGAGCACACTTAGGTAACACTTAGGGCACACGTAGGTAACACTTAGGGCACACTTAGGTAACACTTAGGGCACACTTAGGTAACACTTGGGTAACACTTAGGGCACACTTATGTAACACTTAGGGCAAAACTTAGGTAACACTTAGGGCACACTTAGGTAACACTTAGGGCACACTTAGGTAACACTTAGGGCACACTTAGGTAACACTTAGGTAACACTTAGGGCACACTTAGGTAACACTTAGGTAACACTTAGGTAACACTTAGGGCACACTTAGGTAACACTTAGGGCACACTTAGGGTACACTTAGGGTACACTTAGGTAACACTTAGGTAACACTTAGGTAACACTTAGGTAACACTTAGGTAACACTTAGGTAACACTTAGGTAACACTTAGGTAACACTTAGGTAACACTTAGGTAACACTTAGGTAACACTTAGGGGCACACTGAGGTAACACTTAGGTAACACTTAGGTAACACTTAGGTAACACTTAGGGTACACTTAGGTAACACTTAGGGTACACTTAGGTAACACTTAGGTAACACTTAGGTAACACTTAGGTAACACTTAGGTAACACTTAGGTAACACTTAGGGTACACTTAGGTAACACTGAGGTAACACTTAGGGTACACGTAGGTAACACTTAGGGCACACTTAGGTAACACTTAGGGCACACTTAGGTAAACACTAAGGTAACACTTAGGGCACACTTAGGTAACACTTAGGTAACACTTAGGTAACACTTAGGGCATACTTAGGTAACACTTAGGGCACACTTAGGTAACACTTAGGGCACACTTAGGGGCACACTTAGGTAACACTTAGGGTACACTTAGGTAACACTTAGGTAACACTTAGGTAACACTTAGGGCACACTTAGGTAACACTTAGGTAACACTTAGGGCACACTTATGTAACACTTAGGGCACACTTAGGTAACACTTAGGTAACACTTAGGGGCACACTTAGGTAACACTTAGGGCACATTTAGGGCACACTTAGGTAACACTTAGGGCACACGTAGGTAACACTTAGGGCACACTTAGGTAACACTTAGGTAACACTTAGGTAAACACCTAGGGCACACTTAGGTAACACTTAGGGCACACTTAGGTAACACTTGGGTAAACACTTAGGGCACACTTAGGTAAACTCTTAGGGCACACTTAGGTAACACTAAGGTAACACTTAGGGCACACTTAGGTAACACTTAGGTAAACACTTAGGTAACACTTAGGTAACACTTAGGGTACACTTAGGGCACACTTAGGTAACACTTAGGTAACATTAGGGCACACTTAGGTAACACTTAGGGCATACTTAGGTAACACTTAGGGCACACTTAGGTAACACTTAGGGCACACGTAGGTAACACTTAGGGCACACTTAGGTAACACTTAGGGCACACTTAGGTAACACTTAGGTAACACTTAGGGCACACTTATGTAACACTTAGGGCAAACTTAGGTAACACTTAGGGGCACACTTAGGTAACACTTAGGGCACACTTAGGTAACACTTAGGGCACACTTAGGTAACACTTAGGTAACACTTAGGGCACACTTAGGTAACACTTAGGTAACACTTAGGTAACACTTAGGGCACACTTAGGTAACACTTAGGGCACACTTAGATAACACTTAGGGCACACTTAGGTAACACTTAGGGCACACTTAGGTAACACTTAGGTAACACTTAGGGCACACTTAGGTAACACTTAGGTAACACTTAGGTAACACTTAGGGCACACTTAGGTAACACTTAGGGCACACTTAGGGTACACTTAGGGTACACTTAGGTAACACTTAGGTAACACTTAGGTAACACTTAGGTAACACTTAGGTAACACTTAGGTAACACTTAGGGCACACTTAGGTAACACTTAGGTAACACTTAGGGCACACTTATGTAACACTTAGGGCACACTTAGGTAACACTTAGGTAACACTTAGGGCACACTTAGGTAACACTTAGGGCACACTTAGGGCACACTTAGGTAACACTTAGGGCACACGTAGGTAACACTTAGGGCACACTTAGGTAACACTTAGGTAACACTTAGGTAACACCTAGGGCACACTTAGGTAACACTTAGGGCACACTTAGGTAACACTTGGGTAACACTTAGGGCACACTTAGGTAACTCTTAGGGCACACTTAGGTAACACTAAGGTAACACTTAGGGCACACTTAGGTAACACTTAGGTAACACTTAGGTAACACTTAGGTAACACTTAGGGCACACTTATGTAACACTTAGGGCAAACTTAGGTAACACTTAGGGCACACTTAGGTAACACTTAGGGCACACTTAGGTAACACTTAGGGCACACTTAGGTAACACTTAGGTAACACTTAGGGCACACTTAGGTAAACACTTAGGTAACACTTAGGTAACACTTAGGGCACACTTAGGTAACACTTAGGGCACACTTAGGTAACACTTAGGGTACACTTAGGTAACACTTAGGTAACACTTAGGTAACACTTAGGTAACACTTAGGTAACACTTAGGTAACACTTAGGTAACACTTAGGGCACACTTAGGTAACACTTAGGGCACACTGAGGTAACACTTAGGTAACACTTAGGTAACACTTAGGTAACACTTAGGTAACACTTAGGTAACACTTAGGTAACACTTAGGTAACACTTAGGTAACACTTAGGTAACACTGAGGTAACACTTAGGGTACACTTAGGTAACACTTAGGGCACACGTAGGGTAACACTTAGGGCACACTTAGGTAACACTTAGGTAACACTTAGGGCACACTTAGGTAACACTTAGGGCACACTTATGTAACACTTATGGCAAACTTAGGTAACACTTAGGGCGCACTTAGGTAACACTTAGGTAAACACTTAGGTAACACTTAGGTAACACTTAGGTAACACTTAGGTAACACTTAGGTAACACTTAGGGCACACTTATGTAAACACTTAGGGCACACTTAGGTAACACATAGGGCACACTTAGGTAACACTTAGGGCATACTTAGGTAACACTTAGGGCACACTTAGGTAACACTTAGGGCACACTTAGGTAACACTTAGGGCACACTTAGGGCACACTTAGGTAACACTTAGGGCACACTTAGGTAACACTTAGGGCACACTTAGGGTACACTTAGGTAACACTTAGGTAACACTTAGGTAACACTTAGGTAACACTTAGGGCACACTTAGGTAACACTTAGGGCACACTGAGGTAACACTTAGGTAACACTTAGGTAACACTTAGGTAACACTTAGGGTACACTTAGGTAACACTTAGGGTACACTTAGGTAACACTTAGGTAACACTTAGGTAACACTTAGGTAACACTTAGGTAACACTTAGGTAACACTTAGGGTACACTTAGGTAACACTGAGGTAACACTTAGGGTACACGTAGGTAACACTTAGGGCACACTTAGGTAACACTTAGGGCACACTTAGGTAACACTAAGGTAACACTTAGGGCACACTTAGGTAACACTTAGGTAACACTTAGGTAACACTTAGGGCATACTTAGGTAACACTTAGGGCACACTTAGGTAACACTTAGGGCACACTTAGGGCACACTTAGGTAACACTTAGGGTACACTTAGGTAACACTTAGGTAACACTTAGGTAACACTTAGGGCACACTTAGGTAACACTTAGGTAACACTTAGGGCACACTTATGTAACACTTAGGGCACACTTAGGTAACACTTAGGTAACACTTAGGGGCACACTTAGGTAACACTTAGGGCACACTTAGGGCACACTTAGGTAACACTTAGGGCACACGTAGGTAACACTTAGGGCACAACTTAGGTAACACTTAGGTAACACTTAGGTAACACCTAGGGCACACTTAGGTAACACTTAGGGCACACTTAGGTAACACTTGGGTAACACTTAGGGCACACTTAGGTAACTCTTAGGGCACACTTAGGTAACACTTAGGTAACACTTAGGGCACACTTAGGTAAACACTTAGGTAACACTTAGGTAACACTTAGGTAACACTTAGGGTACACTTAGGGCACACTTAGGTAACACTTAGGTAACACTTAGGGCACACTTAGGTAACACTTAGGGCATACTTAGGTAACACTTAGGGGCACACTTAGGTAACACTTAGGGCACACGTAGGTAACACTTAGGGCACACTTAGGTAACACTTAGGGCACACTTAGGTAACACTTAGGTAACACTTAGGGCACACTTATGTAACACTTAGGGCAAACTTTAGGTAACACTTAGGGCACACTTAGGTAACACTTAGGGCACACTTAGGTAACACTTAGGGCACACTTAGGTAACACTTAGGTAACACTTAGGGCACACTTAGGTAACACTTAGGTAACACTTAGGTAACACTTAGGGCACACTTAGGTAACACTTAGGGCACACTTAGGTAACACTTAGGGCACACTTAGGTAACACTTAGGGCACACTTAGGTAACACTTAGGTAACACTTAGGGCACACTTAGGTAACACTTAGGTAACACTTAGGTAACACTTAGGGCACACTTAGGTAACACTTAGGGCACACTTAGGGTACACTTAGGGTACACTTAGGTAACACTTAGGTAACACTTAGGTAACACTTAGGTAAACACTTAGGTAACACTTAGGTAACACTTAGGTAACACTTAGGTAACACTTAGGTAACACTTAGGGCAACACTTAGGTAACACTTAGGGCACACTGAGGTAACACTTAGGTAACACTTAGGTAACACTTAGGTAACACTTAGGGTACACTTAGGTAACACTTAGGGTACACTTAGGTAACACTTAGGTAACACTTAGGTAACACTTAGGTAACACTTAGGTAACACTTAGGTAACACTTAGGGTACACTTAGGTAACACTGAGGTAACACTTAGGGTACACGTAGGTAACACTTAGGGCACCACTTAGGTAACACTTAGGGCACACTTAGGTAACACTAAGGTAACACTTAGGGCACACTTAGGTAACACTTAGGTAACACTTAGGTAAACACTTAGGGCATACTTAGGTAACACTTAGGGCACACTTAGGTAACACTTAGGGCACACTTAGGGCACACTTGGGTAACACTTAGGGTACACTTAGGTAACACTTAGGTAACACTTAGGTAACACCTTAGGGCACACTTAGGTAACACTTAGGTAACACTTAGGGCACACTTCTGTAAACACTTAGGGCACACTTAGGTAACACTTAGGTAACACTTAGGGCACACTTAGGTAAACACTTAGGGCACATTTAGGGCACACTTAGGTAACACTTAGGGCACACGTAGGTAACACTTAGGGCACACTTAGGTAACACTTAGGTAACACTTAGGTAACACCTAGGGCACACTTAGGTAACACTTAGGGCACACCTTAGGTAACAACTTGGGTAACACTTAGGGCACACTTAGGTAACTCTTAGGGCACACTTAGGTAACACTAAGGTAACACTTAGGGCAACACTTAGGTAACACTTAGGTAACACTTAGGTAACACTTAGGTAACACTTAGGGCACACTTATGTAACACTTAGGGCAAACTTAGGTAACACTTAGGGCAACACTTAGGTAACACTTAGGGCACACTTAGGTAACACTTAGGGCACACTTAGGTAACACTTAGGTAACACTTAGGGCACACTTAGGTAACACTTAGGTAACACTTAGGTAACACTTAGGGCACACTTAGGTAACACTTAGGGCACACTTAGGTAACACTTAGGGCACACTTAGGTAACACTTAGGTAACACTTAGGTAACACTTAGGTAACACTTAGGTAACACTTAGGTAACACTTAGGTAAACACTTAGGGCACACTTAGGTAACACTTAGGGCACACTGAGGTAACACTTAGGTAACACTTAGGTAACACTTAGGTAACACTTAGGTAACACTCAGGTAACACTTAGGTAACACTTAGGAGGTAACACTTAGGGTACACTTAGGTAACACTTAGGGCACACGTAGGTAACACTTAGGGCACACTTAGGTAACACTTAGGTAACACTTAGGGCACACTTAGGTAACACTTAGGGCACACTTATGTAACACTTATGGCAAACTTAGGTAACACTTAGGGCGCACTTAGGTAACACTTAGGTAACACTTAGGTAACACTTAGGTAACACTTAGGTAACACTTAGGTAACACTTAGGTAACACTTAGGGCACACTTATGTAACACTTAGGGCACACTTAGGTAACACATAGGGCACACTTAGGTAACACTTAGGGCATACTTAGGTAACACTTAGGGCACACTTAGGTAACACTTAGGGCACACTTAGGTAACACTTAGGGCACACTTAGGGCACACTTAGGTAACACTTAGGGCACACTTAGGTAACACTTAGGGCACACTTAGGGTACACTTAGGTAACACTTAGGTAACACTTAGGTAACACTTAGGTAACACTTAGGGCACACTTAGGTAACACTTAGGTAACACTTAGGTAACACTGAGGTAACACTTAGGGTACACTTAGGTAACACTTAGGGCACACGTAGGTAACACTTAGGGCACACTTAGGTAACACTTAGGGCACACTTAGGTAACACTTAGGGCACACTTAGGGCACACTTAGGGCACACTTAGGGCACACTTAGGTAACACTTAGGGCACACGTAGGTAACACTTAGGGCACACTTAGGTAACACTTAGGTAACACTTAGGGCACACTTAGGTAACACTTAGGGCACACTTATGTAACACTTATGGCAAACTTAGGTAACACTTAGGGCGCACTTAGGTAACACTTAGGTAACACTTAGGTAACACTTAGGTAACACTTAGGTAACACTTAGGTAACACTTAGGTAACACTTAGGTAACACTTAGGTAACACTTAGGGTACACTTAGGTAACACTGAGGTAACACTTAGGGTACACGTAGGTAACACTTAGGGCACACTTAGGTAACACTTAGGGCACACTTAGGTAACACTTAGGTAACACTTAGGGCACACTTAGGTAACACTTAGGTAACACTTAGGTAACACTTAGGGCATACTTAGGTAACACTTAGGGCACACTTAGGTAACACTTAGGGCACACTTAGGGCACACTTAGGTAACACTTAGGGTACACTTAGGTAACACTTAGGTAACACTTAGGTAACACTTAGGGCACACTTAGGTAACACTTAGGGCACACTTAGGTAACACTTAGGGCATACTTAGGTAACACTTAGAGCACACTTAGGTAACACTTAGGGCACACGTAGGTAACACTTAGGGCACACTTAGGTAACACTTAGGGCACACTTAGGTAACACTTGGGTAACACTTAGGGCACACTTATGTAACACTTAGGGCAAACTTAGGTAACACTTAGGGCACACTTAGGTAACACTTAGGGCACACTTAGGTAACACTTAGGGCACACTTAGGTAACACTTAGGTAACACTTAGGGCACACTTAGGTAACACTTAGGTAACACTTAGGTAACACTTAGGGCACACTTAGGTAACACTTAGGGCACACTTAGGGTACACTTAGGGTACACTTAGGTAACACTTAGGTAACACTTAGGTAACACTTAGGTAACACTTAGGTAACACTTAGGTAACACTTAGGTAACACTTAGGTAACACTTAGGTAACACTTAGGTAACACTTAGGTAACACTTAGGGCACACTGAGGTAACACTTAGGTAACACTTAGGTAACACTTAGGTAACACTTAGGGTACACTTAGGTAACACTTAGGGTACACTTAGGTAACACTTAGGTAACACTTAGGTAACACTTAGGTAACACTTAGGTAACACTTAGGTAACACTTAGGGTACACTTAGGTAACACTGAGGTAACACTTAGGGTACACTTAGGTAACACTTAGGGCACACTTAGGTAACACTTAGGGCACACTTAGGTAACACTAAGGTAACACTTAGGGCACACTTAGGTAACACTTAGGTAACACTTAGGTAACACTTAGGGCATACTTAGGTAACACTTAGGGCACACTTAGGTAACACTTAGGGCACACTTAGGGCACACTTAGGTAACACTTAGGGTACACTTAGGTAACACTTAGGTAACACTTAGGTAACACTTAGGGCACACTTAGGTAACACTTAGGTAACACTTAGGGCACACTTATGTAACACTTAGGGCACACTTAGGTAACACTTAGGTAACACTTAGGGCACACTTAGGTAACACTTAGGGCACATTTAGGGCACACTTAGGTAACACTTAGGGCACACGTAGGTAACACTTAGGGCACACTTAGGTAACACTTAGGTAACACTTAGGTAACACCTAGGGCACACTTAGGTAACACTTAGGGCACACTTAGGTAACACTTGGGTAACACTTAGGGCACACTTAGGTAACTCTTAGGGCACACTTAGGTAACACTAAGGTAACACTTAGGGCACACTTAGGTAACACTTAGGTAACACTTAGGTAACACTTAGGTAACACTTAGGGTACACTTAGGGCACACTTAGGTAACACTTAGGTAACACTTAGGGCACACTTAGGTAACACTTAGGGCATACTTAGGTAACACTTAGGGCACACTTAGGTAACACTTAGGGCACACGTAGGTAACACTTAGGGCACACTTAGGTAACACTTAGGGCACACTTAGGTAACACTTAGGTAACACTTAGGGCACACTTATGTAACACTTAGGGCAAACTTAGGTAACACTTAGGGCACACTTAGGTAACACTTAGGGCACACTTAGGTAACACTTAGGGCACACTTAGGTAACACTTAGGTAACACTTAGGGCACACTTAGGTAACACTTAGGTAACACTTAGGTAACACTTAGGGCACACTTAGGTAACACTTAGGGCACACTTAGATAACACTTAGGGCACACTTAGGTAACACTTAGGGCACACTTAGGTAACACTTAGGTAACACTTAGGGCACACTTAGGTAACACTTAGGTAACACTTAGGTAACACTTAGGGCACACTTAGGTAACACTTAGGGCACACTTAGGGTACACTTAGGGTACACTTAGGTAACACTTAGGTAACACTTAGGTAACACTTAGGTAACACTTAGGTAACACTTAGGTAACACTTAGGGCACACTTAGGTAACACTTAGGTAACACTTAGGGCACACTTATGTAACACTTAGGGCACACTTAGGTAACACTTAGGTAACACTTAGGGCACACTTAGGTAACACTTAGGGCACATTTAGGGCACACTTAGGTAACACTTAGGGCACACGTAGGTAACACTTAGGGCACACTTAGGTAACACTTAGGTAACACTTAGGTAACACCTAGGGCACACTTAGGTAACACTTAGGGCACACTTAGGTAACACTTGGGTAACACTTAGGGCACACTTAGGTAACTCTTAGGGCACACTTAGGTAACACTAAGGTAACACTTAGGGCACACTTAGGTAACACTTAGGTAACACTTAGGTAACACTTAGGTAACACTTAGGGCACACTTATGTAACACTTAGGGCAAACTTAGGTAACACTTAGGGCACACTTAGGTAACACTTAGGGCACACTTAGGTAACACTTAGGGCACACTTAGGTAACACTTAGGTAACACTTAGGGCACACTTAGGTAACACTTAGGTAACACTTAGGTAACACTTAGGGCACACTTAGGTAACACTTAGGGCACACTTAGGTAACACTTAGGGTACACTTAGGTAACACTTAGGTAACACTTAGGTAACACTTAGGTAACACTTAGGTAACACTTAGGTAACACTTAGGTAACACTTAGGGCACACTTAGGTAACACTTAGGGCACACTGAGGTAACACTTAGGTAACACTTAGGTAACACTTAGGTAACACTTAGGTAACACTTAGGTAACACTTAGGTAACACTTAGGTAACACTGAGGTAACACTTAGGGTACACTTAGGTAACACTTAGGGCACACGTAGGTAACACTTAGGGCACACTTAGGTAACACTTAGGTAACACTTAGGGCACACTTAGGTAACACTTAGGGCACACTTATGTAACACTTATGGCAAACTTAGGTAACACTTAGGGCGCACTTAGGTAACACTTAGGTAACACTTAGGTAACACTTAGGTAACACTTAGGTAACACTTAGGTAACACTTAGGTAACACTTAGGGCACACTTATGTAACACTTAGGGCACACTTAGGTAACACATAGGGCACACTTAGGTAACACTTAGGGCATACTTAGGTAACACTTAGGGCACACTTAGGTAACACTTAGGGCACACTTAGGTAACACTTAGGCACACTTAGGGCACACTTAGGTAACACTTAGGGCACACTTAGGTAACACTTAGGGCACACTTAGGGTACACTTAGGTAACACTTAGGTAACACTTAGGTAACACTTAGGTAACACTTAGGGCACACTTAGGTAACACTTAGGTAACACTTAGGTAACACTGAGGTAACACTTAGGTAACACTTAGGGCACACTTAGGTAACACTTAGGGCACACTTAGGTAACACTTAGGTAACACTTAGGGCACACTTAGGTAACACTTAGGGCATACTTAGGTAACACTTAGAGCACACTTAGGTAACACTTAGGACACACGTAGGTAACACTTAGGGCACACTTAGGTAACACTTAGGGCAACACTTAGGTAACACTGGGTAACACTTAGGGCACACTTATGTAACACTTAGGGCAAACTTAGGTAACACTTAGGGCACACTTAGGTAACACTTAGGGCACACTTAGGTAACACTTAGGGCACACTTAGGTAACACTTAGGTAACACTTAGGGCACACTTAGGTAACACTTAGGTAACACTTAGATAACACTTAGGGCACACTTAGGTAACACTTAGGGCACACTTAGGGTACACTTAGGGTACACTTAGGTAACACTTAGGTAACACTTAGGTAACACTTAGGTAACACTTAGGTAACACTTAGGTAACACTTAGGTAACACTTAGGTAACACTTAGGTAACACTTAGGTAACACTTAGGTAACACTTAGGTAACACTTAGGGCACACTTAGGTAACACTTAGGGCACACTGAGGTAACACTTAGGTAACACTTAGGTAACACTTAGGTAACACTTAGGGTACACTTAGGTAACACTTAGGGTACACTTAGGTAACACTTAGGTAACACTTAGGTAACCACTTAGGTAACACTTAGGTAACACTTAGGTAACACTTAGGGTACACTTAGGTAACACTGAGGTAACACTTAGGGTACACGTAGGTAACACTTAGGGCACACTTAGGTAACACTTAGGGCACACTTAGGTAACACTTAGGTAACACTTAGGGCACACTTAGGTAACACTTAGGTAACACTTAGGTAACACTTAGGGCATACTTAGGTAACACTTAGGGCACACTTAGGTAACACTTAGGGCACACTTAGGGCACACTTAGGTAACACTTAGGGTACACTTAGGTAACACTTAGGTAACACTTAGGTAACACTTAGGGCACACTTAGGTAACACTTAGGTAACACTTAGGGCACACTTATGTAACACTTAGGGCACACTTAGGTAACACTTAGGTAACACTTAGGGCACACTTAGGTAACACTTAGGGCACACTTAGGTAACACTTAGGGCACACTTAGGGCACACTTAGGGCACACTTAGGGCACACTTAGGTAACACTTAGGGCACACTTAGGTAACACTTAGGGCACACTTAGGTAACACTTAGGGCACACTTAGGGCACACTTAGGGCACACTTAGGGCACACTTAGGTAACACTTAGGGCACACGTAGGTAACACTTAGGGCACACGTAGGTAACAGTTAGGGCACACTTAGGTAACACTTAGGTAACACTTAGGGCACACTTATGTAACACTTATGGCAAACTTAGGTAACACTTAGGGCGCACTTAGGTAACACTTAGGTAACACTTAGGTAACCCTTAGGTAACACTTAGGTAACACTTAGGTAACACTTAGGGTACACTTAGGGCACACTTAGGTAACACTTAGGTAACACTTAGGGCACACTTAGGTAACACTTAGGGCATACTTAGGTAACACTTAGGGCACACTTAGGTAACACTTAGGGCACACGTAGGTAACACTTAGGGCACACTTAGGTAACACTTAGGGCACACTTAGGTAACACTTAGGGCACACTTAGGTAACACTTATGTAACACTTAGGGCAAACTTAGGTAACACTTAGGGCACACTTAGGTAACACTTAGGGCACACTTAGGTAACACTTAGGGCACACTTAGGTAACACTTAGGTAACACTTAGGGCACACTTAGGTAACACTTAGGTAACACTTAGGTAACACTTAGGGCACACTTAGGTAACACTTAGGGCACACTTAGGTAACACTTAGGGTACACTTAGGTAACGCTTAGGTAACACTTAGGTAACACTTAGGTAACACTTAGGTAACACTTAGGTAACACTTAGGTAACACTTAGGTAACACTTAGGGCACACTTAGGTAACACTTAGGGCACACTGAGGTAACACTTAGGTAACACTTAGGTAACACTTAGGTAACACTTAGGGTACACTTAGGTAACACTTAGGTAACACTTAGGTAACACTTAGATAACACTTAGGTAACACTTAGGTAACACTTAGGTAACACTGAGGTAACACTTAGGGTACACTTAGGTAACACTTAGGGCACACGTAGGTAACACTTAGGGCACACTTAGGTAACACTTAGGGCACACTTAGGTAACACTTAGGGCACACTTAGGGCACACTTAGGGCACACTTAGGGCACACTTAGGTAACACTTAGGGCACACGTAGGTAACACTTAGGGCACACTTAGGTAACACTTAGGTAACACTTAGGGCACACTTAGGTAACACTTAGGGCACACTTATGTAACACTTATGGCAAACTTAGGTAACACTTAGGGCGCACTTAGGTAACACTTAGGTAACACTTAGGTAACACTTAGGTAACACTTAGGTAACACTTAGGGCACACTTAGGTAACACTTAGGGCACACTTAGGTAACACTTAGGTAACACTTAGGGCACACTTAGGTAACACTTAGGGCATACTTAGGTAACACTTAGAGCACACTTAGGTAACACTTAGGGCACACGTAGGTAACACTTAGGGCACACTTAGGTAACACTTAGGGCACACTTAGGTAACACTTGGGTAACACTTAGGGCACACTTATGTAACACTTAGGGCAAACTTAGGTAACACTTAGGGCACACTTAGGTAACACTTAGGGCACACTTAGGTAACACTTAGGGCACACTTAGGTAACACTTAGGTAACACTTAGGGCACACTTAGGTAACACTTAGGTAACACTTAGGTAACACTTAGGGCACACTTAGGTAACACTTAGGGCACACTTAGGGTACACTTAGGGTACACTTAGGTAACACTTAGGTAACACTTAGGTAACACTTAGGTAACACTTAGGTAACACTTAGGTAACACTTAGGTAACACTTAGGTAACACTTAGGTAACACTTAGGGCACACTTAGGTAACACTTAGGGCACACTGAGGTAACACTTAGGTAACACTTAGGTAACACTTAGGTAACACTTAGGGTACACTTAGGTAACACTTAGGGTACACTTAGGTAACACTTAGGTAACACTTAGGTAACACTTAGGTAACACTTAGGTAACACTTAGGTAACACTTAGGGTACACTTAGGTAACACTGAGGTAACACTTAGGGTACACGTAGGTAACACTTAGGGCACACTTAGGTAACACTTAGGGCACACTTAGGTAACACTAAGGTAACACTTAGGGCACACTTAGGTAACACTTAGGTAACACTTAGGTAACACTTAGGGCATACTTAGGTAACACTTAGGGCACACTTAGGTAACACTTAGGGCACACTTAGGGCACACTTAGGTAACACTTAGGGTACACTTAGGTAACACTTAGGTAACACTTAGGTAACACTTAGGGCACACTTAGGTAACACTTAGGTAACACTTAGGGCACACTTATGTAACACTTAGGGCACACTTAGGTAACACTTAGGTAACACTTAGGGCACACTTAGGTAACACTTAGGGCACATTTAGGGCACACTTAGGTAACACTTAGGGCACACGTAGGTAACACTTAGGGCACACTTAGGTAACACTTAGGTAACACTTAGGTAA
The DNA here is from genome assembly GCA_916048095.2 of Sacculina carcini. Classification (NCBI taxonomy): domain Eukaryota; kingdom Metazoa; phylum Arthropoda; class Thecostraca; family Sacculinidae; genus Sacculina; species Sacculina carcini. The sequence continues at coordinate 7,775 of CAJZIA020000009.1, read as the reverse complement.
CACCTAGGGCACACTTAGGTAACACTTAGGGCACACTTAGGTAACACTTGGGTAACACTTAGGGCACACTTAGGTAACTCTTAGGGCACACTTAGGTAACACTAAGGTAACACTTAGGGCACACTTAGGTAACACTTAGGTAACACTTAGGTAACACTTAGGTAACACTTAGGGTACACTTAGGGCACACTTAGGTAACACTTAGGTAACACTTAGGGCACACTTAGGTAACACTTAGGGCATACTTAGGTAACACTTAGGGCACACTTAGGTAACACTTAGGGCACACGTAGGTAACACTTAGGGCACACTTAGGTAACACTTAGGGCACACTTAGGTAACACTTAGGTAACACTTAGGGCACACTTATGTAACACTTAGGGCAAACTTAGGTAACACTTAGGGCACACTTAGGTAACACTTAGGGCACACTTAGGTAACACTTAGGGCACACTTAGGTAACACTTAGGTAACACTTAGGGCACACTTAGGTAACACTTAGGTAACACTTAGGTAACACTTAGGGCACACTTAGGTAACACTTAGGGCACACTTAGGTAACACTTAGGGCACACTTAGGTAACACTTAGGGCACACTTAGGTAACACTTAGGTAACACTTAGGGCACACTTAGGTAACACTTAGGTAACACTTAGGTAACACTTAGGGCACACTTAGGTAACACTTAGGGCACACTTAGGGTACACTTAGGGTACACTTAGGTAACACTTAGGTAACACTTAGGTAACACTTAGGTAACACTTAGGTAACACTTAGGTAACACTTAGGTAACACTTAGGTAACACTTAGGTAACACTTAGGGCACACTTAGGTAACACTTAGGGCACACTGAGGTAACACTTAGGTAACACTTAGGTAACACTTAGGTAACACTTAGGGTACACTTAGGTAACACTTAGGGTACACTTAGGTAACACTTAGGTAACACTTAGGTAACACTTAGGTAACACTTAGGTAACACTTAGGTAACACTTAGGGTACACTTAGGTAACACTGAGGTAACACTTAGGGTACACGTAGGTAACACTTAGGGCACACTTAGGTAACACTTAGGGCACACTTAGGTAACACTAAGGTAACACTTAGGGCACACTTAGGTAACACTTAGGTAACACTTAGGTAACACTTAGGGCATACTTAGGTAACACTTAGGGCACACTTAGGTAACACTTAGGGCACACTTAGGGCACACTTGGGTAACACTTAGGGTACACTTAGGTAACACTTAGGTAACACTTAGGTAACACTTAGGGCACACTTAGGTAACACTTAGGTAACACTTAGGGCACACTTATGTAACACTTAGGGCACACTTAGGTAACACTTAGGTAACACTTAGGGCACACTTAGGTAACACTTAGGGCACATTTAGGGCACACTTAGGTAACACTTAGGGCACACGTAGGTAACACTTAGGGCACACTTAGGTAACACTTAGGTAACACTTAGGTAACACCTAGGGCACACTTAGGTAACACTTAGGGCACACTTAGGTAACACTTGGGTAACACTTAGGGCACACTTAGGTAACTCTTAGGGCACACTTAGGTAACACTAAGGTAACACTTAGGGCACACTTAGGTAACACTTAGGTAACACTTAGGTAACACTTAGGTAACACTTAGGGCACACTTATGTAACACTTAGGGCAAACTTAGGTAACACTTAGGGCACACTTAGGTAACACTTAGGGCACACTTAGGTAACACTTAGGGCACACTTAGGTAACACTTAGGGTACACTTAGGTAACACTTAGGTAACACTTAGGTAACACTTAGGTAACACTTAGGTAACACTTAGGTAACACTTAGGTAACACTTAGGGCACACTTAGGTAACACTTAGGGCACACTGAGGTAACACTTAGGTAACACTTAGGTAACACTTAGGTAACACTTAGGTAACACTTAGGTAACACTTAGGTAACACTTAGGTAACACTTAGGTAACACTTAGGTAACACTGAGGTAACACTTAGGGTACACTTAGGTAACACTTAGGGCACACGTAGGTAACACTTAGGGCACACTTAGGTAACACTTAGGTAACACTTAGGGCACACTTAGGTAACACTTAGGGCACACTTATGTAACACTTATGGCAAACTTAGGTAACACTTAGGGCGCACTTAGGTAACACTTAGGTAACACTTAGGTAACACTTAGGTAACACTTAGGTAACACTTAGGTAACACTTAGGTAACACTTAGGGCACACTTATGTAACACTTAGGGCACACTTAGGTAACACATAGGGCACACTTAGGTAACACTTAGGGCATACTTAGGTAACACTTAGGGCACACTTAGGTAACACTTAGGGCACACTTAGGTAACACTTAGGGCACACTTAGGGCACACTTAGGTAACACTTAGGGCACACTTAGGTAACACTTAGGGCACACTTAGGGTACACTTAGGTAACACTTAGGTAACACTTAGGTAACACTTAGGTAACACTTAGGGCACACTTAGGTAACACTTAGGTAACACTAGGTAACACTTAGGTAACACTTAGGGTACACTTAGGTAACACTTAGGGCACACGTAGGTAACACTTAGGGCACACTTAGGTAACACTTAGGGCACACTTAGGTAACACTTAGGGCACACTTAGGGCACACTTAGGGCACACTTAGGGCACACTTAGGTAACACTTAGGGCACACGTAGGTAACACTTAGGGCACACTTAGGTAACACTTAGGTAACACTTAGGGCACACTTAGGTAACACTTAGGGCACACTTATGTAACACTTATGGCAAACTTAGGTAACACTTAGGGCGCACTTAGGTAACACTTAGGTAACACTTAGGTAACACTTAGGTAACACTTAGGTAACACTTAGGTAACACTTAGGTAACACTTAGGTAACACTTAGGTAACACTTAGGGTACACTTAGGTAACACTGAGGTAACACTTAGGGTACACGTAGGTAACACTTAGGGCACACTTAGGTAACACTTAGGGCACACTTAGGTAACACTAAGGTAACACTTAGGGCACACTTAGGTAACACTTAGGTAACACTTAGGTAACACTTAGGGCATACTTAGGTAACACTTAGGGCACACTTAGGTAACACTTAGGGCACACTTAGGTAACACTAAGGTAACACTTAGGGCACACTTAGGTAACACTTAGGTAACACTTAGGTAACACTTAGGGCATACTTAGGTAACACTTAGGGCACACTTAGGTAACACTTAGGGCACACTTAGGGCACACTTAGGTAACACTTAGGGTACACTTAGGTAACACTTAGGTAACACTTAGGTAACACTTAGGGCACACTTAGGTAACACTTAGGTAACACTTAGGGCACACTTATGTAACACTTAGGGCACACTTAGGTAACACTTAGGTAACACTTAGGGCACACTTAGGTAACACTTAGGGCACATTTAGGGCACACTTAGGTAACACTTAGGGCACACGTAGGTAACACTTAGGGCACACTTAGGTAACACTTAGGTAACACTTAGGTAACACCTAGGGCACACTTAGGTAACACTTAGGGCACACTTAGGTAACACTTGGGTAACACTTAGGGCACACTTAGGTAACTCTTAGGGCACACTTAGGTAACACTAAGGTAACACTTAGGGCACACTTAGGTAACACTTAGGTAACACTTAGGTAACACTTAGGTAACACTTAGGGTACACTTAGGGCACACTTAGGTAACACTTAGGTAACACTTAGGGCACACTTAGGTAACACTTAGGGCATACTTAGGTAACACTTAGGGCACACTTAGGTAACACTTAGGGCACACGTAGGTAACACTTAGGGCACACTTAGGTAACACTTAGGGCACACTTAGGTAACACTTAGGTAACACTTAGGGCACACTTATGTAACACTTAGGGCAAACTTAGGTAACACTTAGGGCACACTTAGGTAACACTTAGGGCACACTTAGGTAACACTTAGGGCACACTTAGGTAACACTTAGGTAACACTTAGGGCACACTTAGGTAACACTTAGGTAACACTTAGGTAACACTTAGGGCACACTTAGGTAACACTTAGGGCACACTTAGATAACACTTAGGGCACACTTAGGTAACACTTAGGGCACACTTAGGTAACACTTAGGTAACACTTAGGGCACACTTAGGTAACACTTAGGTAACACTTAGGTAACACTTAGGGCACACTTAGGTAACACTTAGGGCACACTTAGGGTACACTTAGGGTACACTTAGGTAACACTTAGGTAACACTTAGGTAACACTTAGGTAACACTTAGGTAACACTTAGGTAACACTTAGGGCACACTTAGGTAACACTTAGGTAACACTTAGGGCACACTTATGTAACACTTAGGGCACACTTAGGTAACACTTAGGTAACACTTAGGGCACACTTAGGTAACACTTAGGGCACATTTAGGGCACACTTAGGTAACACTTAGGGCACACGTAGGTAACACTTAGGGCACACTTAGGTAACACTTAGGTAACACTTAGGTAACACCTAGGGCACACTTAGGTAACACTTAGGGCACACTTAGGTAACACTTGGGTAACACTTAGGGCACACTTAGGTAACTCTTAGGGCACACTTAGGTAACACTAAGGTAACACTTAGGGCACACTTAGGTAACACTTAGGTAACACTTAGGTAACACTTAGGTAACACTTAGGGCACACTTATGTAACACTTAGGGCAAACTTAGGTAACACTTAGGGCACACTTAGGTAACACTTAGGGCACACTTAGGTAACACTTAGGGCACACTTAGGTAACACTTAGGTAACACTTAGGGCACCTTAGGTAACACTTAGGTAACACTTAGGTAACACTTAGGGCACACTTAGGTAACACTTAGGGCACACTTAGGTAACACTTAGGGTACACTTAGGTAACACTTAGGTAACACTTAGGTAACACTTAGGTAACACTTAGGTAACACTTAGGTAACACTTAGGTAACACTTAGGGCACACTTAGGTAACACTTAGGGCACACTGAGGTAACACTTAGGTAACACTTAGGTAACACTTAGGTAACACTTAGGTAACACTTAGGTAACACTTAGGTAACACTTAGGTAACACTTAGGTAACACTTAGGTAACACTGAGGTAACACTTAGGGTACACTTAGGTAACACTTAGGGCACACGTAGGTAACACTTAGGGCACACTTAGGTAACACTTAGGTAACACTTAGGGCACACTTAGGTAACACTTAGGGCACACTTATGTAACACTTATGGCAAACTTAGGTAACACTTAGGGCGCACTTAGGTAACACTTAGGTAACACTTAGGTAACACTTAGGTAACACTTAGGTAACACTTAGGTAACACTTAGGTAACACTTAGGGCACACTTATGTAACACTTAGGGCACACTTAGGTAACACATAGGGCACACTTAGGTAACACTTAGGGCATACTTAGGTAACACTTAGGGCACACTTAGGTAACACTTAGGGCACACTTAGGTAACACTTAGGGCACACTTAGGGCACACTTAGGTAACACTTAGGGCACACTTAGGTAACACTTAGGGCACACTTAGGGTACACTTAGGTAACACTTAGGTAACACTTAGGTAACACTTAGGTAACACTTAGGGCACACTTAGGTAACACTTAGGGCACACTGAGGTAACACTTAGGTAACACTTAGGTAACACTTAGGTAACACTTAGGGTACACTTAGGTAACACTTAGGGTACACTTAGGTAACACTTAGGTAACACTTAGGTAACACTTAGGTAACACTTAGGTAACACTTAGGTAACACTTAGGGTACACTTAGGTAACACTGAGGTAACACTTAGGGTACACGTAGGTAACACTTAGGGCACACTTAGGTAACACTTAGGGCACACTTAGGTAACACTAAGGTAACACTTAGGGCACACTTAGGTAACACTTAGGTAACACTTAGGTAACACTTAGGGCATACTTAGGTAACACTTAGGGCACACTTAGGTAACACTTAGGGCACACTTAGGGCACACTTAGGTAACACTTAGGGTACACTTAGGTAACACTTAGGTAACACTTAGGTAACACTTAGGGCACACTTAGGTAACACTTAGGTAACACTTAGGGCACACTTATGTAACACTTAGGGCACACTTAGGTAACACTTAGGTAACACTTAGGGCACACTTAGGTAACACTTAGGGCACATTTAGGGCACACTTAGGTAACACTTAGGGCACACGTAGGTAACACTTAGGGCACACTTAGGTAACACTTAGGTAACACTTAGGTAACACCTAGGGCACACTTAGGTAACACTTAGGGCACACTTAGGTAACACTTGGGTAACACTTAGGGCACACTTAGGTAACTCTTAGGGCACACTTAGGTAACACTAAGGTAACACTTAGGGCACACTTAGGTAAACACTTAGGTAACACTTAGGTAACACTTAGGTAACACTTAGGGTACACTTAGGGCACACTTAGGTAACACTTAGGTAACACTTAGGGCACACTTAGGTAACACTTAGGGCATACTTAGGTAACACTTAGGGCACACTTAGGTAACACTTAGGGCACACGTAGGTAACACTTAGGGCACACTTAGGTAACACTTAGGGCACACTTAGGTAACACTTAGGTAACACTTAGGGCACACTTATGTAACACTTAGGGCAAACTTAGGTAACACTTAGGGCACACTTAGGTAACACTTAGGGCACACTTAGGTAACACTTAGGGCACACTTAGGTAACACTTAGGTAACACTTAGGCACACTTAGGTAACACTTAGGTAACACTTAGGTAACACTTAGGGCACACTTAGGTAACACTTAGGGCACACTTAGGTAACACTTAGGGCACACTTAGGTAACACTTAGGGCACACTTAGGTAACACTTAGGTAACACTTAGGGCACACTTAGGTAACACTTAGGTAACACTTAGGTAACACTTAGGGCACACTTAGGTAACACTTAGGGCACACTTAGGGTACACTTAGGGTACACTTAGGTAACACTTAGGTAACACTTAGGTAACACTTAGGTAACACTTAGGTAACACTTAGGTAACACTTAGGTAACACTTAGGTAACACTTAGGTAACACTTAGGGCACACTTAGGTAACACTTAGGGCACACTGAGGTAACACTTAGGTAACACTTAGGTAACACTTAGGTAACACTTAGGGTACACTTAGGTAACACTTAGGGCACACTTAGGTAACACTTAGGTAACACTTAGGTAACGACTTAGGTAACACTTAGGTAACACTTAGGTAACACTTAGGGTACACTTAGGTAACACTGAGGTAACACTTAGGGTACACGTAGGTAACACTTAGGGCACACTTAGGTAACACTTAGGGCACACTTAGGTAACACTAAGGTAACACTTAGGGCACACTTAGGTAACACTTAGGTAACACTTAGGTAACACTTAGGGCATACTTAGGTAACACTTAGGGCACACTTAGGTAACACTTAGGGCACACTTAGGGCACACTTGGGTAACACTTAGGGTACACTTAGGTAACACTTAGGTAACACTTAGGTAACACTTAGGGCACACTTAGGTAACACTTAGGTAACACTTAGGGCACACTTATGTAACACTTAGGGCACACTTAGGTAACACTTAGGTAACACTTAGGGCACACTTAGGTAACACTTAGGGCACATTTAGGGCACACTTAGGTAACACTTAGGGCACACGTAGGTAACACTTAGGGCACACTTAGGTAACACTTAGGTAACACTTAGGTAACACCTAGGGCACACTTAGGTAACACTTAGGGCACACTTAGGTA
>CAJZIA020000005.1:0-249114 GCA_916048095.2 Sacculina carcini | reverse complement strand
AGTGTTACCTAAGTGTTACCTAAGTGTTACCTAAGTGTTACCTAAGTGTTACCTAAGTGTTACCTAAGTGTGCCTTAAGTGTTACCTAAGTGTACCCTAAGTGTTACCTAAGTGTACCCTAAGTGTTACCTAAGTGTTACCTAAGTGTTACCCAAGTGTTACCTAAGTGTTACCTAAGTGTGACCTAAGTGTGCCCTAAGTGTTACCTAAGTGTGCCCTAAGTGTTACCTAAGTGTGCCCTAAGTGTTACCTAAGTGTGCCCTAAGTGTGCCCTAAGTGTGCCCTAAGTGTTACCTAAGTGTGCCCTAAGTGTTACCTAAGTGTGCCCTAAGTGTTACCTTAGTGCGCCCTAAGTGTTACCTAAGTGTGCCCTAAGTGTTACCTAGGTGTGCCCTAAGTGTTACCTAAGTGTACCCTAAGTGTTACCTAAGTGCTACCTAAGTGTTACCTAAGAGTTACCTAAGTGTTACATAAGTGTTACCTAATTGTGCCCTAAGTGTTACCTAAGTGTGCCCTAAGTGTTACCTAAGTGTGCCCTAAGTGTTACCTAAGTGTGCCCTAAGTGTTACCTAAGTGTGCCCTAAGTGTTATCTAAGTGTTACCTAAGTGTTACCTAAGTGTGACATAAGTGTTACCTAAGTGTACCCTAAGTGTTACCTAAGTGTACCCTAAGTGTTACCTAAGTGTTACCTAAGTGTTACCCAAGTGTTACCTAAGTGTTACCTAAGTGTGACCTAAGTGTGCCCTAAGTGTTACCTAAGTGTGCCCTAAGTGTTACCTAAGTGTGCCCTAAGTGTTACCTAAGTGTGCCCTAAGTGTGCCCTAAGTGTGCCCTAAGTGTTACCTAAGTGTGCCCTAAGTGTTACCTAAGTGTGCCCTAAGTGTTACCTAAGTGTGCCCTAAGTGTTACCTTAGTGCGCCCTAAGTGTTACCTAAGTATGCCCTAAGTGTTACCTAAGTGTGCCCTAAGTGTTACCTAAGTGTTACCTAAGTGTTACCTAAGTGTTACCTAAGTGTGCCTTAAGTGTTACCTAAGTGTACCCTAAGTGTTACCTAAGTGTACCCTAAGTGTTACCTAAGTGTTACCTAAGTGTTACCCAAGTGTTATCTAAGTGTGCCCTAAGTGTTACCTAAGTGTGCCCTAAGTGTTACCTAAGTGCTACCTAAGTGTTACCTAAGAGTTACCTAAGTGTTACATATGTGTTACCTAAGTGTGCCCTAAGTGTTACCTAAGTGTTACCTAAGTGTTACCTAAGTGTTACCTAAGTGTGCCCTAAGTGTTACCTAAGTGTGCCCTAAGTGTTACCTAAGTGTACCCTAAGTGTTACCTAAGTGTTACCTAAGTGTTACCCAAGTGTTACCCAAGTGTTACCTAAGTGTTATCTAAGTGTGCCCTAAGTGTTACCTAAGTGTGCCCTAAGTGTTACCTAAGTGTGCCCTAAGTGTTACCTAAGTGTGCCCTAAGTGTTACCTAAGTGTGCCCTAAGTGTTACCTAAGTGTGCCCTAAGTGTTACCTAAGTGTTACCCAAGTGTTACCTAAGTGTTACCTAAGTGTGACCTAAGTGTGCCCTAAGTGTTACCTAGGTGTGCCCTAAGTGTTACCTAAGTGTGCCCTAAGTGTTACCTAAGTGTTAACCAAGTGTTACCTAAGTGTTACCTAAGTGTGACCTAAGTGTGCCCTAAGTGTTACCTAAGTGTGCCCTAAGTGTTACCTAAGTGTGCCCTAAGTGTTACCTAAGTGTGCCCTAAGTGTTACCTAAGTGTTACCCAAGTGTTACCTAAGTGTTACCTAAGTGTTACCTAAGTGTGACCTAAGTGTGCCCTAAGTGTTACCTAAGTGTGCCCTAAGTGTTACCTAAGTGTGCCCTAAGTGTTACCCAAGTGTGCCCTAAGTGTTACCTAAGTGTGCCCTAAGTGTTACCTAAGTGTGCCCTAAGTGTTACCTAAGTGTGCCCTAAGTGTTACCTTAGTGCGCCTTAAGTGTTACCTAAGTGTTACCTAAGTGTACCCTAGGTGTTACCTAAGTGTGCCCTAAGTGTTACCTAAGTGTTACCTAAGTGTTACCCAAGTGTTACCTAAGTGTTACCTAAGTGTGCCCTAAGTGTTACCTAAGTGTTACCTAAGTGTGCCCTAAGTGTTACCTAAGTGTGCCCTAAGTGTTACCTAAGTGTACCCTAAGTGTTACCTAAGTGTTACCTAAGTGTTACCCAAGTGTTACCTAAGTGTTACCTAAGTGTTACCTAAGTGTTACCCAAGTGTTACCTAAGTGTTACCTAAGTGTACCCTAAGTGTTACCTAAGTGCTACCTAAGTGTTACCTAAGAGTTACCTAAGTGTTACATAAGTGTTACCTAAGTGTGCCCTAAGTGTTACCTAAGTGTTACCTAAGTGTTACCTAAGTGTTACCTAAGTGTGCCCTAAGTGTTACCTAAGTGTACCCTAAGTGTTACCTAAGTGTTACCTAAGAGTTACCTAAGTGTTACATAAGTGTTACCTAAGTGTGCCCTAAGTGTTACCTAAGTGTTACCTAAGTGTTACCTAAGTGTTACCTAAGTGTGCCCTAAGTGTTACCTAAGTGTGCCCTAAGTGTGCCCTAAGTGTGCCCTAAGTGTTACCTAAGTGTGCCCTAAGTGTTACCTAAGTGTGCCCTAAGTGTTACCTTAGTGCGCCCTAAGTGTTACCTAAGTGTGCCCTAAGTGTTACCTAGGTGTGCCCTAAGTGTTACCTAAGTGTACCCTAAGTGTTACCTAAGTGCTACCTAAGTGTTACCTAAGAGTTACCTAAGTGTTACATAAGTGTTACCTAATTGTGCCCTAAGTGTTACCTAAGTGTGCCCTAAGTGTTACCTAAGTGTGCCCTAAGTGTTACCTAAGTGTGCCCTAAGTGTTACCTAAGTGTGCCCTAAGTGTTATCTAAGTGTTACCTAAGTGTTACCTAAGTGTGCCTTAAGTGTTACCTAAGTGTACCCTAAGTGTTACCTAAGTGTACCCTAAGTGTTACCTAAGTGTTACCTAAGTGTTACCCAAGTGTTACCTAAGTGTTACCTAAGTGTGACCTAAGTGTGCCCTAAGTGTTACCTAAGTGTGCCCTAAGTGTTACCTAAGTGTGCCCTAAGTGTTACCTAAGTGTGCCCTAAGTGTGCCCTAAGTGTGCCCTAAGTGTTACCTAAGTGTGCCCTAAGTGTTACCTAAGTGTGCCCTAAGTGTTACCTAAGTGTGCCCTAAGTGTTACCTTAGTGCGCCCTAAGTGTTACCTAAGTATGCCCTAAGTGTTACCTAAGTGTGCCCTAAGTGTTACCTAAGTGTTACCTAAGTGTTACCTAAGTGTTACCTAAGTGTGCCTTAAGTGTTACCTAAGTGTACCCTAAGTGTTACCTAAGTGTACCCTAAGTGTTACCTAAGTGTTACCTAAGTGTTACCCAAGTGTTATCTAAGTGTGCCCTAAGTGTTACCTAAGTGTGCCCTAAGTGTTACCTAAGTGCTACCTAAGTGTTACCTAAGAGTTACCTAAGTGTTACATATGTGTTACCTAAGTGTGCCCTAAGTGTTACCTAAGTGTTACCTAAGTGTTACCTAAGTGTTACCTAAGTGTGCCCTAAGTGTTACCTAAGTGTGCCCTAAGTGTTACCTAAGTGTACCCTAAGTGTTACCTAAGTGTTACCTAAGTGTTACCCAAGTGTTACCCAAGTGTTACCTAAGTGTTATCTAAGTGTGCCCTAAGTGTTACCTAAGTGTGCCCTAAGTGTTACCTAAGTGTGCCCTAAGTGTTACCTAAGTGTGCCCTAAGTGTTACCTAAGTGTGCCCTAAGTGTTACCTAAGTGTGCCCTAAGTGTTACCTAAGTGTTACCCAAGTGTTACCTAAGTGTTACCTAAGTGTGACCTAAGTGTGCCCTAAGTGTTACCTAGGTGTGCCCTAAGTGTTACCTAAGTGTGCCCTAAGTGTTACCTAAGTGTTAACCAAGTGTTACCTAAGTGTTACCTAAGTGTGACCTAAGTGTGCCCTAAGTGTTACCTAAGTGTGCCCTAAGTGTTACCTAAGTGTGCCCTAAGTGTTACCTAAGTGTGCCCTAAGTGTTACCTAAGTGTTACCCAAGTGTTACCTAAGTGTTACCTAAGTGTTACCTAAGTGTGACCTAAGTGTGCCCTAAGTGTTACCTAAGTGTGCCCTAAGTGTTACCTAAGTGTGCCCTAAGTGTTACCCAAGTGTGCCCTAAGTGTTACCTAAGTGTGCCCTAAGTGTTACCTAAGTGTGCCCTAAGTGTTACCTAAGTGTGCCCTAAGTGTTACCTTAGTGCGCCTTAAGTGTTACCTAAGTGTTACCTAAGTGTACCCTAGGTGTTACCTAAGTGTGCCCTAAGTGTTACCTAAGTGTTACCTAAGTGTTACCCAAGTGTTACCTAAGTGTTACCTAAGTGTGCCCTAAGTGTTACCTAAGTGTTACCTAAGTGTGCCCTAAGTGTTACCTAAGTGTGCCCTAAGTGTTACCTAAGTGTACCCTAAGTGTTACCTAAGTGTTACCTAAGTGTTACCCAAGTGTTACCTAAGTGTTACCTAAGTGTTACCTAAGTGTTACCCAAGTGTTACCTAAGTGTTACCTAAGTGTACCCTAAGTGTTACCTAAGTGCTACCTAAGTGTTACCTAAGAGTTACCTAAGTGTTACATAAGTGTTACCTAAGTGTGCCCTAAGTGTTACCTAAGTGTTACCTAAGTGTTACCTAAGTGTTACCTAAGTGTGCCCTAAGTGTTACCTAAGTGTACCCTAAGTGTTACCTAAGTGTTACCTAAGAGTTACCTAAGTGTTACATAAGTGTTACCTAAGTGTGCCCTAAGTGTTACCTAAGTGTTACCTAAGTGTTACCTAAGTGTTACCTAAGTGTGCCCTAAGTGTTACCTAAGTGTACCCTAAGTGTTACCTAAGTGTACCCTAAGTGTTACCTAAGTGTTACCTAAGTGTTACCCAAGTGTTACCTAAGTGTTACCTAAGTGTGCCCTAAGTGTTACCTAAGTGTTACCTAAGTGTGCCCTAAGTGTTACCTAAGTGTGCCCTAAGTGTTACCTAAGTGTGCCCTAAGTGTTACCTAAGTGTGCCCTAAGTGTTACCTAAGTGCTACCTAAGTGTTACCTAAGAGTTACCTAAGTGTTACATATGTGTTACCTAAGTGTGCCCTAAGTGTTACCCAAGTGTTACCTAAGTGTTACCTAAGTGTGCCCTAAGTGTTACCTAAGTGTTACCTAAGTGTGCCCTAAGTGTTACCTAAGTGTGCCCTAAGTGTTACCTAAGTGTGCCCTAAGTGTTACCTAAGTGTGCCCTAAGTGTTACCTAAGTGTACCCTAAGTGTTACCTAAGTGTACCCTAAGTGTTACATAAGTGTGCCCTAAGTGTTACCTAAGTGTGCCCTAAGTGTTACCTAAGTGTGCCCCAAGTGTTACCTAAGTGTGCCCTAAGTGTTACCTAAGTGTACCCTAAGTGTTACCTAAGTGCTACCTAAGTGTTACCTAAGAGTTACCTAAGTGTTACATAAGTGTTACCTAAGTGTGCCCTAAGTGTTACCAAAGTGTTACCTAAGTGTTACCTAAGTGTTACCTAAGTGTGCCCTAAGTGTTACCTAAGTGTACCCTAAGTGTTACCTAAGTGTACCCTAAGTGTTACCTAAGTGTTACCTAAGTGTTACCCAAGTGTTACCTAAGTGTTACCTAAGTGTACCCTAAGTGTTACCTAAGTGCTACCTAAGTGTTACCTAAGAGTTACCTAAGTGTTACATAAGTGTTACCTAAGTGTGCCCTAAGTGTTACCTAAGTGTTACCTAAGTGTTACCTAAGTGTTACCTAAGTGTGCCCTAAGTGTTACCTAAGTGTACCCTAAGTGTTACCTAAGTGTACCCTAAGTGTTACCTAAGTGTTACCTAAGTGTTACCCAAGTGTTACCTAAGTGTTACCTAAGTGTGCCCTAAGTGTTACCTAAGTGTTACCTAAGTGTGCCCTAAGTGTTACCTAAGTGTGCCCTAAGTGTTACCTAAGTGTGCCCTAAGTGTTACCTAAGTGTGCCCTAAGTGTTACCTAAGTGCTACCTAAGTGTTACCTAAGAGTTACCTAAGTGTTACATATGTGTTACCTAAGTGTGCCCTAAGTGTTACCCAAGTGTTACCTAAGTGTTACCTAAGTGTGCCCTAAGTGTTACCTAAGTGTTACCTAAGTGTGCCCTAAGTGTTACCTAAGTGTGCCCTAAGTGTTACCTAAGTGTGCCCTAAGTGTTACCTAAGTGTGCCCTAAGTGTTACCTAAGTGTGCCCTAAGTGTTACCTAAGTGCTACCTAAGTGTTACCTAAGAGTTACCTAAGTGTTACATATGTGTTACCTAAGTGTGCCCTAAGTGTTACCTAAGTGTTACCTAAGTGTTACCTAAGTGTTACCTAAGTGTGCCCTAAGTGTTACCTAAGTGTGCCCTAAGTGTTACCTAAGTGTACCCTAAGTGTTACCTAAGTGTTACCTAAGTGTTACCCAAGTGTTACCCAAGTGTTACCTAAGTGTTATCTAAGTGTGCCCTAAGTGTTACCTAAGTGTGCCCTAAGTGTTACCTAAGTGTGCCCTAAGTGTTACCTTAGTGCGCCCTAAGTGTTACCTAAGTATGCCCTAAGTGTTACCTAAGTGTGCCCTAAGTGTTACCTAAGTGTTACCTAAGTGTTACCTAAGTGTTACCTAAGTGTGCCTTAAGTGTTACCTAAGTGTGCCCTAAGTGTTACCTAAGTGTACCCTAAGTGTTACCTAAGTGTTACCTAAGTGTTACCCAAGTGTTACCTAAGTGTTACCTAAGTGTGACCTAAGTGTGCCCTAAGTGTTACCTAAGTGTGCCCTAAGTGTTACCTAAGTGTTACCCAAGTGTTACCTAAGTGTTACCTAAGTGTGACCTAAGTGTGCCCTAAGTGTTACCTAAGTGTGCCCTAAGTGTTACCTAAGTGTGCCCTAAGTGTTACCTAAGTGTGCCCTAAGTGTGCCCTAAGTGTGCCCTAAGTGTTACCTAAGTGTGCCCTAAGTGTTACCTAAGTGTGCCCTAAGTGTTACCTTAGTGCGCCCTAAGTGTTACCTAAGTGTGCCCTAAGTGTTACCTAGGTGTGCCCTAAGTGTTACCTAAGTGTACCCTAAGTGTTACCTAAGTGCTACCTAAGTGTTACCTAAGAGTTACCTAAGTGTTACATAAGTGTTACCTAATTGTGCCCTAAGTGTTACCTAAGTGTGCCCTAAGTGTTACCTAAGTGTGCCCTAAGTGTTACCTAAGTGTGCCCTAAGTGTTACCTAAGTGTGCCCTAAGTGTTATCTAAGTGTGCCCTAAGTGTTACCTAAGTGTGCCCTAAGTGTTACCCAAGTGTGCCCTAAGTGTTACCTAAGTGTGCCCTAAGTGTTACCTAAGTGTGCCCTAAGTGTTACCTAAGTGCTACCTAAGTGTTACCTAAGAGTTACCTAAGTGTTACATATGTGTTACCTAAGTGTGCCCTAAGTGTTACCTAAGTGTTACCTAAGTGTTACCTAAGTGTTACCTAAGTGTGCCCTAAGTGTTACATAAGTGTGCCCTAAGTGTTACCTAAGTGTGCCCTAAGTGTTACCTAAGTGTGCCCCAAGTGTTACCTAAGTGTGCCCTAAGTGTTACCTAAGTGTACCCTAAGTGTTACCTAAGTGCTACCTAAGTGTTACCTAAGAGTTACCTAAGTGTTACATAAGTGTTACCTAAGTGTGCCCTAAGTGTTACCTAAGTGTTACCTAAGTGTTACCTAAGTGTTACCTAAGTGTTACCTAAGTGTTACCTAAGTGTTACCTAAGTGTGCCCTAAGTGTTACCTAAGTGTACCCTAAGTGTTACCTATGTGTACCCTAAGTGTTACATAAGTGTGCCCTAAGTGTTACCTAAGTGTGCCCTAAGTGTTACCTAAGTGTTAACCAAGTGTTACCTAAGTGTTACCTAAGTGTGACCTAAGTGTGCCCTAAGTGTTACCTAAGTGTGCCCTAAGTGTTACCTAAGTGTGCCCTAAGTGTTACCTAAGTGTGCCCTAAGTGTTACCTAAGTGTTACCCAAGTGTTACCTAAGTGTTACCTAAGTGTTACCTAAGTGTGACCTAAGTGTGCCCTAAGTGTTACCTAAGTGTGCCCTAAGTGTTACCTAAGTGTGCCCTAAGTGTTACCCAAGTGTGCCCTAAGTGTTACCTAAGTGTGCCCTAAGTGTTACCTAAGTGTGCCCTAAGTGTTACCTAAGTGTGCCCTAAGTGTTACCTTAGTGCGCCTTAAGTGTTACCTAAGTGTTACCTAAGTGTACCCTAGGTGTTACCTAAGTGTGCCCTAAGTGTTACCTAAGTGTTACCTAAGTGTTACCCAAGTGTTACCTAAGTGTTACCTAAGTGTGCCCTAAGTGTTACCTAAGTGTTACCTAAGTGTGCCCTAAGTGTTACCTAAGTGTGCCCTAAGTGTTACCTAAGTGTACCCTAAGTGTTACCTAAGTGTTACCTAAGTGTTACCCAAGTGTTACCTAAGTGTTACCTAAGTGTTACCTAAGTGTTACCCAAGTGTTACCTAAGTGTTACCTAAGTGTACCCTAAGTGTTACCTAAGTGCTACCTAAGTGTTACCTAAGAGTTACCTAAGTGTTACATAAGTGTTACCTAAGTGTGCCCTAAGTGTTACCTAAGTGTTACCTAAGTGTTACCTAAGTGTTACCTAAGTGTGCCCTAAGTGTTACCTAAGTGTACCCTAAGTGTTACCTAAGTGTTACCTAAGAGTTACCTAAGTGTTACATAAGTGTTACCTAAGTGTGCCCTAAGTGTTACCTAAGTGTTACCTAAGTGTTACCTAAGTGTTACCTAAGTGTGCCCTAAGTGTTACCTAAGTGTGCCCTAAGTGTGCCCTAAGTGTGCCCTAAGTGTTACCTAAGTGTGCCCTAAGTGTTACCTAAGTGTGCCCTAAGTGTTACCTTAGTGCGCCCTAAGTGTTACCTAAGTGTGCCCTAAGTGTTACCTAGGTGTGCCCTAAGTGTTACCTAAGTGTACCCTAAGTGTTACCTAAGTGCTACCTAAGTGTTACCTAAGAGTTACCTAAGTGTTACATAAGTGTTACCTAATTGTGCCCTAAGTGTTACCTAAGTGTGCCCTAAGTGTTACCTAAGTGTGCCCTAAGTGTTACCTAAGTGTGCCCTAAGTGTTACCTAAGTGTGCCCTAAGTGTTATCTAAGTGTTACCTAAGTGTTACCTAAGTGTGCCTTAAGTGTTACCTAAGTGTACCCTAAGTGTTACCTAAGTGTACCCTAAGTGTTACCTAAGTGTTACCTAAGTGTTACCCAAGTGTTACCTAAGTGTTACCTAAGTGTGACCTAAGTGTGCCCTAAGTGTTACCTAAGTGTGCCCTAAGTGTTACCTAAGTGTGCCCTAAGTGTTACCTAAGTGTGCCCTAAGTGTGCCCTAAGTGTGCCCTAAGTGTTACCTAAGTGTGCCCTAAGTGTTACCTAAGTGTGCCCTAAGTGTTACCTAAGTGTGCCCTAAGTGTTACCTTAGTGCGCCCTAAGTGTTACCTAAGTATGCCCTAAGTGTTACCTAAGTGTGCCCTAAGTGTTACCTAAGTGTTACCTAAGTGTTACCTAAGTGTTACCTAAGTGTGCCTTAAGTGTTACCTAAGTGTACCCTAAGTGTTACCTAAGTGTACCCTAAGTGTTACCTAAGTGTTACCTAAGTGTTACCCAAGTGTTATCTAAGTGTGCCCTAAGTGTTACCTAAGTGTGCCCTAAGTGTTACCTAAGTGCTACCTAAGTGTTACCTAAGAGTTACCTAAGTGTTACATATGTGTTACCTAAGTGTGCCCTAAGTGTTACCTAAGTGTTACCTAAGTGTTACCTAAGTGTTACCTAAGTGTGCCCTAAGTGTTACCTAAGTGTGCCCTAAGTGTTACCTAAGTGTACCCTAAGTGTTACCTAAGTGTTACCTAAGTGTTACCCAAGTGTTACCCAAGTGTTACCTAAGTGTTATCTAAGTGTGCCCTAAGTGTTACCTAAGTGTGCCCTAAGTGTTACCTAAGTGTGCCCTAAGTGTTACCTAAGTGTGCCCTAAGTGTTACCTAAGTGTGCCCTAAGTGTTACCTAAGTGTGCCCTAAGTGTTACCTAAGTGTTACCCAAGTGTTACCTAAGTGTTACCTAAGTGTGACCTAAGTGTGCCCTAAGTGTTACCTAGGTGTGCCCTAAGTGTTACCTAAGTGTGCCCTAAGTGTTACCTAAGTGTTAACCAAGTGTTACCTAAGTGTTACCTAAGTGTGACCTAAGTGTGCCCTAAGTGTTACCTAAGTGTGCCCTAAGTGTTACCTAAGTGTGCCCTAAGTGTTACCTAAGTGTGCCCTAAGTGTTACCTAAGTGTTACCCAAGTGTTACCTAAGTGTTACCTAAGTGTTACCTAAGTGTGACCTAAGTGTGCCCTAAGTGTTACCTAAGTGTGCCCTAAGTGTTACCTAAGTGTGCCCTAAGTGTTACCCAAGTGTGCCCTAAGTGTTACCTAAGTGTGCCCTAAGTGTTACCTAAGTGTGCCCTAAGTGTTACCTAAGTGTGCCCTAAGTGTTACCTTAGTGCGCCTTAAGTGTTACCTAAGTGTTACCTAAGTGTACCCTAGGTGTTACCTAAGTGTGCCCTAAGTGTTACCTAAGTGTTACCTAAGTGTTACCCAAGTGTTACCTAAGTGTTACCTAAGTGTGCCCTAAGTGTTACCTAAGTGTTACCTAAGTGTGCCCTAAGTGTTACCTAAGTGTGCCCTAAGTGTTACCTAAGTGTACCCTAAGTGTTACCTAAGTGTTACCTAAGTGTTACCCAAGTGTTACCTAAGTGTTACCTAAGTGTTACCTAAGTGTTACCCAAGTGTTACCTAAGTGTTACCTAAGTGTACCCTAAGTGTTACCTAAGTGCTACCTAAGTGTTACCTAAGAGTTACCTAAGTGTTACATAAGTGTTACCTAAGTGTGCCCTAAGTGTTACCTAAGTGTTACCTAAGTGTTACCTAAGTGTTACCTAAGTGTGCCCTAAGTGTTACCTAAGTGTACCCTAAGTGTTACCTAAGTGTTACCTAAGAGTTACCTAAGTGTTACATAAGTGTTACCTAAGTGTGCCCTAAGTGTTACCTAAGTGTTACCTAAGTGTTACCTAAGTGTTACCTAAGTGTGCCCTAAGTGTTACCTAAGTGTACCCTAAGTGTTACCTAAGTGTACCCTAAGTGTTACCTAAGTGTTACCTAAGTGTTACCCAAGTGTTACCTAAGTGTTACCTAAGTGTGCCCTAAGTGTTACCTAAGTGTTACCTAAGTGTGCCCTAAGTGTTACCTAAGTGTGCCCTAAGTGTTACCTAAGTGTGCCCTAAGTGTTACCTAAGTGTGCCCTAAGTGTTACCTAAGTGCTACCTAAGTGTTACCTAAGAGTTACCTAAGTGTTACATATGTGTTACCTAAGTGTGCCCTAAGTGTTACCCAAGTGTTACCTAAGTGTTACCTAAGTGTGCCCTAAGTGTTACCTAAGTGTTACCTAAGTGTGCCCTAAGTGTTACCTAAGTGTGCCCTAAGTGTTACCTAAGTGTGCCCTAAGTGTTACCTAAGTGTGCCCTAAGTGTTACCTAAGTGTACCCTAAGTGTTACCTAAGTGTACCCTAAGTGTTACATAAGTGTGCCCTAAGTGTTACCTAAGTGTGCCCTAAGTGTTACCTAAGTGTGCCCCAAGTGTTACCTAAGTGTGCCCTAAGTGTTACCTAAGTGTACCCTAAGTGTTACCTAAGTGCTACCTAAGTGTTACCTAAGAGTTACCTAAGTGTTACATAAGTGTTACCTAAGTGTGCCCTAAGTGTTACCAAAGTGTTACCTAAGTGTTACCTAAGTGTTACCTAAGTGTGCCCTAAGTGTTACCTAAGTGTACCCTAAGTGTTACCTAAGTGTACCCTAAGTGTTACCTAAGTGTTACCTAAGTGTTACCTAAGTGTTACCTAAGTGTTACCTAAGTGTACCCTAAGTGTTACCTAAGTGCTACCTAAGTGTTACCTAAGAGTTACCTAAGTGTTACATAAGTGTTACCTAAGTGTGCCCTAAGTGTTACCTAAGTGTTACCTAAGTGTTACCTAAGTGTTACCTAAGTGTGCCCTAAGTGTTACCTAAGTGTACCCTAAGTGTTACCTAAGTGTACCCTAAGTGTTACCTAAGTGTTACCTAAGTGTTACCCAAGTGTTACCTAAGTGTTACCTAAGTGTGCCCTAAGTGTTACCTAAGTGTTACCTAAGTGTGCCCTAAGTGTTACCTAAGTGTGCCCTAAGTGTTACCTAAGTGTGCCCTAAGTGTTACCTAAGTGTGCCCTAAGTGTTACCTAAGTGCTACCTAAGTGTTACCTAAGAGTTACCTAAGTGTTACATATGTGTTACCTAAGTGTGCCCTAAGTGTTACCCAAGTGTTACCTAAGTGTTACCTAAGTGTGCCCTAAGTGTTACCTAAGTGTTACCTAAGTGTGCCCTAAGTGTTACCTAAGTGTGCCCTAAGTGTTACCTAAGTGTGCCCTAAGTGTTACCTAAGTGTGCCCTAAGTGTTACCTAAGTGTGCCCTAAGTGTTACCTAAGTGCTACCTAAGTGTTACCTAAGAGTTACCTAAGTGTTACATATGTGTTACCTAAGTGTGCCCTAAGTGTTACCTAAGTGTTACCTAAGTGTTACCTAAGTGTTACCTAAGTGTGCCCTAAGTGTTACCTAAGTGTGCCCTAAGTGTTACCTAAGTGTACCCTAAGTGTTACCTAAGTGTTACCTAAGTGTTACCCAAGTGTTACCCAAGTGTTACCTAAGTGTTATCTAAGTGTGCCCTAAGTGTTACCTAAGTGTGCCCTAAGTGTTACCTAAGTGTGCCCTAAGTGTTACCTTAGTGCGCCCTAAGTGTTACCTAAGTATGCCCTAAGTGTTACCTAAGTGTGCCCTAAGTGTTACCTAAGTGTTACCTAAGTGTTACCTAAGTGTTACCTAAGTGTGCCTTAAGTGTTACCTAAGTGTACCCTAAGTGTTACCTAAGTGTACCCTAAGTGTTACCTAAGTGTTACCTAAGTGTTACCCAAGTGTTACCTAAGTGTTACCTAAGTGTGACCTAAGTGTGCCCTAAGTGTTACCTAAGTGTGCCCTAAGTGTTACCTAAGTGTTACCCAAGTGTTACCTAAGTGTTACCTAAGTGTGACCTAAGTGTGCCCTAAGTGTTACCTAAGTGTGCCCTAAGTGTTACCTAAGTGTGCCCTAAGTGTTACCTAAGTGTGCCCTAAGTGTGCCCTAAGTGTGCCCTAAGTGTTACCTAAGTGTGCCCTAAGTGTTACCTAAGTGTGCCCTAAGTGTTACCTTAGTGCGCCCTAAGTGTTACCTAAGTGTGCCCTAAGTGTTACCTAAGTGTGCCCTAAGTGTTACCTAAGTGTACCCTAAGTGTTACCTAAGTGCTACCTAAGTGTTACCTAAGAGTTACCTAAGTGTTACATAAGTGTTACCTAATTGTGCCCTAAGTGTTACCTAAGTGTGCCCTAAGTGTTACCTAAGTGTGCCCTAAGTGTTACCTAAGTGTGCCCTAAGTGTTACCTAAGTGTGCCCTAAGTGTTATCTAAGTGTGCCCTAAGTGTTACCTAAGTGTGCCCTAAGTGTTACCCAAGTGTGCCCTAAGTGTTACCTAAGTGTGCCCTAAGTGTTACCTAAGTGTGCCCTAAGTGTTACCTAAGTGCTACCTAAGTGTTACCTAAGAGTTACCTAAGTGTTACATATGTGTTACCTAAGTGTGCCCTAAGTGTTACCTAAGTGTTACCTAAGTGTTACCTAAGTGTTACCTAAGTGTGCCCTAAGTGTTACATAAGTGTGCCCTAAGTGTTACCTAAGTGTGCCCTAAGTGTTACCTAAGTGTGCCCCAAGTGTTACCTAAGTGTGCCCTAAGTGTTACCTAAGTGTACCCTAAGTGTTACCTAAGTGCTACCTAAGTGTTACCTAAGAGTTACCTAAGTGTTACATAAGTGTTACCTAAGTGTGCCCTAAGTGTTACCTAAGTGTTACCTAAGTGTTACCTAAGTGTTACCTAAGTGTTACCTAAGTGTTACCTAAGTGTTACCTAAGTGTGCCCTAAGTGTTACCTAAGTGTACCCTAAGTGTTACCTAAGTGTACCCTAAGTGTTACATAAGTGTGCCCTAAGTGTTACCTAAGTGTGCCCTAAGTGTTACCTAAGTGTGCCCCAAGTGTTACCTAAGTGTGCCCTAAGTGTTACCTAAGTGTACCCTAAGTGTTACCTAAGTGCTACCTAAGTGTTACCTAAGAGTTACCTAAGTGTTACATAAGTGTTACCTAAGTGTGCCCTAAGTGTTACCTAAGTGTTACCTAAGTGTTACCTAAGTGTTACCTAAGTGTTACCTAAGTGTTACCTAAGTGTGCCCTAAGTGTTACATAAGTGTGCCCTAAGTGTTACCTAAGTGTTACCTAAGTGTTACCCAAGTGTTACCTAAGTGTTACCTAAGTGTACCCTAAGTGTTACCTAAGTGCTACCTAAGTGTTACCTAAGAGTTACCTAAGTGTTACATAAGTGTTACCTAAGTGTGCCCTAAGTGTTACCTAAGTGTTACCTAAGTGTTACCTAAGTGTTACCTAAGTGTGCCCTAAGTGTTACCTAAGTGTACCCTAAGTGTTACCTAAGTGTTACCTAAGAGTTACCTAAGTGTTACATAAGTGTTACCTAAGTGTGCCCTAAGTGTTACCTAAGTGTTACCTAAGTGTTACCTAAGTGTTACCTAAGTGTGCCCTAAGTGTTACCTAAGTGTACCCTAAGTGTTACCTAAGTGTACCCTAAGTGTTACCTAAGTGTTACCTAAGTGTTACCCAAGTGTTACCTAAGTGTTACCTAAGTGTGCCCTAAGTGTTACCTAAGTGTTACCTAAGTGTGCCCTAAGTGTTACCTAAGTGTGCCCTAAGTGTTACCTAAGTGTGCCCTAAGTGTTACCTAAGTGTGCCCTAAGTGTTACCTAAGTGCTACCTAAGTGTTACCTAAGAGTTACCTAAGTGTTACATATGTGTTACCTAAGTGTGCCCTAAGTGTTACCCAAGTGTTACCTAAGTGTTACCTAAGTGTGCCCTAAGTGTTACCTAAGTGTTACCTAAGTGTGCCCTAAGTGTTACCTAAGTGTGCCCTAAGTGTTACCTAAGTGTGCCCTAAGTGTTACCTAAGTGTGCCCTAAGTGTTACCTAAGTGTACCCTAAGTGTTACCTAAGTGTACCCTAAGTGTTACATAAGTGTGCCCTAAGTGTTACCTAAGTGTGCCCTAAGTGTTACCTAAGTGTGCCCCAAGTGTTACCTAAGTGTGCCCTAAGTGTTACCTAAGTGTACCCTAAGTGTTACCTAAGTGCTACCTAAGTGTTACCTAAGAGTTACCTAAGTGTTACATAAGTGTTACCTAAGTGTGCCCTAAGTGTTACCAAAGTGTTACCTAAGTGTTACCTAAGTGTTACCTAAGTGTGCCCTAAGTGTTACCTAAGTGTACCCTAAGTGTTACCTAAGTGTACCCTAAGTGTTACCTAAGTGTTACCTAAGTGTTACCCAAGTGTTACCTAAGTGTTACCTAAGTGTACCCTAAGTGTTACCTAAGTGCTACCTAAGTGTTACCTAAGAGTTACCTAAGTGTTACATAAGTGTTACCTAAGTGTGCCCTAAGTGTTACCTAAGTGTTACCTAAGTGTTACCTAAGTGTTACCTAAGTGTGCCCTAAGTGTTACCTAAGTGTACCCTAAGTGTTACCTAAGTGCTACCTAAGTGTTACCTAAGAGTTACCTAAGTGTTACATAAGTGTTACCTAAGTGTGCCCTAAGTGTTACCTAAGTGTTACCTAAGTGTTACCTAAGTGTTACCTAAGTGTGCCCTAAGTGTTACCTAAGTGTACCCTAAGTGTTACCTAAGTGTTACCTAAGAGTTACCTAAGTGTTACATAAGTGTTACCTAAGTGTGCCCTAAGTGTTACCTAAGTGTTACCTAAGTGTTACCTAAGTGTTACCTAAGTGTGCCCTAAGTGTTACCTAAGTGTACCCTAAGTGTTACCTAAGTGTACCCTAAGTGTTACCTAAGTGTTACCTAAGTGTTACCCAAGTGTTACCTAAGTGTTACCTAAGTGTGCCCTAAGTGTTACCTAAGTGTTACCTAAGTGTGCCCTAAGTGTTACCTAAGTGTGCCCTAAGTGTTACCTAAGTGTGCCCTAAGTGTTACCTAAGTGTGCCCTAAGTGTTACCTAAGTGCTACCTAAGTGTTACCTAAGAGTTACCTAAGTGTTACATATGTGTTACCTAAGTGTGCCCTAAGTGTTACCCAAGTGTTACCTAAGTGTTACCTAAGTGTGCCCTAAGTGTTACCTAAGTGTTACCTAAGTGTGCCCTAAGTGTTACCTAAGTGTGCCCTAAGTGTTACCTAAGTGTGCCCTAAGTGTTACCTAAGTGTGCCCTAAGTGTTACCTAAGTGTACCCTAAGTGTTACCTAAGTGTACCCTAAGTGTTACATAAGTGTGCCCTAAGTGTTACCTAAGTGTGCCCTAAGTGTTACCTAAGTGTGCCCCAAGTGTTACCTAAGTGTGCCCTAAGTGTTACCTAAGTGTACCCTAAGTGTTACCTAAGTGCTACCTAAGTGTTACCTAAGAGTTACCTAAGTGTTACATAAGTGTTACCTAAGTGTGCCCTAAGTGTTACCAAAGTGTTACCTAAGTGTTACCTAAGTGTTACCTAAGTGTGCCCTAAGTGTTACCTAAGTGTACCCTAAGTGTTACCTAAGTGTACCCTAAGTGTTACCTAAGTGTTACCTAAGTGTTACCCAAGTGTTACCTAAGTGTTACCTAAGTGTACCCTAAGTGTTACCTAAGTGCTACCTAAGTGTTACCTAAGAGTTACCTAAGTGTTACATAAGTGTTACCTAAGTGTGCCCTAAGTGTTACCTAAGTGTTACCTAAGTGTTACCTAAGTGTTACCTAAGTGTGCCCTAAGTGTTACCTAAGTGTACCCTAAGTGTTACCTAAGTGTACCCTAAGTGTTACCTAAGTGTTACCTAAGTGTTACCCAAGTGTTACCTAAGTGTTACCTAAGTGTGCCCTAAGTGTTACCTAAGTGTTACCTAAGTGTGCCCTAAGTGTGCCCTAAGTGTTACCTAAGTGTGCCCTAAGTGTTACCTAAGTGTGCCCTAAGTGTTACCTAAGTGTGCCCTAAGTGTTACCTAAGTGCTACCTAAGTGTTACCTAAGAGTTACCTAAGTGTTACATATGTGTTACCTAAGTGTGCCCTAAGTGTTACCCAAGTGTTACCTAAGTGTTACCTAAGTGTGCCCTAAGTGTTACCTAAGTGTTACCTAAGTGTGCCCTAAGTGTTACCTAAGTGTGCCCTAAGTGTTACCTAAGTGTGCCCTAAGTGTTACCTAAGTGTGCCCTAAGTGTTACCTAAGTGTGCCCTAAGTGTTACCTAAGTGCTACCTAAGTGTTACCTAAGAGTTACCTAAGTGTTACATATGTGTTACCTAAGTGTGCCCTAAGTGTTACCTAAGTGTTACCTAAGTGTTACCTAAGTGTTACCTAAGTGTGCCCTAAGTGTTACCTAAGTGTGCCCTAAGTGTTACCTAAGTGTACCCTAAGTGTTACCTAAGTGTTACCTAAGTGTTACCCAAGTGTTACCCAAGTGTTACCTAAGTGTTATCTAAGTGTGCCCTAAGTGTTACCTAAGTGTGCCCTAAGTGTTACCTAAGTGTGCCCTAAGTGTTACCTTAGTGCGCCCTAAGTGTTACCTAAGTATGCCCTAAGTGTTACCTAAGTGTGCCCTAAGTGTTACCTAAGTGTTACCTAAGTGTTACCTAAGTGTTACCTAAGTGTGCCTTAAGTGTTACCTAAGTGTACCCTAAGTGTTACCTAAGTGTACCCTAAGTGTTACCTAAGTGTTACCTAAGTGTTACCCAAGTGTTACCTAAGTGTTACCTAAGTGTGACCTAAGTGTGCCCTAAGTGTTACCTAAGTGTGCCCTAAGTGTTACCTAAGTGTTACCCAAGTGTTACCTAAGTGTTACCTAAGTGTGACCTAAGTGTGCCCTAAGTGTTACCTAAGTGTGCCCTAAGTGTTACCTAAGTGTGCCCTAAGTGTTACCTAAGTGTGCCCTAAGTGTGCCCTAAGTGTGCCCTAAGTGTTACCTAAGTGTGCCCTAAGTGTTACCTAAGTGTGCCCTAAGTGTTACCTTAGTGCGCCCTAAGTGTTACCTAAGTGTGCCCTAAGTGTTACCTAGGTGTGCCCTAAGTGTTACCTAAGTGTACCCTAAGTGTTACCTAAGTGCTACCTAAGTGTTACCTAAGAGTTACCTAAGTGTTACATAAGTGTTACCTAATTGTGCCCTAAGTGTTACCTAAGTGTGCCCTAAGTGTTACCTAAGTGTGCCCTAAGTGTTACCTAAGTGTGCCCTAAGTGTTACCTAAGTGTGCCCTAAGTGTTATCTAAGTGTGCCCTAAGTGTTACCTAAGTGTGCCCTAAGTGTTACCCAAGTGTGCCCTAAGTGTTACCTAAGTGTGCCCTAAGTGTTACCTAAGTGTGCCCTAAGTGTTACCTAAGTGCTACCTAAGTGTTACCTAAGAGTTACCTAAGTGTTACATATGTGTTACCTAAGTGTGCCCTAAGTGTTACCTAAGTGTTACCTAAGTGTTACCTAAGTGTTACCTAAGTGTGCCCTAAGTGTTACATAAGTGTGCCCTAAGTGTTACCTAAGTGTGCCCTAAGTGTTACCTAAGTGTGCCCCAAGTGTTACCTAAGTGTGCCCTAAGTGTTACCTAAGTGTACCCTAAGTGTTACCTAAGTGCTACCTAAGTGTTACCTAAGAGTTACCTAAGTGTTACATAAGTGTTACCTAAGTGTGCCCTAAGTGTTACCTAAGTGTTACCTAAGTGTTACCTAAGTGTTACCTAAGTGTTACCTAAGTGTTACCTAAGTGTTACCTAAGTGTGCCCTAAGTGTTACCTAAGTGTACCCTAAGTGTTACCTAAGTGTACCCTAAGTGTTACATAAGTGTGCCCTAAGTGTTACCTAAGTGTGCCCTAAGTGTTACCTAAGTGTGCCCCAAGTGTTACCTAAGTGTGCCCTAAGTGTTACCTAAGTGTACCCTAAGTGTTACCTAAGTGCTACCTAAGTGTTACCTAAGAGTTACCTAAGTGTTACATAAGTGTTACCTAAGTGTGCCCTAAGTGTTACCTAAGTGTTACCTAAGTGTTACCTAAGTGTTACCTAAGTGTGCCCTAAGTGTTACCTAAGTGTACCCTAAGTGTTACCTAAGTGTACCCTAAGTGTTACCTAAGTGTTACCTAAGTGTTACCCAAGTGTTACCTAAGTGTTACCTAAGTGTACCCTAAGTGTTACCTAAGTGCTACCTAAGTGTTACCTAAGAGTTACCTAAGTGTTACATAAGTGTGCCCTAAGTGTTACCTAAGTGTTACCTAAGTGTTACCTAAGTGTTACCTAAGTGTGCCCTAAGTGTTACCTAAGTGTACCCTAAGTGTTACCTAAGTGTACCCTAAGTGTTACCTAAGTGTTACCTAAGTGTTACCCAAGTGTTACCCAAGTGTTACCTAAGTGTTACCTAAGTGTGCCCTAAGTGTTACCTAAGTGTTACCTAAGTGTGCCCTAAGTGTTACCTAAGTGTGCCCTAAGTGTTACCTAAGTGTGCCCTAAGTGTTACCTAAGTGTGCCCTAAGTGTTACCTAAGTGTGCCCTAAGTGTTACCTAAGTGCTACCTAAGTGTTACCTAAGAGTTACCTAAGTGTTACATATGTGTTACCTAAGTGTGCCCTAAGTGTTACCTAAGTGTTACCTAAGTGTTACCTAAGTGTTACCTAAGTGTGCCCTAAGTGTTACCTAAGTGTGCCCTAAGTGTTACCTAAGTGTACCCTAAGTGTTACCTAAGTGTTACCTAAGTGTTACCCAAGTGTTACCCAAGTGTTACCTAAGTGTTATCTAAGTGTGCCCTAAGTGTTACCTAAGTGTGCCCTAAGTGTTACCTAAGTGTGCCCTAAGTGTTACCTAAGTGTGCCCTAAGTGTTACCTAAGTGTGCCTTAAGTGTTACCTAAGTGTGCCCTAAGTGTTACCTAAGTGTGCCCTAAGTGTTACCTTAGTGCGCCCTAAGTGTTACCTAAGTATGCCCTAAGTGTTACCTAAGTGTGCCCTAAGTGTTACCTAAGTGTTACCTAAGTGTTACCTAAGTGTTACCTAAGTGTGCCTTAAGTGTTACCTAAGTGTACCCTAAGTGTTACCTAAGTGTACCCTAAGTGTTACCTAAGTGTTACCTAAGTGTTACCCAAGTGTTACCTAAGTGTTACCTAAGTGTGACCTAAGTGTGCCCTAAGTGTTACCTAAGTGTGCCCTAAGTGTTACCTAAGTGTGCCCTAAGTGTTACCTAAGTGTGCCCTAAGTGTGCCCTAAGTGTGCCCTAAGTGTTACCTAAGTGTGCCCTAAGTGTTACCTAAGTGTGCCCTAAGTGTTACCTTAGTGCGCCCTAAGTGTTACCTAAGTGTGCCCTAAGTGTTACCTAAGTGTGCCCTAAGTGTTACCTAAGTGTACCCTAAGTGTTACCTAAGTGCTACCTAAGTGTTACCTAAGAGTTACCTAAGTGTTACATAAGTGTTACCTAATTGTGCCCTAAGTGTTACCTAAGTGTGCCCTAAGTGTTACCTAAGTGTGCCCTAAGTGTTACCTAAGTGTGCCCTAAGTGTTACCTAAGTGTGCCCTAAGTGTTATCTAAGTGTGCCCTAAGTGTTACCTAAGTGTGCCCTAAGTGTTACCCAAGTGTGCCCTAAGTGTTACCTAAGTGTGCCCTAAGTGTTACCTAAGTGTGCCCTAAGTGTTACCTAAGTGTGCCCTAAGTGTTACCTTAGTGCGCCCTAAGTGTTACCTAAGTGTGCCCTAAGTGTTACCTAAGTGTGCCCTAAGTGTTACCTAAGTGTTACCCAAGTGTGCCCTAAGTGTTACCTAAGTGTGCCCTAAGTGTTACCTAAGTGTTACCTAAGTGTGCCCTAAGTGTTACCTAAGTGTGCCCTAAGTGTTACCTAAGTGTGCCTAAGTGTTACCTAAGTGTGCCCTAAGTGTTACCTAAGTGTACCCTAAGTGTTACATAAGTGTGCCCTAAGTGTTACCTAAGTGTGCCCTAAGTGTTACCTAAGTGTGCCCCAAGTGTTACCTAAGTGTGCCCTAAGTGTTACCTAAGTGTACCCTAAGTGTTACCTAAGTGATACCTAAGTGTTACCTAAGAGTTACCTAAGTGTTACATAAGTGTTACCTAAGTGTGCCCTAAGTGTTACCTAAGTGTTACCTAAGTGTTACCTAAGTGTTACCTAAGTGTGCCCTAAGTGTTACCTAAGTGTACCCTAAGTGTTACCTAAGTGTACCCTAAGTGTTACATAAGTGTGCCCTAAGTGTTACCTAAGTGTGCCCTAAGTGTTACCTAAGTGTGCCCTAAGTGTTACCTAAGTGTGCCCTAAGTGTTACCTAAGTGTACCCTAAGTGTTACCTAAGTGCTACCTAAGTGTTACCTAAGAGTTACCTAAGTGTTACATAAGTGTTACCTAAGTGTGCCCTAAGTGTTACCTAAGTGTTACCTAAGTGTTACCTAAGTGTTACCTAAGTGTGCCCTAAGTGTTACCTAAGTGTACCCTAAGTGTTACCTAAGTGTACCCTAAGTGTTACCTAAGTGTTACCTAAGTGTTACCCAAGTGTTACCTAAGTGTTACCTAAGTGTACCCTAAGTGTTACCTAAGTGCTACCTAAGTGTTACCTAAGAGTTACCTAAGTGTTACATAAGTGTTACCTAAGTGTGCCCTAAGTGTTACCTAAGTGTTACCTAAGTGTTACCTAAGTGTTACCTAAGTGTGCCCTAAGTGTTACCTAAGTGTACCCTAAGTGTTACCTAAGTGTACCCTAAGTGTTACCTAAGTGTTACCTAAGTGTTACCCAAGTGTTACCTAAGTGTTACCTAAGTGTGCCCTAAGTGTTACCTAAGTGTTACCTAAGTGTGCCCTAAGTGTTACCTAAGTGTGCCCTAAGTGTTACCTAAGTGTGCCCTAAGTGTTACCTAAGTGTGCCCTAAGTGTTACCTAAGTGCTACCTAAGTGTTACCTAAGAGTTACCTAAGTGTTACATATGTGTTACCTAAGTGTGCCCTAAGTGTTACCTAAGTGTTACCTAAGTGTTACCTAAGTGTTACCTAAGTGTGCCCTAAGTGTTACCTAAGTGTGCCCTAAGTGTTACCTAAGTGTACCCTAAGTGTTACCTAAGTGTTACCTAAGTGTTACCCAAGTGTTACCCAAGTGTTACCTAAGTGTTATCTAAGTGTGCCCTAAGTGTTACCTAAGTGTGCCCTAAGTGTTACCTAAGTGTGCCCTAAGTGTTACCTAAGTGTGCCCTAAGTGTTACCTAAGTGTGCCTTAAGTGTTACCTAAGTGTGCCCTAAGTGTTACCTAAGTGTGCCCTAAGTGTTACCTTAGTGCGCCCTAAGTGTTACCTAAGTATGCCCTAAGTGTTACCTAAGTGTGCCCTAAGTGTTACCTAAGTGTTACCTAAGTGTTACCTAAGTGTTACCTAAGTGTGCCCTAAGTGTTACCTAAGTGTGCCCTAAGTGTTACCTAAGTGTGCCCTAAGTGTTACCTTAGTGCGCCCTAAGTGTTACCTAAGTATGCCCTAAGTGTTACCTAAGTGTGCCCTAAGTGTTACCTAAGTGTGCCCTAAGTGTTACCTAAGTGTGCCCTAAGTGTTACCTTAGTGCGCCCTAAGTGTTACCTAAGTATGCCCTAAGTGTTACCTAAGTGTGCCCTAAGTGTTACCTAAGTGTTACCTAAGTGTTACCTAAGTGTTACCTAAGTGTGCCTTAAGTGTTACCTAAGTGTACCCTAAGTGTTACCTAAGTGTACCCTAAGTGTTACCTAAGTGTTACCTAAGTGTTACCCAAGTGTTATCTAAGTGTGCCCTAAGTGTTACCTAAGTGTGCCCTAAGTGTTACCTAAGTGCTACCTAAGTGTTACCTAAGAGTTACCTAAGTGTTACATATGTGTTACCTAAGTGTGCCCTAAGTGTTACCTAAGTGTTACCTAAGTGTTACCTAAGTGTTACCTAAGTGTGCCCTAAGTGTTACCTAAGTGTGCCCTAAGTGTTACCTAAGTGTACCCTAAGTGTTACCTAAGTGTTACCTAAGTGTTACCCAAGTGTTACCCAAGTGTTACCTAAGTGTTATCTAAGTGTGCCCTAAGTGTTACCTAAGTGTGCCCTAAGTGTTACCTAAGTGTGCCCTAAGTGTTACCTAAGTGTGCCCTAAGTGTTACCTAAGTGTGCCCTAAGTGTTACCTAAGTGTGCCCTAAGTGTTACCTAAGTGTTACCCAAGTGTTACCTAAGTGTTACCTAAGTGTGACCTAAGTGTGCCCTAAGTGTTACCTAGGTGTGCCCTAAGTGTTACCTAAGTGTGCCCTAAGTGTTACCTAAGTGTTAACCAAGTGTTACCTAAGTGTTACCTAAGTGTGACCTAAGTGTGCCCTAAGTGTTACCTAAGTGTGCCCTAAGTGTTACCTAAGTGTGCCCTAAGTGTTACCTAAGTGTGCCCTAAGTGTTACCTAAGTGTTACCCAAGTGTTACCTAAGTGTTACCTAAGTGTTACCTAAGTGTGACCTAAGTGTGCCCTAAGTGTTACCTAAGTGTGCCCTAAGTGTTACCTAAGTGTGCCCTAAGTGTTACCCAAGTGTGCCCTAAGTGTTACCTAAGTGTGCCCTAAGTGTTACCTAAGTGTGCCCTAAGTGTTACCTAAGTGTGCCCTAAGTGTTACCTTAGTGCGCCTTAAGTGTTACCTAAGTGTTACCTAAGTGTACCCTAGGTGTTACCTAAGTGTGCCCTAAGTGTTACCTAAGTGTTACCTAAGTGTTACCCAAGTGTTACCTAAGTGTTACCTAAGTGTGCCCTCAGTGTTACCTAAGTGTTACCTAAGTGTGCCCTAAGTGTTACCTAAGTGTGCCCTAAGTGTTACCTAAGTGTACCCTAAGTGTTACCTAAGTGTTACCTAAGTGTTACCCAAGTGTTACCTAAGTGTTACCTAAGTGTTACCTAAGTGTTACCCAAGTGTTACCTAAGTGTTACCTAAGTGTACCCTAAGTGTTACCTAAGTGCTACCTAAGTGTTACCTAAGAGTTACCTAAGTGTTACATAAGTGTTACCTAAGTGTGCCCTAAGTGTTACCTAAGTGTTACCTAAGTGTTACCTAAGTGTTACCTAAGTGTGCCCTAAGTGTTACCTAAGTGTACCCTAAGTGTTACCTAAGTGTTACCTAAGAGTTACCTAAGTGTTACATAAGTGTTACCTAAGTGTGCCCTAAGTGTTACCTAAGTGTTACCTAAGTGTTACCTAAGTGTTACCTAAGTGTGCCCTAAGTGTTACCTAAGTGTACCCTAAGTGTTACCTAAGTGTACCCTAAGTGTTACCTAAGTGTTACCTAAGTGTTACCCAAGTGTTACCTAAGTGTTACCTAAGTGTGCCCTAAGTGTTACCTAAGTGTTACCTAAGTGTGCCCTAAGTGTTACCTAAGTGTGCCCTAAGTGTTACCTAAGTGTGCCCTAAGTGTTACCTAAGTGTGCCCTAAGTGTTACCTAAGTGCTACCTAAGTGTTACCTAAGAGTTACCTAAGTGTTACATATGTGTTACCTAAGTGTGCCCTAAGTGTTACCCAAGTGTTACCTAAGTGTTACCTAAGTGTGCCCTAAGTGTTACCTAAGTGTTACCTAAGTGTGCCCTAAGTGTTACCTAAGTGTGCCCTAAGTGTTACCTAAGTGTGCCCTAAGTGTTACCTAAGTGTGCCCTAAGTGTTACCTAAGTGTACCCTAAGTGTTACCTAAGTGTACCCTAAGTGTTACATAAGTGTGCCCTAAGTGTTACCTAAGTGTGCCCTAAGTGTTACCTAAGTGTGCCCCAAGTGTTACCTAAGTGTGCCCTAAGTGTTACCTAAGTGTACCCTAAGTGTTACCTAAGTGCTACCTAAGTGTTACCTAAGAGTTACCTAAGTGTTACATAAGTGTTACCTAAGTGTGCCCTAAGTGTTACCAAAGTGTTACCTAAGTGTTACCTAAGTGTTACCTAAGTGTGCCCTAAGTGTTACCTAAGTGTACCCTAAGTGTTACCTAAGTGTACCCTAAGTGTTACCTAAGTGTTACCTAAGTGTTACCCAAGTGTTACCTAAGTGTTACCTAAGTGTACCCTAAGTGTTACCTAAGTGCTACCTAAGTGTTACCTAAGAGTTACCTAAGTGTTACATAAGTGTTACCTAAGTGTGCCCTAAGTGTTACCTAAGTGTTACCTAAGTGTTACCTAAGTGTTACCTAAGTGTGCCCTAAGTGTTACCTAAGTGTACCCTAAGTGTTACCTAAGTGTACCCTAAGTGTTACCTAAGTGTTACCTAAGTGTTACCCAAGTGTTACCTAAGTGTTACCTAAGTGTGCCCTAAGTGTTACCTAAGTGTTACCTAAGTGTGCCCTAAGTGTTACCTAAGTGTGCCCTAAGTGTTACCTAAGTGTGCCCTAAGTGTTACCTAAGTGTGCCCTAAGTGTTACCTAAGTGCTACCTAAGTGTTACCTAAGAGTTACCTAAGTGTTACATATGTGTTACCTAAGTGTGCCCTAAGTGTTACCCAAGTGTTACCTAAGTGTTACCTAAGTGTGCCCTAAGTGTTACCTAAGTGTTACCTAAGTGTGCCCTAAGTGTTACCTAAGTGTGCCCTAAGTGTTACCTAAGTGTGCCCTAAGTGTTACCTAAGTGTGCCCTAAGTGTTACCTAAGTGTGCCCTAAGTGTTACCTAAGTGCTACCTAAGTGTTACCTAAGAGTTACCTAAGTGTTACATATGTGTTACCTAAGTGTGCCCTAAGTGTTACCTAAGTGTTACCTAAGTGTTACCTAAGTGTTACCTAAGTGTGCCCTAAGTGTTACCTAAGTGTGCCCTAAGTGTTACCTAAGTGTACCCTAAGTGTTACCTAAGTGTTACCTAAGTGTTACCCAAGTGTTACCCAAGTGTTACCTAAGTGTTATCTAAGTGTGCCCTAAGTGTTACCTAAGTGTGCCCTAAGTGTTACCTAAGTGTGCCCTAAGTGTTACCTTAGTGCGCCCTAAGTGTTACCTAAGTATGCCCTAAGTGTTACCTAAGTGTGCCCTAAGTGTTACCTAAGTGTTACCTAAGTGTTACCTAAGTGTTACCTAAGTGTGCCTTAAGTGTTACCTAAGTGTACCCTAAGTGTTACCTAAGTGTACCCTAAGTGTTACCTAAGTGTTACCTAAGTGTTACCCAAGTGTTACCTAAGTGTTACCTAAGTGTGACCTAAGTGTGCCCTAAGTGTTACCTAAGTGTGCCCTAAGTGTTACCTAAGTGTTACCCAAGTGTTACCTAAGTGTTACCTAAGTGTGACCTAAGTGTGCCCTAAGTGTTACCTAAGTGTGCCCTAAGTGTTACCTAAGTGTGCCCTAAGTGTTACCTAAGTGTGCCCTAAGTGTGCCCTAAGTGTGCCCTAAGTGTTACCTAAGTGTGCCCTAAGTGTTACCTAAGTGTGCCCTAAGTGTTACCTTAGTGCGCCCTAAGTGTTACCTAAGTGTGCCCTAAGTGTTACCTAAGTGTGCCCTAAGTGTTACCTAAGTGTACCCTAAGTGTTACCTAAGTGCTACCTAAGTGTTACCTAAGAGTTACCTAAGTGTTACATAAGTGTTACCTAATTGTGCCCTAAGTGTTACCTAAGTGTGCCCTAAGTGTTACCTAAGTGTGCCCTAAGTGTTACCTAAGTGTGCCCTAAGTGTTACCTAAGTGTGCCCTAAGTGTTATCTAAGTGTGCCCTAAGTGTTACCTAAGTGTGCCCTAAGTGTTACCCAAGTGTGCCCTAAGTGTTACCTAAGTGTGCCCTAAGTGTTACCTAAGTGTGCCCTAAGTGTTACCTAAGTGCTACCTAAGTGTTACCTAAGAGTTACCTAAGTGTTACATATGTGTTACCTAAGTGTGCCCTAAGTGTTACCTAAGTGTTACCTAAGTGTTACCTAAGTGTTACCTAAGTGTGCCCTAAGTGTTACATAAGTGTGCCCTAAGTGTTACCTAAGTGTGCCCTAAGTGTTACCTAAGTGTGCCCCAAGTGTTACCTAAGTGTGCCCTAAGTGTTACCTAAGTGTACCCTAAGTGTTACCTAAGTGCTACCTAAGTGTTACCTAAGAGTTACCTAAGTGTTACATAAGTGTTACCTAAGTGTGCCCTAAGTGTTACCTAAGTGTTACCTAAGTGTTACCTAAGTGTTACCTAAGTGTTACCTAAGTGTTACCTAAGTGTTACCTAAGTGTGCCCTAAGTGTTACCTAAGTGTACCCTAAGTGTTACCTAAGTGTACCCTAAGTGTTACATAAGTGTGCCCTAAGTGTTACCTAAGTGTGCCCTAAGTGTTACCTAAGTGTGCCCCAAGTGTTACCTAAGTGTGCCCTAAGTGTTACCTAAGTGTACCCTAAGTGTTACCTAAGTGCTACCTAAGTGTTACCTAAGAGTTACCTAAGTGTTACATAAGTGTTACCTAAGTGTGCCCTAAGTGTTACCTAAGTGTTACCTAAGTGTTACCTAAGTGTTACCTAAGTGTGCCCTAAGTGTTACCTAAGTGTACCCTAAGTGTTACCTAAGTGTACCCTAAGTGTTACCTAAGTGTTACCTAAGTGTTACCCAAGTGTTACCTAAGTGTTACCTAAG
The DNA here is from genome assembly GCA_916048095.2 of Sacculina carcini. Lineage (NCBI taxonomy): Eukaryota > Metazoa > Arthropoda > Thecostraca > Sacculinidae > Sacculina > Sacculina carcini. The sequence goes on along the minus strand of CAJZIA020000005.1, from coordinate 221,360 downwards.
TGTACCCTAAGTGTTACCTAAGTGCTACCTAAGTGTTACCTAAGAGTTACCTAAGTGTTACATAAGTGTGCCCTAAGTGTTACCTAAGTGTTACCTAAGTGTTACCTAAGTGTTACCTAAGTGTGCCCTAAGTGTTACCTAAGTGTACCCTAAGTGTTACCTAAGTGTACCCTAAGTGTTACCTAAGTGTTACCTAAGTGTTACCCAAGTGTTACCCAAGTGTTACCTAAGTGTTACCTAAGTGTGCCCTAAGTGTTACCTAAGTGTTACCTAAGTGTGCCCTAAGTGTTACCTAAGTGTGCCCTAAGTGTTACCTAAGTGTGCCCTAAGTGTTACCTAAGTGTGCCCTAAGTGTTACCTAAGTGTGCCCTAAGTGTTACCTAAGTGCTACCTAAGTGTTACCTAAGAGTTACCTAAGTGTTACATATGTGTTACCTAAGTGTGCCCTAAGTGTTACCTAAGTGTTACCTAAGTGTTACCTAAGTGTTACCTAAGTGTGCCCTAAGTGTTACCTAAGTGTGCCCTAAGTGTTACCTAAGTGTACCCTAAGTGTTACCTAAGTGTTACCTAAGTGTTACCCAAGTGTTACCCAAGTGTTACCTAAGTGTTATCTAAGTGTGCCCTAAGTGTTACCTAAGTGTGCCCTAAGTGTTACCTAAGTGTGCCCTAAGTGTTACCTAAGTGTGCCCTAAGTGTTACCTAAGTGTGCCTTAAGTGTTACCTAAGTGTGCCCTAAGTGTTACCTAAGTGTGCCCTAAGTGTTACCTTAGTGCGCCCTAAGTGTTACCTAAGTATGCCCTAAGTGTTACCTAAGTGTGCCCTAAGTGTTACCTAAGTGTTACCTAAGTGTTACCTAAGTGTTACCTAAGTGTGCCCTAAGTGTTACCTAAGTGTACCCTAAGTGTTACCTAAGTGTACCCTAAGTGTTACCTAAGTGTTACCTAAGTGTTACCCAAGTGTTACCTAAGTGTTACCTAAGTGTGACCTAAGTGTGCCCTAAGTGTTACCTAAGTGTGCCCTAAGTGTTACCTAAGTGTGCCCTAAGTGTTACCTAAGTGTGCCCTAAGTGTGCCCTAAGTGTGCCCTAAGTGTTACCTAAGTGTGCCCTAAGTGTTACCTAAGTGTGCCCTAAGTGTTACCTTAGTGCGCCCTAAGTGTTACCTAAGTGTGCCCTAAGTGTTACCTAAGTGTGCCCTAAGTGTTACCTAAGTGTACCCTAAGTGTTACCTAAGTGCTACCTAAGTGTTACCTAAGAGTTACCTAAGTGTTACATAAGTGTTACCTAATTGTGCCCTAAGTGTTACCTAAGTGTGCCCTAAGTGTTACCTAAGTGTGCCCTAAGTGTTACCTAAGTGTGCCCTAAGTGTTACCTAAGTGTGCCCTAAGTGTTATCTAAGTGTGCCCTAAGTGTTACCTAAGTGTGCCCTAAGTGTTACCCAAGTGTGCCCTAAGTGTTACCTAAGTGTGCCCTAAGTGTTACCTAAGTGTGCCCTAAGTGTTACCTAAGTGTGCCCTAAGTGTTACCTTAGTGCGCCCTAAGTGTTACCTAAGTGTGCCCTAAGTGTTACCTAAGTGTGCCCTAAGTGTTACCTAAGTGTTACCCAAGTGTGCCCTAAGTGTTACCTAAGTGTGCCCTAAGTGTTACCTAAGTGTTACCTAAGTGTGCCCTAAGTGTTACCTAAGTGTGCCCTAAGTGTTACCTAAGTGTGCCTAAGTGTTACCTAAGTGTGCCCTAAGTGTTACCTAAGTGTACCCTAAGTGTTACATAAGTGTGCCCTAAGTGTTACCTAAGTGTGCCCTAAGTGTTACCTAAGTGTGCCCTAAGTGTTACCTAAGTGTGCCCTAAGTGTTACCTAAGTGTACCCTAAGTGTTACCTAAGTGATACCTAAGTGTTACCTAAGAGTTACCTAAGTGTTACATAAGTGTTACCTAAGTGTGCCCTAAGTGTTACCTAAGTGTTACCTAAGTGTTACCTAAGTGTTACCTAAGTGTGCCCTAAGTGTTACCTAAGTGTACCCTAAGTGTTACCTAAGTGTACCCTAAGTGTTACATAAGTGTGCCCTAAGTGTTACCTAAGTGTGCCCTAAGTGTTACCTAAGTGTGCCCTAAGTGTTACCTAAGTGTGCCCTAAGTGTTACCTAAGTGTACCCTAAGTGTTACCTAAGTGCTACCTAAGTGTTACCTAAGAGTTACCTAAGTGTTACATAAGTGTTACCTAAGTGTGCCCTAAGTGTTACCTAAGTGTTACCTAAGTGTTACCTAAGTGTTACCTAAGTGTGCCCTAAGTGTTACCTAAGTGTACCCTAAGTGTTACCTAAGTGTACCCTAAGTGTTACCTAAGTGTTACCTAAGTGTTACCCAAGTGTTACCTAAGTGTTACCTAAGTGTACCCTAAGTGTTACCTAAGTGCTACCTAAGTGTTACCTAAGAGTTACCTAAGTGTTACATAAGTGTTACCTAAGTGTGCCCTAAGTGTTACCTAAGTGTTACCTAAGTGTTACCTAAGTGTTACCTAAGTGTGCCCTAAGTGTTACCTAAGTGTACCCTAAGTGTTACCTAAGTGTACCCTAAGTGTTACCTAAGTGTTACCTAAGTGTTACCCAAGTGTTACCTAAGTGTTACCTAAGTGTGCCCTAAGTGTTACCTAAGTGTTACCTAAGTGTGCCCTAAGTGTTACCTAAGTGTGCCCTAAGTGTTACCTAAGTGTGCCCTAAGTGTTACCTAAGTGTGCCCTAAGTGTTACCTAAGTGCTACCTAAGTGTTACCTAAGAGTTACCTAAGTGTTACATATGTGTTACCTAAGTGTGCCCTAAGTGTTACCTAAGTGTTACCTAAGTGTTACCTAAGTGTTACCTAAGTGTGCCCTAAGTGTTACCTAAGTGTGCCCTAAGTGTTACCTAAGTGTACCCTAAGTGTTACCTAAGTGTTACCTAAGTGTTACCCAAGTGTTACCCAAGTGTTACCTAAGTGTTATCTAAGTGTGCCCTAAGTGTTACCTAAGTGTGCCCTAAGTGTTACCTAAGTGTGCCCTAAGTGTTACCTAAGTGTGCCCTAAGTGTTACCTAAGTGTGCCCTAAGTGTTACCTAAGTGTGCCCTAAGTGTTACCTAAGTGTGCCCTAAGTGTTACCTTAGTGCGCCCTAAGTGTTACCTAAGTATGCCCTAAGTGTTACCTAAGTGTGCCCTAAGTGTTACCTAAGTGTTACCTAAGTGTTACCTAAGTGTTACCTAAGTGTGCCTTAAGTGTTACCTAAGTGTACCCTAAGTGTTACCTAAGTGTACCCTAAGTGTTACCTAAGTGTTACCTAAGTGTTACCCAAGTGTTACCTAAGTGTTACCTAAGTGTGACCTAAGTGTGCCCTAAGTGTTACCTAAGTGTGCCCTAAGTGTTACCTAAGTGTGCCCTAAGTGTTACCTAAGTGTGCCCTAAGTGTGCCCTAAGTGTGCCCTAAGTGTTACCTAAGTGTGCCCTAAGTGTTACCTAAGTGTGCCCTAAGTGTTACCTAAGTGTGCCCTAAGTGTTACCTTAGTGCGCCCTAAGTGTTACCTAAGTATGCCCTAAGTGTTACCTAAGTGTGCCCTAAGTGTTACCTAAGTGTTACCTAAGTGTTACCTAAGTGTTACCTAAGTGTGCCTTAAGTGTTACCTAAGTGTACCCTAAGTGTTACCTAAGTGTACCCTAAGTGTTACCTAAGTGTTACCTAAGTGTTACCCAAGTGTTATCTAAGTGTGCCCTAAGTGTTACCTAAGTGTGCCCTAAGTGTTACCTAAGTGCTACCTAAGTGTTACCTAAGAGTTACCTAAGTGTTACATATGTGTTACCTAAGTGTGCCCTAAGTGTTACCTAAGTGTTACCTAAGTGTTACCTAAGTGTTACCTAAGTGTGCCCTAAGTGTTACCTAAGTGTGCCCTAAGTGTTACCTAAGTGTACCCTAAGTGTTACCTAAGTGTTACCTAAGTGTTACCCAAGTGTTACCCAAGTGTTACCTAAGTGTTATCTAAGTGTGCCCTAAGTGTTACCTAAGTGTGCCCTAAGTGTTACCTAAGTGTGCCCTAAGTGTTACCTAAGTGTGCCCTAAGTGTTACCTAAGTGTGCCCTAAGTGTTACCTAAGTGTGCCCTAAGTGTTACCTAAGTGTTACCCAAGTGTTACCTAAGTGTTACCTAAGTGTGACCTAAGTGTGCCCTAAGTGTTACCTAGGTGTGCCCTAAGTGTTACCTAAGTGTGCCCTAAGTGTTACCTAAGTGTTAACCAAGTGTTACCTAAGTGTTACCTAAGTGTGACCTAAGTGTGCCCTAAGTGTTACCTAAGTGTGCCCTAAGTGTTACCTAAGTGTGCCCTAAGTGTTACCTAAGTGTGCCCTAAGTGTTACCTAAGTGTTACCCAAGTGTTACCTAAGTGTTACCTAAGTGTTACCTAAGTGTGACCTAAGTGTGCCCTAAGTGTTACCTAAGTGTGCCCTAAGTGTTACCTAAGTGTGCCCTAAGTGTTACCCAAGTGTGCCCTAAGTGTTACCTAAGTGTGCCCTAAGTGTTACCTAAGTGTGCCCTAAGTGTTACCTAAGTGTGCCCTAAGTGTTACCTAAGTGTTACCTAAGTGTTACCTAAGTGTACCCTAAGTGTTACCTAAGTGTGCCCTAAGTGTTACCTAAGTGTTACCTAAGTGTTACCCAAGTGTTACCTAAGTGTTACCTAAGTGTTACCTAAGTGTGCCCTAAGTGTTACCTAAGTGTGCCCTAAGTGTTACCTAAGTGTGCCCTAAGTGTTACCTAAGTGTTACCTAAGTGTGCCCTAAGTGTTACCTAAGTGTGCCCTAAGTGTTACCTAAGTGTTACCTAAGTGTGCCCTAAGTGTTACCTAAGTGTGCCCTAAGTGTTACCTAAGTGTGCCTAAGTGTTACCTAAGTGTGCCCTAAGTGTTACCTAAGTGTACCCTAAGTGTTACCTAAGTGTGCCCTAAGTGTTACCTAAGTGTGCCCTAAGTGTTACCTAAGTGTGCCCTAAGTGTTACCTAAGTGTGCCCCAAGTGTTACCTAAGTGTGCCTTAAGTGTTACCTAAGTGTACCCTAAGTGTTACCTAAGTGTTACCCAAGTGTTACCTAAGTGTTACCTAAGTGTGCCCTAAGTGTTACCTAAGTGTTACCTAAGTGTGCCCTAAGTGCTACCTAAGTGTGCCCTAAGTGTTACCTAAGTGTGCCCTAAGTGTTACCTAAGTGTGCCCTAAGTGTTACCTAAGTGCTACCTAAGTGTTACCTAAGAGTTACCTAAGTGTTACATATGTGTTACCTAAGTGTGCCCTAAGTGTTACCTAAGTGTTACCTAAGTGTTACCTAAGTGTTACCTAAGTGTGCCCTAAGTGTTACCTAAGTGTGCCCTAAGTGTTACCTAAGTGTACCCTAAGTGTTACCTAAGTGTTACCTAAGTGTTACCCAAGTGTTACCCAAGTGTTACCTAAGTGTTATCTAAGTGTGCCCTAAGTGTTACCTAAGTGTGCCCTAAGTGTTACCCAAGTGTGCCCTAAGTGTTACCTAAGTGTGCCCTAAGTGTTACCTAAGTGTGCCCTAAGTGTTACCTAAGTGTGCCCTAAGTGTTACCTAAGTGTGCCCTAAGTGTTACCTTAGTGCGCCCTAAGTGTTACCTAAGTGTGCCCTAAGTGTTACCTAAGTGTGCCCTAAGTGTTACCTAAGTGTTACCTAAGTGTGCCCTAAGTGTTACCTAAGTGTGCCCTAAGTGTTACCTAAGTGTTACCTAAGTGTGCCCTAAGTGTTACCTAAGTGTGCCCTAAGTGTTACCTAAGTGTGCCTAAGTGTTACCTAAGTGTGCCCTAAGTGTTACCTAAGTGTACCCTAAGTGTTACATAAGTGTGCCCTAAGTGTTACCTAAGTGTGCCCTAAGTGTTACCTAAGTGTGCCCCAAGTGTTACCTAAGTGTGCCCTAAGTGTTACCTAAGTGTACCCTAAGTGTTACCTAAGTGCTACCTAAGTGTTACCTAAGAGTTACCTAAGTGTTACATAAGTGTTACCTAAGTGTGCCCTAAGTGTTACCTAAGTGTTACCTAAGTGTTACCTAAGTGTTACCTAAGTGTGCCCTAAGTGTTACCTAAGTGTACCCTAAGTGTTACCTAAGTGTACCCTAAGTGTTACATAAGTGTGCCCTAAGTGTTACCTAAGTGTGCCCTAAGTGTTACCTAAGTGTGCCCCAAGTGTTACCTAAGTGTGCCCTAAGTGTTACCTAAGTGTACCCTAAGTGTTACCTAAGTGCTACCTAAGTGTTACCTAAGAGTTACCTAAGTGTTACATAAGTGTTACCTAAGTGTGCCCTAAGTGTTACCTAAGTGTTACCTAAGTGTTACCTAAGTGTTACCTAAGTGTGCCCTAAGTGTTACCTAAGTGTACCCTAAGTGTTACCTAAGTGTACCCTAAGTGTTACCTAAGTGTTACCTAAGTGTTACCCAAGTGTTACCTAAGTGTTACCTAAGTGTACCCTAAGTGTTACCTAAGTGCTACCTAAGTGTTACCTAAGAGTTACCTAAGTGTTACATAAGTGTTACCTAAGTGTGCCCTAAGTGTTACCTAAGTGTTACCTAAGTGTTACCTAAGTGTTACCTAAGTGTGCCCTAAGTGTTACCTAAGTGTACCCTAAGTGTTACCTGAGTGTACCCTAAGTGTTACCTAAGTGTTACCTAAGTGTTACCCAAGTGTTACCTAAGTGTTACCTAAGTGTGCCCTAAGTGTTACCTAAGTGTTACCTAAGTGTGCCCTAAGTGTTACCTAAGTGTGCCCTAAGTGTTACCTAAGTGTGCCCTAAGTGTTACCTAAGTGTGCCCTAAGTGTTACCTAAGTGCTACCTAAGTGTTACCTAAGAGTTACCTAAGTGTTACATATGTGTTACCTAAGTGTGCCCTAAGTGTTACCTAAGTGTTACCTAAGTGTTACCTAAGTGTTACCTAAGTGTGCCCTAAGTGTTACCTAAGTGTGCCCTAAGTGTTACCTAAGTGTACCCTAAGTGTTACCTAAGTGTTACCTAAGTGTTACCCAAGTGTTACCCAAGTGTTACCTAAGTGTTATCTAAGTGTGCCCTAAGTGTTACCTAAGTGTGCCCTAAGTGTTACCTAAGTGTGCCCTAAGTGTTACCTAAGTGTGCCCTAAGTGTTACCTAAGTGTGCCTTAAGTGTTACCTAAGTGTGCCCTAAGTGTTACCTAAGTGTGCCCTAAGTGTTACCTTAGTGCGCCCTAAGTGTTACCTAAGTATGCCCTAAGTGTTACCTAAGTGTGCCCTAAGTGTTACCTAAGTGTTACCTAAGTGTTACCTAAGTGTTACCTAAGTGTGCCTTAAGTGTTACCTAAGTGTACCCTAAGTGTTACCTAAGTGTACCCTAAGTGTTACCTAAGTGTTACCTAAGTGTTACCCAAGTGTTACCTAAGTGTTACCTAAGTGTGACCTAAGTGTGCCCTAAGTGTTACCTAAGTGTGCCCTAAGTGTTACCTAAGTGTGCCCTAAGTGTTACCTAAGTGTGCCCTAAGTGTGCCCTAAGTGTGCCCTAAGTGTTACCTAAGTGTGCCCTAAGTGTTACCTAAGTGTGCCCTAAGTGTTACCTTAGTGCGCCCTAAGTGTTACCTAAGTGTGCCCTAAGTGTTACCTAGGTGTGCCCTAAGTGTTACCTAAGTGTACCCTAAGTGTTACCTAAGTGCTACCTAAGTGTTACCTAAGAGTTACCTAAGTGTTACATAAGTGTTACCTAATTGTGCCCTAAGTGTTACCTAAGTGTGCCCTAAGTGTTACCTAAGTGTGCCCTAAGTGTTACCTAAGTGTGCCCTAAGTGTTACCTAAGTGTGCCCTAAGTGTTACCTTAGTGCGCCCTAAGTGTTACCTAAGTGTGCCCTAAGTGTTACCTAAGTGTGCCCTAAGTGTTACCTAAGTGTGCCCTAAGTGTTACCTAAGTGTGCCCTAAGTGTTACCTAAGTGTACCCTAAGTGTTACCTAAGTGTGCCCTAAGTGTTACCTAAGTGTGCCCTAAGTGTTACCTAAGTGTGCCCTAAGTGTTACCTAAGTGTGCCCTAAGTGTTACCTAAGTGTGCCCTAAGTGTTACCTAAGTGTTACCTAAGTGTTACCTAAGTGTTACCTAAGTGTGCCTTAAGTGTTACCTAAGTGTACCCTAAGTGTTACCTAAGTGTACCCTAAGTGTTACCTAAGTGTTACCTAAGTGTTACCCAAGTGTTACCTAAGTGTTACCTAAGTGTGACCTAAGTGTGCCCTAAGTGTTACCTAAGTGTGCCCTAAGTGTTACCTAAGTGTGCCCTAAGTGTTACCTAAGTGTGCCCTAAGTGTGCCCTAAGTGTGCCCTAAGTGTTACCTAAGTGTGCCCTAAGTGTTACCTAAGTGTGCCCTAAGTGTTACCTTAGTGCGCCCTAAGTGTTACCTAAGTGTGCCCTAAGTGTTACCTAGGTGTGCCCTAAGTGTTACCTAAGTGTACCCTAAGTGTTACCTAAGTGCTACCTAAGTGTTACCTAAGAGTTACCTAAGTGTTACATAAGTGTTACCTAATTGTGCCCTAAGTGTTACCTAAGTGTGCCCTAAGTGTTACCTAAGTGTGCCCTAAGTGTTACCTAAGTGTGCCCTAAGTGTTACCTAAGTGTGCCCTAAGTGTTATCTAAGTGTTACCTAAGTGTTACCTAAGTGTGCCTTAAGTGTTACCTAAGTGTACCCTAAGTGTTACCTAAGTGTACCCTAAGTGTTACCTAAGTGTTACCTAAGTGTTACCCAAGTGTTACCTAAGTGTTACCTAAGTGTGACCTAAGTGTGCCCTAAGTGTTACCTAAGTGTGCCCTAAGTGTTACCTAAGTGTGCCCTAAGTGTTACCTAAGTGTGCCCTAAGTGTGCCCTAAGTGTGCCCTAAGTGTTACCTAAGTGTGCCCTAAGTGTTACCTAAGTGTGCCCTAAGTGTTACCTAAGTGTGCCCTAAGTGTTACCTTAGTGCGCCCTAAGTGTTACCTAAGTATGCCCTAAGTGTTACCTAAGTGTGCCCTAAGTGTTACCTAAGTGTTACCTAAGTGTTACCTAAGTGTTACCTAAGTGTGCCTTAAGTGTTACCTAAGTGTACCCTAAGTGTTACCTAAGTGTACCCTAAGTGTTACCTAAGTGTTACCTAAGTGTTACCCAAGTGTTATCTAAGTGTGCCCTAAGTGTTACCTAAGTGTGCCCTAAGTGTTACCTAAGTGCTACCTAAGTGTTACCTAAGAGTTACCTAAGTGTTACATATGTGTTACCTAAGTGTGCCCTAAGTGTTACCTAAGTGTTACCTAAGTGTTACCTAAGTGTTACCTAAGTGTGCCCTAAGTGTTACCTAAGTGTGCCCTAAGTGTTACCTAAGTGTTACCTAAGTGTTACCTAAGTGTTACCTAAGTGTTACCCAAGTGTTACCCAAGTGTTACCTAAGTGTTATCTAAGTGTGCCCTAAGTGTTACCTAAGTGTGCCCTAAGTGTTACCTAAGTGTGCCCTAAGTGTTACCTAAGTGTGCCCTAAGTGTTACCTAAGTGTGCCCTAAGTGTTACCTAAGTGTGCCCTAAGTGTTACCTAAGTGTTACCCAAGTGTTACCTAAGTGTTACCTAAGTGTGACCTAAGTGTGCCCTAAGTGTTACCTAGGTGTGCCCTAAGTGTTACCTAAGTGTGCCCTAAGTGTTACCTAAGTGTTAACCAAGTGTTACCTAAGTGTTACCTAAGTGTGACCTAAGTGTGCCCTAAGTGTTACCTAAGTGTGCCCTAAGTGTTACCTAAGTGTGCCCTAAGTGTTACCTAAGTGTGCCCTAAGTGTTACCTAAGTGTTACCCAAGTGTTACCTAAGTGTTACCTAAGTGTTACCTAAGTGTGACCTAAGTGTGCCCTAAGTGTTACCTAAGTGTGCCCTAAGTGTTACCTAAGTGTGCCCTAAGTGTTACCCAAGTGTGCCCTAAGTGTTACCTAAGTGTGCCCTAAGTGTTACCTAAGTGTGCCCTAAGTGTTACCTAAGTGTGCCCTAAGTGTTACCTTAGTGCGCCTTAAGTGTTACCTAAGTGTTACCTAAGTGTACCCTAGGTGTTACCTAAGTGTGCCCTAAGTGTTACCTAAGTGTTACCTAAGTGTTACCCAAGTGTTACCTAAGTGTTACCTAAGTGTTACCTAAGTGTGCCCTAAGTGTTACCTAAGTGTGCCCTAAGTGTTACCTAAGTGTGCCCTAAGTGTTACCTAAGTGTGCCCTAAGTGTTACCTAAGTGTGCCCTAAGTGTTACCTAAGTGTGCCCTAAGTGTTACCTAAGTGCTACATAAGTGTTACCTAAGAGTTACCTAAGTGTTACATAAGTGTTACCTAAGTGTGCCCTAAGTGTTACCTAAGTGTTACCTAAGTGTTACCTAAGTGTTACCTAAGTGTGCCCTAAGTGTTACCTAAGTGTGCCCTAAGTGTTACCTAAGTGTACCCTAAGTGTTACCTAAGTGTTACCTAAGTGTTACCTAAGTGTTACCCAAGTGTTACCTAAGTGTTACCTAAGTGTTATCTAGGTGTGCCCTAAGTGTTACCTAAGTGTGCCCTAAGTGTTACCTAAGTGTGCCCTAAGTGTTACCTAAGTGTGCCCTAAGTGTTACCTAAGTGTTACCTAAGTGTGCCCTAAGTGTTACCTAAGTGTGCCCTAAGTGTTACCTAAGTGTTACCTAAGTGTGCCCTAAGTGTTACCTAAGTGTGCCCTAAGTGTTACCTAAGTGTGCCTAAGTGTTACCTAAGTGTGCCCTAAGTGTTACCTAAGTGTACCCTAAGTGTTACCTAAGTGTGCCCTAAGTGTTACCTAAGTGTGCCCTAAGTGTTACCTAAGTGTGCCCTAAGTGTTACCTAAGTGTGCCCCAAGTGTTACCTAAGTGTGCCTTAAGTGTTACCTAAGTGTACCCTAAGTGTTACCTAAGTGTTACCCAAGTGTTACCTAAGTGTTACCTAAGTGTGCCCTAAGTGTTACCTAAGTGTTACCTAAGTGTGCCCTAAGTGCTACCTAAGTGTGCCCTAAGTGTTACCTAAGTGTGCCCTAAGTGTTACCTAAGTGTGCCCTAAGTGTTACCTAAGTGCTACCTAAGTGTTACCTAAGAGTTACCTAAGTGTTACATATGTGTTACCTAAGTGTGCCCTAAGTGTTACCTAAGTGTTACCTAAGTGTTACCTAAGTGTTACCTAAGTGTGCCCTAAGTGTTACCTAAGTGTGCCCTAAGTGTTACCTAAGTGTACCCTAAGTGTTACCTAAGTGTTACCTAAGTGTTACCCAAGTGTTACCCAAGTGTTACCTAAGTGTTATCTAAGTGTGCCCTAAGTGTTACCTAAGTGTGCCCTAAGTGTTACCCAAGTGTGCCCTAAGTGTTACCTAAGTGTGCCCTAAGTGTTACCTAAGTGTGCCCTAAGTGTTACCTAAGTGTGCCCTAAGTGTTACCTAAGTGTGCCCTAAGTGTTACCTTAGTGCGCCCTAAGTGTTACCTAAGTGTGCCCTAAGTGTTACCTAAGTGTGCCCTAAGTGTTACCTAAGTGTTACCTAAGTGTGCCCTAAGTGTTACCTAAGTGTGCCCTAAGTGTTACCTAAGTGTTACCTAAGTGTGCCCTAAGTGTTACCTAAGTGTGCCCTAAGTGTTACCTAAGTGTGCCTAAGTGTTACCTAAGTGTGCCCTAAGTGTTACCTAAGTGTACCCTAAGTGTTACATAAGTGTGCCCTAAGTGTTACCTAAGTGTGCCCTAAGTGTTACCTAAGTGTGCCCCAAGTGTTACCTAAGTGTGCCCTAAGTGTTACCTAAGTGTACCCTAAGTGTTACCTAAGTGCTACCTAAGTGTTACCTAAGAGTTACCTAAGTGTTACATAAGTGTTACCTAAGTGTGCCCTAAGTGTTACCTAAGTGTTACCTAAGTGTTACCTAAGTGTTACCTAAGTGTGCCCTAAGTGTTACCTAAGTGTACCCTAAGTGTTACCTAAGTGTACCCTAAGTGTTACATAAGTGTGCCCTAAGTGTTACCTAAGTGTGCCCTAAGTGTTACCTAAGTGTGCCCCAAGTGTTACCTAAGTGTGCCCTAAGTGTTACCTAAGTGTACCCTAAGTGTTACCTAAGTGCTACCTAAGTGTTACCTAAGAGTTACCTAAGTGTTACATAAGTGTTACCTAAGTGTGCCCTAAGTGTTACCTAAGTGTTACCTAAGTGTTACCTAAGTGTTACCTAAGTGTGCCCTAAGTGTTACCTAAGTGTACCCTAAGTGTTACCTAAGTGTACCCTAAGTGTTACCTAAGTGTTACCTAAGTGTTACCCAAGTGTTACCTAAGTGTTACCTAAGTGTACCCTAAGTGTTACCTAAGTGCTACCTAAGTGTTACCTAAGAGTTACCTAAGTGTTACATAAGTGTTACCTAAGTGTGCCCTAAGTGTTACCTAAGTGTTACCTAAGTGTTACCTAAGTGTTACCTAAGTGTGCCCTAAGTGTTACCTAAGTGTACCCTAAGTGTTACCTAAGTGTACCCTAAGTGTTACCTAAGTGTTACCTAAGTGTTACCCAAGTGTTACCTAAGTGTTACCTAAGTGTGCCCTAAGTGTTACCTAAGTGTTACCTAAGTGTGCCCTAAGTGTTACCTAAGTGTGCCCTAAGTGTTACCTAAGTGTGCCCTAAGTGTTACCTAAGTGTGCCCTAAGTGTTACCTAAGTGCTACCTAAGTGTTACCTAAGAGTTACCTAAGTGTTACATATGTGTTACCTAAGTGTGCCCTAAGTGTTACCTAAGTGTTACCTAAGTGTTACCTAAGTGTTACCTAAGTGTTACCTAAGTGTGCCCTAAGTGTTACCTAAGTGTGCCCTAAGTGTTACCTAAGTGTACCCTAAGTGTTACCTAAGTGTTACCTAAGTGTTACCCAAGTGTTACCCAAGTGTTACCTAAGTGTTATCTAAGTGTGCCCTAAGTGTTACCTAAGTGTGCCCTAAGTGTTACCTAAGTGTGCCCTAAGTGTTACCTAAGTGTGCCCTAAGTGTTACCTAAGTGTGCCTTAAGTGTTACCTAAGTGTGCCCTAAGTGTTACCTAAGTGTGCCCTAAGTGTTACCTTAGTGCGCCCTAAGTGTTACCTAAGTATGCCCTAAGTGTTACCTAAGTGTGCCCTAAGTGTTACCTAAGTGTTACCTAAGTGTTACCTAAGTGTTACCTAAGTGTGCCTTAAGTGTTACCTAAGTGTACCCTAAGTGTTACCTAAGTGTACCCTAAGTGTTACCTAAGTGTTACCTAAGTGTTACCCAAGTGTTACCTAAGTGTTACCTAAGTGTGACCTAAGTGTGCCCTAAGTGTTACCTAAGTGTGCCCTAAGTGTTACCTAAGTGTTACCCAAGTGTTACCTAAGTGTTACCTAAGTGTGCCCTAAGTGTTACCTAAGTGTTACCTAAGTGTGCCCTAAGTGCTACCTAAGTGTGCCCTAAGTGTTACCTAAGTGTGCCCTAAGTGTTACCTAAGTGTGCCCTAAGTGTTACCTAAGTGTGCCCTAAGTGTGCCCTAAGTGTGCCCTAAGTGTTACCTAAGTGTACCCTAAGTGTTACCTAAGTGTTACCTAAGTGTTACCCAAGTGTTACCTAAGTGTTACCTAAGTGTTATCTAGGTGTGCCCTAAGTGTTACCTAAGTGTGCCCTAAGTGTTACCTAAGTGTGCCCTAAGTGTTACCTAAGTGTGCCCTAAGTGTTACCTAAGTGTTACCTAAGTGTTACCTAAGTGTGACCTAAGTGTGCCCTAAGTGTTACCTAAGTGTGCCCTAAGTGTTACCTAAGTGTGCCCTAAGTGTTACCTAAGTGTGCCCTAAGTGTTACCTAAGTGTTACCCAAGTGTTACCTAAGTGTTACCTAAGTGTTACCTAAGTGTGACCTAAGTGTGCCCTAAGTGTTACCTAAGTGTGCCCTAAGTGTTACCTAAGTGTGCCCTAAGTGTTACCCAAGTGTGCCCTAAGTGTTACCTAAGTGTGCCCTAAGTGTTACCTAAGTGTGCCCTAAGTGTTACCTAAGTGTGCCCTAAGTGTTACCTTAGTGCGCCTTAAGTGTTACCTAAGTGTTACCTAAGTGTACCCTAGGTGTTACCTAAGTGTGCCCTAAGTGTTACCTAAGTGTTACCTAAGTGTTACCCAAGTGTTACCTAAGTGTTACCTAAGTGTTACCTAAGTGTGCCCTAAGTGTTACCTAAGTGTGCCCTAAGTGTTACCTAAGTGTGCCCTAAGTGTTACCTAAGTGTTACCTAAGTGTGCCCTAAGTGTTACCTAAGTGTGCCCTAAGTGTTACCTAAGTGTTACCTAAGTGTGCCCTAAGTGTTACCTAAGTGTGCCCTAAGTGTTACCTAAGTGTGCCTAAGTGTTACCTAAGTGTGCCCTAAGTGTTACCTAAGTGTACCCTAAGTGTTACCTAAGTGTGCCCTAAGTGTTACCTAAGTGTGCCCTAAGTGTTACCTAAGTGTGCCCTAAGTGTTACCTAAGTGTGCCCCAAGTGTTACCTAAGTGTGCCTTAAGTGTTACCTAAGTGTACCCTAAGTGTTACCTAAGTGTTACCCAAGTGTTACCTAAGTGTTACCTAAGTGTGCCCTAAGTGTTACCTAAGTGTTACCTAAGTGTGCCCTAAGTGCTACCTAAGTGTGCCCTAAGTGTTACCTAAGTGTGCCCTAAGTGTTACCTAAGTGTGCCCTAAGTGTTACCTAAGTGCTACCTAAGTGTTACCTAAGAGTTACCTAAGTGTTACATATGTGTTACCTAAGTGTGCCCTAAGTGTTACCTAAGTGTTACCTAAGTGTTACCTAAGTGTTACCTAAGTGTGCCCTAAGTGTTACCTAAGTGTGCCCTAAGTGTTACCTAAGTGTACCCTAAGTGTTACCTAAGTGTTACCTAAGTGTTACCCAAGTGTTACCCAAGTGTTACCTAAGTGTTATCTAAGTGTGCCCTAAGTGTTACCTAAGTGTGCCCTAAGTGTTACCCAAGTGTGCCCTAAGTGTTACCTAAGTGTGCCCTAAGTGTTACCTAAGTGTGCCCTAAGTGTTACCTAAGTGTGCCCTAAGTGTTACCTAAGTGTGCCCTAAGTGTTACCTTAGTGCGCCCTAAGTGTTACCTAAGTGTGCCCTAAGTGTTACCTAAGTGTGCCCTAAGTGTTACCTAAGTGTTACCTAAGTGTGCCCTAAGTGTTACCTAAGTGTGCCCTAAGTGTTACCTAAGTGTTACCTAAGTGTGCCCTAAGTGTTACCTAAGTGTGCCCTAAGTGTTACCTAAGTGTGCCTAAGTGTTACCTAAGTGTGCCCTAAGTGTTACCTAAGTGTACCCTAAGTGTTACATAAGTGTGCCCTAAGTGTTACCTAAGTGTGCCCTAAGTGTTACCTAAGTGTGCCCCAAGTGTTACCTAAGTGTGCCCTAAGTGTTACCTAAGTGTACCCTAAGTGTTACCTAAGTGCTACCTAAGTGTTACCTAAGAGTTACCTAAGTGTTACATAAGTGTTACCTAAGTGTGCCCTAAGTGTTACCTAAGTGTTACCTAAGTGTTACCTAAGTGTTACCTAAGTGTGCCCTAAGTGTTACCTAAGTGTACCCTAAGTGTTACCTAAGTGTACCCTAAGTGTTACATAAGTGTGCCCTAAGTGTTACCTAAGTGTGCCCTAAGTGTTACCTAAGTGTGCCCCAAGTGTTACCTAAGTGTGCCCTAAGTGTTACCTAAGTGTACCCTAAGTGTTACCTAAGTGCTACCTAAGTGTTACCTAAGAGTTACCTAAGTGTTACATAAGTGTTACCTAAGTGTGCCCTAAGTGTTACCTAAGTGTTACCTAAGTGTTACCTAAGTGTTACCTAAGTGTGCCCTAAGTGTTACCTAAGTGTACCCTAAGTGTTACCTAAGTGTACCCTAAGTGTTACCTAAGTGTTACCTAAGTGTTACCCAAGTGTTACCTAAGTGTTACCTAAGTGTACCCTAAGTGTTACCTAAGTGCTACCTAAGTGTTACCTAAGAGTTACCTAAGTGTTACATAAGTGTTACCTAAGTGTGCCCTAAGTGTTACCTAAGTGTTACCTAAGTGTTACCTAAGTGTTACCTAAGTGTGCCCTAAGTGTTACCTAAGTGTACCCTAAGTGTTACCTGAGTGTACCCTAAGTGTTACCTAAGTGTTACCTAAGTGTTACCTAAGTGTTACCTAAGTGTTACCTAAGTGTGCCCTAAGTGTTACCTAAGTGTTACCTAAGTGTGCCCTAAGTGTTACCTAAGTGTGCCCTAAGTGTTACCTAAGTGTGCCCTAAGTGTTACCTAAGTGTGCCCTAAGTGTTACCTAAGTGCTACCTAAGTGTTACCTAAGAGTTACCTAAGTGTTACATATGTGTTACCTAAGTGTGCCCTAAGTGTTACCTAAGTGTTACCTAAGTGTTACCTAAGTGTTACCTAAGTGTGCCCTAAGTGTTACCTAAGTGTGCCCTAAGTGTTACCTAAGTGTACCCTAAGTGTTACCTAAGTGTTACCTAAGTGTTACCCAAGTGTTACCCAAGTGTTACCTAAGTGTTATCTAAGTGTGCCCTAAGTGTTACCTAAGTGTGCCCTAAGTGTTACCTAAGTGTGCCCTAAGTGTTACCTAAGTGTGCCCTAAGTGTTACCTAAGTGTGCCTTAAGTGTTACCTAAGTGTGCCCTAAGTGTTACCTAAGTGTGCCCTAAGTGTTACCTTAGTGCGCCCTAAGTGTTACCTAAGTATGCCCTAAGTGTGCCCTAAGTGTTACCTAAGTGTTACCTAAGTGCTACCTAAGTGTTACCTAAGAGTTACCTAAGTGTTACATAAGTGTTACCTAATTGTGCCCTAAGTGTTACCTAAGTGTGCCCTAAGTGTTACCTAAGTGTGCCCTAAGTGTTACCTAAGTGTGCCCTAAGTGTTACCTAAGTGTGCCCTAAGTGTTATCTAAGTGTTACCTAAGTGTTACCTAAGTGTGCCTTAAGTGTTACCTAAGTGTACCCTAAGTGTTACCTAAGTGTACCCTAAGTGTTACCTAAGTGTTACCTAAGTGTTACCCAAGTGTTACCTAAGTGTTACCTAAGTGTGACCTAAGTGTGCCCTAAGTGTTACCTAAGTGTGCCCTAAGTGTTACCTAAGTGTGCCCTAAGTGTTACCTAAGTGTGCCCTAAGTGTGCCCTAAGTGTGCCCTAAGTGTTACCTAAGTGTGCCCTAAGTGTTACCTAAGTGTGCCCTAAGTGTTACCTAAGTGTGCCCTAAGTGTTACCTTAGTGCGCCCTAAGTGTTACCTAAGTATGCCCTAAGTGTTACCTAAGTGTGCCCTAAGTGTTACCTAAGTGTTACCTAAGTGTTACCTAAGTGTTACCTAAGTGTGCCTTAAGTGTTACCTAAGTGTACCCTAAGTGTTACCTAAGTGTACCCTAAGTGTTACCTAAGTGTTACCTAAGTGTTACCCAAGTGTTATCTAAGTGTGCCCTAAGTGTTACCTAAGTGTGCCCTAAGTGTTACCTAAGTGCTACCTAAGTGTTACCTAAGAGTTACCTAAGTGTTACATATGTGTTACCTAAGTGTGCCCTAAGTGTTACCTAAGTGTTACCTAAGTGTTACCTAAGTGTTACCTAAGTGTGCCCTAAGTGTTACCTAAGTGTGCCCTAAGTGTTACCTAAGTGTACCCTAAGTGTTACCTAAGTGTTACCTAAGTGTTACCCAAGTGTTACCCAAGTGTTACCTAAGTGTTATCTAAGTGTGCCCTAAGTGTTACCTAAGTGTGCCCTAAGTGTTACCTAAGTGTGCCCTAAGTGTTACCTAAGTGTGCCCTAAGTGTTACCTAAGTGTGCCCTAAGTGTTACCTAAGTGTGCCCTAAGTGTTACCTAAGTGTTACCCAAGTGTTACCTAAGTGTTACCTAAGTGTGACCTAAGTGTGCCCTAAGTGTTACCTAGGTGTGCCCTAAGTGTTACCTAAGTGTGCCCTAAGTGTTACCTAAGTGTTAACCAAGTGTTACCTAAGTGTTACCTAAGTGTGACCTAAGTGTGCCCTAAGTGTTACCTAAGTGTGCCCTAAGTGTTACCTAAGTGTGCCCTAAGTGTTACCTAAGTGTGCCCTAAGTGTTACCTAAGTGTTACCCAAGTGTTACCTAAGTGTTACCTAAGTGTTACCTAAGTGTGACCTAAGTGTGCCCTAAGTGTTACCTAAGTGTGCCCTAAGTGTTACCTAAGTGTGCCCTAAGTGTTACCCAAGTGTGCCCTAAGTGTTACCTAAGTGTGCCCTAAGTGTTACCTAAGTGTGCCCTAAGTGTTACCTAAGTGTGCCCTAAGTGTTACCTTAGTGCGCCTTAAGTGTTACCTAAGTGTTACCTAAGTGTACCCTAGGTGTTACCTAAGTGTGCCCTAAGTGTTACCTAAGTGTTACCTAAGTGTTACCCAAGTGTTACCTAAGTGTTACCTAAGTGTTACCTAAGTGTGCCCTAAGTGTTACCTAAGTGTGCCCTAAGTGTTACCTAAGTGTGCCCTAAGTGTTACCTAAGTGTGCCCTAAGTGTTACCTAAGTGTGCCCTAAGTGTTACCTAAGTGTGCCCTAAGTGTTACCTAAGTGCTACATAAGTGTTACCTAAGAGTTACCTAAGTGTTACATAAGTGTTACCTAAGTGTGCCCTAAGTGTTACCTAAGTGTTACCTAAGTGTTACCTAAGTGTTACCTAAGTGTGCCCTAAGTGTTACCTAAGTGTGCCCTAAGTGTTACCTAAGTGTACCCTAAGTGTTACCTAAGTGTTACCTAAGTGTTACCTAAGTGTTACCCAAGTGTTACCTAAGTGTTACCTAAGTGTTATCTAGGTGTGCCCTAAGTGTTACCTAAGTGTGCCCTAAGTGTTACCTAAGTGTGCCCTAAGTGTTACCTAAGTGTGCCCTAAGTGTTACCTAAGTGTTACCTAAGTGTGCCCTAAGTGTTACCTAAGTGTGCCCTAAGTGTTACCTAAGTGTTACCTAAGTGTGCCCTAAGTGTTACCTAAGTGTGCCCTAAGTGTTACCTAAGTGTGCCTAAGTGTTACCTAAGTGTGCCCTAAGTGTTACCTAAGTGTACCCTAAGTGTTACCTAAGTGTGCCCTAAGTGTTACCTAAGTGTGCCCTAAGTGTTACCTAAGTGTGCCCTAAGTGTTACCTAAGTGTGCCCCAAGTGTTACCTAAGTGTGCCTTAAGTGTTACCTAAGTGTACCCTAAGTGTTACCTAAGTGTTACCCAAGTGTTACCTAAGTGTTACCTAAGTGTGCCCTAAGTGTTACCTAAGTGTTACCTAAGTGTGCCCTAAGTGCTACCTAAGTGTGCCCTAAGTGTTACCTAAGTGTGCCCTAAGTGTTACCTAAGTGTGCCCTAAGTGTTACCTAAGTGCTACCTAAGTGTTACCTAAGAGTTACCTAAGTGTTACATATGTGTTACCTAAGTGTGCCCTAAGTGTTACCTAAGTGTTACCTAAGTGTTACCTAAGTGTTACCTAAGTGTGCCCTAAGTGTTACCTAAGTGTGCCCTAAGTGTTACCTAAGTGTACCCTAAGTGTTACCTAAGTGTTACCTAAGTGTTACCCAAGTGTTACCCAAGTGTTACCTAAGTGTTATCTAAGTGTGCCCTAAGTGTTACCTAAGTGTGCCCTAAGTGTTACCCAAGTGTGCCCTAAGTGTTACCTAAGTGTGCCCTAAGTGTTACCTAAGTGTGCCCTAAGTGTTACCTAAGTGTGCCCTAAGTGTTACCTAAGTGTGCCCTAAGTGTTACCTTAGTGCGCCCTAAGTGTTACCTAAGTGTGCCCTAAGTGTTACCTAAGTGTGCCCTAAGTGTTACCTAAGTGTTACCTAAGTGTGCCCTAAGTGTTACCTAAGTGTGCCCTAAGTGTTACCTAAGTGTTACCTAAGTGTGCCCTAAGTGTTACCTAAGTGTGCCCTAAGTGTTACCTAAGTGTGCCTAAGTGTTACCTAAGTGTGCCCTAAGTGTTACCTAAGTGTACCCTAAGTGTTACATAAGTGTGCCCTAAGTGTTACCTAAGTGTGCCCTAAGTGTTACCTAAGTGTGCCCCAAGTGTTACCTAAGTGTGCCCTAAGTGTTACCTAAGTGTACCCTAAGTGTTACCTAAGTGCTACCTAAGTGTTACCTAAGAGTTACCTAAGTGTTACATAAGTGTTACCTAAGTGTGCCCTAAGTGTTACCTAAGTGTTACCTAAGTGTTACCTAAGTGTTACCTAAGTGTGCCCTAAGTGTTACCTAAGTGTACCCTAAGTGTTACCTAAGTGTACCCTAAGTGTTACATAAGTGTGCCCTAAGTGTTACCTAAGTGTGCCCTAAGTGTTACCTAAGTGTGCCCCAAGTGTTACCTAAGTGTGCCCTAAGTGTTACCTAAGTGTACCCTAAGTGTTACCTAAGTGCTACCTAAGTGTTACCTAAGAGTTACCTAAGTGTTACATAAGTGTTACCTAAGTGTGCCCTAAGTGTTACCTAAGTGTTACCTAAGTGTTACCTAAGTGTTACCTAAGTGTGCCCTAAGTGTTACCTAAGTGTACCCTAAGTGTTACCTAAGTGTACCCTAAGTGTTACCTAAGTGTTACCTAAGTGTTACCCAAGTGTTACCTAAGTGTTACCTAAGTGTACCCTAAGTGTTACCTAAGTGCTACCTAAGTGTTACCTAAGAGTTACCTAAGTGTTACATAAGTGTTACCTAAGTGTGCCCTAAGTGTTACCTAAGTGTTACCTAAGTGTTACCTAAGTGTTACCTAAGTGTGCCCTAAGTGTTACCTAAGTGTACCCTAAGTGTTACCTAAGTGTACCCTAAGTGTTACCTAAGTGTTACCTAAGTGTTACCCAAGTGTTACCTAAGTGTTACCTAAGTGTGCCCTAAGTGTTACCTAAGTGTTACCTAAGTGTGCCCTAAGTGTTACCTAAGTGTGCCCTAAGTGTTACCTAAGTGTGCCCTAAGTGTTACCTAAGTGTGCCCTAAGTGTTACCTAAGTGCTACCTAAGTGTTACCTAAGAGTTACCTAAGTGTTACATATGTGTTACCTAAGTGTGCCCTAAGTGTTACCTAAGTGTTACCTAAGTGTTACCTAAGTGTTACCTAAGTGTTACCTAAGTGTGCCCTAAGTGTTACCTAAGTGTGCCCTAAGTGTTACCTAAGTGTACCCTAAGTGTTACCTAAGTGTTACCTAAGTGTTACCCAAGTGTTACCCAAGTGTTACCTAAGTGTTATCTAAGTGTGCCCTAAGTGTTACCTAAGTGTGCCCTAAGTGTTACCTAAGTGTGCCCTAAGTGTTACCTAAGTGTGCCCTAAGTGTTACCTAAGTGTGCCTTAAGTGTTACCTAAGTGTGCCCTAAGTGTTACCTAAGTGTGCCCTAAGTGTTACCTTAGTGCGCCCTAAGTGTTACCTAAGTATGCCCTAAGTGTTACCTAAGTGTGCCCTAAGTGTTACCTAAGTGTTACCTAAGTGTTACCTAAGTGTTACCTAAGTGTGCCTTAAGTGTTACCTAAGTGTACCCTAAGTGTTACCTAAGTGTACCCTAAGTGTTACCTAAGTGTTACCTAAGTGTTACCCAAGTGTTACCTAAGTGTTACCTAAGTGTGACCTAAGTGTGCCCTAAGTGTTACCTAAGTGTGCCCTAAGTGTTACCTAAGTGTGCCCTAAGTGTTACCTAAGTGTGCCCTAAGTGTGCCCTAAGTGTGCCCTAAGTGTTACCTAAGTGTACCCTAAGTGTTACCTAAGTGTTACCTAAGTGTTACCCAAGTGTTACCTAAGTGTTACCTAAGTGTGACCTAAGTGTGCCCTAAGTGTTACCTAAGTGTGCCCTAAGTGTTACCTAAGTGTACCCTAAGTGTTACCTAAGTGTTACCTAAGTGTTACCTAAGTGTTACCCAAGTGTTACCTAAGTGTTACCTAAGTGTTATCTAGGTGTGCCCTAAGTGTTACCTAAGTGTGCCCTAAGTGTTACCTAAGTGTGCCCTAAGTGTTACCTAAGTGTGCCCTAAGTGTTACCTAAGTGTTACCTAAGTGTTACCTAAGTGTGACCTAAGTGTGCCCTAAGTGTTACCTAAGTGTGCCCTAAGTGTTACCTAAGTGTGCCCTAAGTGTTACCTAAGTGTGCCCTAAGTGTTACCTAAGTGTTACCCAAGTGTTACCTAAGTGTTACCTAAGTGTTACCTAAGTGTGACCTAAGTGTGCCCTAAGTGTTACCTAAGTGTGCCCTAAGTGTTACCTAAGTGTGCCCTAAGTGTTACCCAAGTGTGCCCTAAGTGTTACCTAAGTGTGCCCTAAGTGTTACCTAAGTGTGCCCTAAGTGTTACCTAAGTGTGCCCTAAGTGTTACCTTAGTGCGCCTTAAGTGTTACCTAAGTGTTACCTAAGTGTACCCTAGGTGTTACCTAAGTGTGCCCTAAGTGTTACCTAAGTGTTACCTAAGTGTTACCCAAGTGTTACCTAAGTGTTACCTAAGTGTTACCTAAGTGTGCCCTAAGTGTTACCTAAGTGTGCCCTAAGTGTTACCTAAGTGTGCCCTAAGTGTTACCTAAGTGTTACCTAAGTGTGCCCTAAGTGTTACCTAAGTGTGCCCTAAGTGTTACCTAAGTGTTACCTAAGTGTGCCCTAAGTGTTACCTAAGTGTGCCCTAAGTGTTACCTAAGTGTGCCTAAGTGTTACCTAAGTGTGCCCTAAGTGTTACCTAAGTGTACCCTAAGTGTTACCTAAGTGTGCCCTAAGTGTTACCTAAGTGTGCCCTAAGTGTTACCTAAGTGTGCCCTAAGTGTTACCTAAGTGTGCCCCAAGTGTTACCTAAGTGTGCCTTAAGTGTTACCTAAGTGTACCCTAAGTGTTACCTAAGTGTTACCCAAGTGTTACCTAAGTGTTACCTAAGTGTGCCCTAAGTGTTACCTAAGTGTTACCTAAGTGTGCCCTAAGTGCTACCTAAGTGTGCCCTAAGTGTTACCTAAGTGTGCCCTAAGTGTTACCTAAGTGTGCCCTAAGTGTTACCTAAGTGCTACCTAAGTGTTACCTAAGAGTTACCTAAGTGTTACATATGTGTTACCTAAGTGTGCCCTAAGTGTTACCTAAGTGTTACCTAAGTGTTACCTAAGTGTTACCTAAGTGTGCCCTAAGTGTTACCTAAGTGTGCCCTAAGTGTTACCTAAGTGTACCCTAAGTGTTACCTAAGTGTTACCTAAGTGTTACCCAAGTGTTACCCAAGTGTTACCTAAGTGTTATCTAAGTGTGCCCTAAGTGTTACCTAAGTGTGCCCTAAGTGTTACCCAAGTGTGCCCTAAGTGTTACCTAAGTGTGCCCTAAGTGTTACCTAAGTGTGCCCTAAGTGTTACCTAAGTGTGCCCTAAGTGTTACCTAAGTGTGCCCTAAGTGTTACCTTAGTGCGCCCTAAGTGTTACCTAAGTGTGCCCTAAGTGTTACCTAAGTGTGCCCTAAGTGTTACCTAAGTGTTACCTAAGTGTGCCCTAAGTGTTACCTAAGTGTGCCCTAAGTGTTACCTAAGTGTTACCTAAGTGTGCCCTAAGTGTTACCTAAGTGTGCCCTAAGTGTTACCTAAGTGTGCCTAAGTGTTACCTAAGTGTGCCCTAAGTGTTACCTAAGTGTACCCTAAGTGTTACATAAGTGTGCCCTAAGTGTTACCTAAGTGTGCCCTAAGTGTTACCTAAGTGTGCCCCAAGTGTTACCTAAGTGTGCCCTAAGTGTTACCTAAGTGTACCCTAAGTGTTACCTAAGTGCTACCTAAGTGTTACCTAAGAGTTACCTAAGTGTTACATAAGTGTTACCTAAGTGTGCCCTAAGTGTTACCTAAGTGTTACCTAAGTGTTACCTAAGTGTTACCTAAGTGTGCCCTAAGTGTTACCTAAGTGTACCCTAAGTGTTACCTAAGTGTACCCTAAGTGTTACATAAGTGTGCCCTAAGTGTTACCTAAGTGTGCCCTAAGTGTTACCTAAGTGTGCCCCAAGTGTTACCTAAGTGTGCCCTAAGTGTTACCTAAGTGTACCCTAAGTGTTACCTAAGTGCTACCTAAGTGTTACCTAAGAGTTACCTAAGTGTTACATAAGTGTTACCTAAGTGTGCCCTAAGTGTTACCTAAGTGTTACCTAAGTGTTACCTAAGTGTTACCTAAGTGTGCCCTAAGTGTTACCTAAGTGTACCCTAAGTGTTACCTAAGTGTACCCTAAGTGTTACCTAAGTGTTACCTAAGTGTTACCCAAGTGTTACCTAAGTGTTACCTAAGTGTACCCTAAGTGTTACCTAAGTGCTACCTAAGTGTTACCTAAGAGTTACCTAAGTGTTACATAAGTGTTACCTAAGTGTGCCCTAAGTGTTACCTAAGTGTTACCTAAGTGTTACCTAAGTGTTACCTAAGTGTGCCCTAAGTGTTACCTAAGTGTACCCTAAGTGTTACCTGAGTGTACCCTAAGTGTTACCTAAGTGTTACCTAAGTGTTACCCAAGTGTTACCTAAGTGTTACCTAAGTGTGCCCTAAGTGTTACCTAAGTGTTACCTAAGTGTGCCCTAAGTGTTACCTAAGTGTGCCCTAAGTGTTACCTAAGTGTGCCCTAAGTGTTACCTAAGTGTGCCCTAAGTGTTACCTAAGTGCTACCTAAGTGTTACCTAAGAGTTACCTAAGTGTTACATATGTGTTACCTAAGTGTGCCCTAAGTGTTACCTAAGTGTTACCTAAGTGTTACCTAAGTGTTACCTAAGTGTGCCCTAAGTGTTACCTAAGTGTGCCCTAAGTGTTACCTAAGTGTACCCTAAGTGTTACCTAAGTGTTACCTAAGTGTTACCCAAGTGTTACCCAAGTGTTACCTAAGTGTTATCTAAGTGTGCCCTAAGTGTTACCTAAGTGTGCCCTAAGTGTTACCTAAGTGTGCCCTAAGTGTTACCTAAGTGTGCCCTAAGTGTTACCTAAGTGTGCCTTAAGTGTTACCTAAGTGTGCCCTAAGTGTTACCTAAGTGTG
Source organism: Sacculina carcini (assembly GCA_916048095.2). Taxonomy (NCBI): domain Eukaryota; kingdom Metazoa; phylum Arthropoda; class Thecostraca; family Sacculinidae; genus Sacculina; species Sacculina carcini. Next base: position 196,419 of record CAJZIA020000005.1, on the reverse strand, counting down.
CCCTAAGTGTTACCTTAGTGCGCCCTAAGTGTTACCTAAGTATGCCCTAAGTGTTACCTAAGTGTGCCCTAAGTGTTACCTAAGTGTTACCTAAGTGTTACCTAAGTGTTACCTAAGTGTGCCTTAAGTGTTACCTAAGTGTACCCTAAGTGTTACCTAAGTGTACCCTAAGTGTTACCTAAGTGTTACCTAAGTGTTACCCAAGTGTTACCTAAGTGTTACCTAAGTGTGACCTAAGTGTGCCCTAAGTGTTACCTAAGTGTGCCCTAAGTGTTACCTAAGTGTGCCCTAAGTGTTACCTAAGTGTGCCCTAAGTGTGCCCTAAGTGTGCCCTAAGTGTTACCTAAGTGTGCCCTAAGTGTTACCTAAGTGTGCCCTAAGTGTTACCTTAGTGCGCCCTAAGTGTTACCTAAGTGTGCCCTAAGTGTTACCTAAGTGTGCCCTAAGTGTTACCTAAGTGTACCCTAAGTGTTACCTAAGTGCTACCTAAGTGTTACCTAAGAGTTACCTAAGTGTTACATAAGTGTTACCTAATTGTGCCCTAAGTGTTACCTAAGTGTGCCCTAAGTGTTACCTAAGTGTGCCCTAAGTGTTACCTAAGTGTGCCCTAAGTGTTACCTAAGTGTGCCCTAAGTGTTACCTTAGTGCGCCCTAAGTGTTACCTAAGTGTGCCCTAAGTGTTACCTAGGTGTGCCCTAAGTGTTACCTAAGTGTACCCTAAGTGTTACCTAAGTGCTACCTAAGTGTTACCTAAGAGTTACCTAAGTGTTACATAAGTGTTACCTAAGTGTGCCCTAAGTGTTACCTAAGTGTTACCTAAGTGTTACCTAAGTGTTACCTAAGTGTTACCTAAGTGTGCCCTAAGTGTTACCTAAGTGTACCCTAAGTGTTACCTAAGTGTACCCTAAGTGTTACCTAAGTGTTACCTAAGTGTTACCCAAGTGTTACCTAAGTGTTACCTAAGTGTGCCCTAAGTGTTACCTAAGTGTTACCTAAGTGTGCCCTAAGTGTTACCTAAGTGTGCCCTAAGTGTTACCTAAGTGTGCCCTAAGTGTTACCTAAGTGTGCCCTAAGTGTTACCTAAGTGCTACATAAGTGTTACCTAAGAGTTACCTAAGTGTTACATAAGTGTTACCTAAGTGTGCCCTAAGTGTTACCTAAGTGTTACCTAAGTGTTACCTAAGTGTTACCTAAGTGTGCCCTAAGTGTTACCTAAGTGTGCCCTAAGTGTTACCTAAGTGTTACCTAAGTGTTACCTAAGTGTTACCTAAGTGTTACCCAAGTGTTACCTAAGTGTTACCTAAGTGTTACCTAAGTGTGCCCTAAGTGTTACCTAAGTGTGCCCTAAGTGTTACCTAAGTGTGCCCTAAGTGTTACCTAAGTGTGCCCTAAGTGTTACCTAAGTGTGCCCTAAGTGTTACCTTAGTGCGCCCTAAGTGTTACCTAAGTGTGCCCTAAGTGTTACCTAAGTGTGCCCTAAGTGTTACCTAAGTGTGCCCTAAGTGTTACCTAAGTGTGCCCTAAGTGTTACCTAAGTGTACCCTAAGTGTTACCTAAGTGTGCCCTAAGTGTTACCTAAGTGTGCCCTAAGTGTTACCTAAGTGTGCCCTAAGTGTTACCTAAGTGTGCCCTAAGTGTTACCTAAGTGTGCCCTAAGTGTTACCTAAGTGTTACCTAAGTGTTACCTAAGTGTTACCTAAGTGTGCCTTAAGTGTTACCTAAGTGTACCCTAAGTGTTACCTAAGTGTACCCTAAGTGTTACCTAAGTGTTACCTAAGTGTTACCCAAGTGTTACCTAAGTGTTACCTAAGTGTGACCTAAGTGTGCCCTAAGTGTTACCTAAGTGTGCCCTAAGTGTTACCTAAGTGTGCCCTAAGTGTTACCTAAGTGTGCCCTAAGTGTGCCCTAAGTGTGCCCTAAGTGTTACCTAAGTGTGCCCTAAGTGTTACCTAAGTGTGCCCTAAGTGTTACCTTAGTGCGCCCTAAGTGTTACCTAAGTGTGCCCTAAGTGTTACCTAGGTGTGCCCTAAGTGTTACCTAAGTGTACCCTAAGTGTTACCTAAGTGCTACCTAAGTGTTACCTAAGAGTTACCTAAGTGTTACATAAGTGTTACCTAAGTGTGCCCTAAGTGTTACCTAAGTGTTACCTAAGTGTTACCTAAGTGTTACCTAAGTGTTACCTAAGTGTGCCCTAAGTGTTACCTAAGTGTACCCTAAGTGTTACCTAAGTGTACCCTAAGTGTTACCTAAGTGTTACCTAAGTGTTACCCAAGTGTTACCTAAGTGTTACCTAAGTGTGCCCTAAGTGTTACCTAAGTGTTACCTAAGTGTGCCCTAAGTGTTACCTAAGTGTGCCCTAAGTGTTACCTAAGTGTGCCCTAAGTGTTACCTAAGTGTGCCCTAAGTGTTACCTAAGTGCTACATAAGTGTTACCTAAGAGTTACCTAAGTGTTACATAAGTGTTACCTAAGTGTGCCCTAAGTGTTACCTAAGTGTTACCTAAGTGTTACCTAAGTGTTACCTAAGTGTGCCCTAAGTGTTACCTAAGTGTGCCCTAAGTGTTACCTAAGTGTTACCTAAGTGTTACCTAAGTGTTACCTAAGTGTTACCCAAGTGTTACCTAAGTGTTACCTAAGTGTTACCTAAGTGTGCCCTAAGTGTTACCTAAGTGTGCCCTAAGTGTTACCTAAGTGTGCCCTAAGTGTTACCTAAGTGTGCCCTAAGTGTTACCTAAGTGTGCCCTAAGTGTTACCTTAGTGCGCCCTAAGTGTTACCTAAGTGTGCCCTAAGTGTTACCTAAGTGTGCCCTAAGTGTTACCTAAGTGTGCCCTAAGTGTTACCTAAGTGTGCCCTAAGTGTTACCTAAGTGTACCCTAAGTGTTACCTAAGTGTGCCCTAAGTGTTACCTAAGTGTGCCCTAAGTGTTACCTAAGTGTGCCCTAAGTGTTACCTAAGTGTGCCCTAAGTGTTACCTAAGTGTGCCCTAAGTGTTACCTAAGTGTTACCTAAGTGTTACCTAAGTGTTACCTAAGTGTGCCTTAAGTGTTACCTAAGTGTACCCTAAGTGTTACCTAAGTGTACCCTAAGTGTTACCTAAGTGTTACCTAAGTGTTACCCAAGTGTTACCTAAGTGTTACCTAAGTGTGACCTAAGTGTGCCCTAAGTGTTACCTAAGTGTGCCCTAAGTGTTACCTAAGTGTGCCCTAAGTGTTACCTAAGTGTGCCCTAAGTGTGCCCTAAGTGTGCCCTAAGTGTTACCTAAGTGTGCCCTAAGTGTTACCTAAGTGTGCCCTAAGTGTTACCTTAGTGCGCCCTAAGTGTTACCTAAGTGTGCCCTAAGTGTTACCTAGGTGTGCCCTAAGTGTTACCTAAGTGTACCCTAAGTGTTACCTAAGTGCTACCTAAGTGTTACCTAAGAGTTACCTAAGTGTTACATAAGTGTTACCTAATTGTGCCCTAAGTGTTACCTAAGTGTGCCCTAAGTGTTACCTAAGTGTGCCCTAAGTGTTACCTAAGTGTGCCCTAAGTGTTACCTAAGTGTGCCCTAAGTGTTATCTAAGTGTTACCTAAGTGTTACCTAAGTGTGCCTTAAGTGTTACCTAAGTGTACCCTAAGTGTTACCTAAGTGTACCCTAAGTGTTACCTAAGTGTTACCTAAGTGTTACCCAAGTGTTACCTAAGTGTTACCTAAGTGTGACCTAAGTGTGCCCTAAGTGTTACCTAAGTGTGCCCTAAGTGTTACCTAAGTGTGCCCTAAGTGTTACCTAAGTGTGCCCTAAGTGTGCCCTAAGTGTGCCCTAAGTGTTACCTAAGTGTGCCCTAAGTGTTACCTAAGTGTGCCCTAAGTGTTACCTAAGTGTGCCCTAAGTGTTACCTTAGTGCGCCCTAAGTGTTACCTAAGTATGCCCTAAGTGTTACCTAAGTGTGCCCTAAGTGTTACCTAAGTGTTACATAAGTGTTACCTAAGTGTTACCTAAGTGTGCCTTAAGTGTTACCTAAGTGTACCCTAAGTGTTACCTAAGTGTACCCTAAGTGTTACCTAAGTGTTACCTAAGTGTTACCCAAGTGTTATCTAAGTGTGCCCTAAGTGTTACCTAAGTGTGCCCTAAGTGTTACCTAAGTGCTACCTAAGTGTTACCTAAGAGTTACCTAAGTGTTACATATGTGTTACCTAAGTGTGCCCTAAGTGTTACCTAAGTGTTACCTAAGTGTTACCTAAGTGTTACCTAAGTGTGCCCTAAGTGTTACCTAAGTGTGCCCTAAGTGTTACCTAAGTGTACCCTAAGTGTTACCTAAGTGTTACCTAAGTGTTACCCAAGTGTTACCCAAGTGTTACCTAAGTGTTATCTAAGTGTGCCCTAAGTGTTACCTAAGTGTGCCCTAAGTGTTACCTAAGTGTGCCCTAAGTGTTACCTAAGTGTGCCCTAAGTGTTACCTAAGTGTGCCCTAAGTGTTACCTAAGTGTGCCCTAAGTGTTACCTAAGTGTTACCCAAGTGTTACCTAAGTGTTACCTAAGTGTGACCTAAGTGTGCCCTAAGTGTTACCTAGGTGTGCCCTAAGTGTTACCTAAGTGTGCCCTAAGTGTTACCTAAGTGTTAACCAAGTGTTACCTAAGTGTTACCTAAGTGTGACCTAAGTGTGCCCTAAGTGTTACCTAAGTGTGCCCTAAGTGTTACCTAAGTGTGCCCTAAGTGTTACCTAAGTGTGCCCTAAGTGTTACCTAAGTGTTACCCAAGTGTTACCTAAGTGTTACCTAAGTGTTACCTAAGTGTGACCTAAGTGTGCCCTAAGTGTTACCTAAGTGTGCCCTAAGTGTTACCTAAGTGTGCCCTAAGTGTTACCCAAGTGTGCCCTAAGTGTTACCTAAGTGTGCCCTAAGTGTTACCTAAGTGTGCCCTAAGTGTTACCTAAGTGTGCCCTAAGTGTTACCTTAGTGCGCCTTAAGTGTTACCTAAGTGTTACCTAAGTGTACCCTAGGTGTTACCTAAGTGTGCCCTAAGTGTTACCTAAGTGTTACCTAAGTGTTACCCAAGTGTTACCTAAGTGTTACCTAAGTGTTACCTAAGTGTGCCCTAAGTGTTACCTAAGTGTGCCCTAAGTGTTACCTAAGTGTGCCCTAAGTGTTACCTAAGTGTGCCCTAAGTGTTACCTAAGTGTGCCCTAAGTGTTACCTAAGTGTGCCCTAAGTGTTACCTAAGTGCTACATAAGTGTTACCTAAGAGTTACCTAAGTGTTACATAAGTGTTACCTAAGTGTGCCCTAAGTGTTACCTAAGTGTTACCTAAGTGTTACCTAAGTGTTACCTAAGTGTGCCCTAAGTGTTACCTAAGTGTGCCCTAAGTGTTACCTAAGTGTACCCTAAGTGTTACCTAAGTGTTACCTAAGTGTTACCTAAGTGTTACCCAAGTGTTACCTAAGTGTTACCTAAGTGTTATCTAGGTGTGCCCTAAGTGTTACCTAAGTGTGCCCTAAGTGTTACCTAAGTGTGCCCTAAGTGTTACCTAAGTGTGCCCTAAGTGTTACCTAAGTGTTACCTAAGTGTGCCCTAAGTGTTACCTAAGTGTGCCCTAAGTGTTACCTAAGTGTTACCTAAGTGTGCCCTAAGTGTTACCTAAGTGTGCCCTAAGTGTTACCTAAGTGTGCCTAAGTGTTACCTAAGTGTGCCCTAAGTGTTACCTAAGTGTACCCTAAGTGTTACCTAAGTGTGCCCTAAGTGTTACCTAAGTGTGCCCTAAGTGTTACCTAAGTGTGCCCTAAGTGTTACCTAAGTGTGCCCCAAGTGTTACCTAAGTGTGCCTTAAGTGTTACCTAAGTGTACCCTAAGTGTTACCTAAGTGTTACCCAAGTGTTACCTAAGTGTTACCTAAGTGTGCCCTAAGTGTTACCTAAGTGTTACCTAAGTGTGCCCTAAGTGCTACCTAAGTGTGCCCTAAGTGTTACCTAAGTGTGCCCTAAGTGTTACCTAAGTGTGCCCTAAGTGTTACCTAAGTGCTACCTAAGTGTTACCTAAGAGTTACCTAAGTGTTACATATGTGTTACCTAAGTGTGCCCTAAGTGTTACCTAAGTGTTACCTAAGTGTTACCTAAGTGTTACCTAAGTGTGCCCTAAGTGTTACCTAAGTGTGCCCTAAGTGTTACCTAAGTGTACCCTAAGTGTTACCTAAGTGTTACCTAAGTGTTACCCAAGTGTTACCCAAGTGTTACCTAAGTGTTATCTAAGTGTGCCCTAAGTGTTACCTAAGTGTGCCCTAAGTGTTACCCAAGTGTGCCCTAAGTGTTACCTAAGTGTGCCCTAAGTGTTACCTAAGTGTGCCCTAAGTGTTACCTAAGTGTGCCCTAAGTGTTACCTAAGTGTGCCCTAAGTGTTACCTTAGTGCGCCCTAAGTGTTACCTAAGTGTGCCCTAAGTGTTACCTAAGTGTGCCCTAAGTGTTACCTAAGTGTTACCTAAGTGTGCCCTAAGTGTTACCTAAGTGTGCCCTAAGTGTTACCTAAGTGTTACCTAAGTGTGCCCTAAGTGTTACCTAAGTGTGCCCTAAGTGTTACCTAAGTGTGCCTAAGTGTTACCTAAGTGTGCCCTAAGTGTTACCTAAGTGTACCCTAAGTGTTACATAAGTGTGCCCTAAGTGTTACCTAAGTGTGCCCTAAGTGTTACCTAAGTGTGCCCCAAGTGTTACCTAAGTGTGCCCTAAGTGTTACCTAAGTGTACCCTAAGTGTTACCTAAGTGCTACCTAAGTGTTACCTAAGAGTTACCTAAGTGTTACATAAGTGTTACCTAAGTGTGCCCTAAGTGTTACCTAAGTGTTACCTAAGTGTTACCTAAGTGTTACCTAAGTGTGCCCTAAGTGTTACCTAAGTGTACCCTAAGTGTTACCTAAGTGTACCCTAAGTGTTACATAAGTGTGCCCTAAGTGTTACCTAAGTGTGCCCTAAGTGTTACCTAAGTGTGCCCCAAGTGTTACCTAAGTGTGCCCTAAGTGTTACCTAAGTGTACCCTAAGTGTTACCTAAGTGCTACCTAAGTGTTACCTAAGAGTTACCTAAGTGTTACATAAGTGTTACCTAAGTGTGCCCTAAGTGTTACCTAAGTGTTACCTAAGTGTTACCTAAGTGTTACCTAAGTGTGCCCTAAGTGTTACCTAAGTGTACCCTAAGTGTTACCTAAGTGTACCCTAAGTGTTACCTAAGTGTTACCTAAGTGTTACCCAAGTGTTACCTAAGTGTTACCTAAGTGTACCCTAAGTGTTACCTAAGTGCTACCTAAGTGTTACCTAAGAGTTACCTAAGTGTTACATAAGTGTTACCTAAGTGTGCCCTAAGTGTTACCTAAGTGTTACCTAAGTGTTACCTAAGTGTTACCTAAGTGTGCCCTAAGTGTTACCTAAGTGTACCCTAAGTGTTACCTAAGTGTACCCTAAGTGTTACCTAAGTGTTACCTAAGTGTTACCCAAGTGTTACCTAAGTGTTACCTAAGTGTGCCCTAAGTGTTACCTAAGTGTTACCTAAGTGTGCCCTAAGTGTTACCTAAGTGTGCCCTAAGTGTTACCTAAGTGTGCCCTAAGTGTTACCTAAGTGTGCCCTAAGTGTTACCTAAGTGCTACCTAAGTGTTACCTAAGAGTTACCTAAGTGTTACATATGTGTTACCTAAGTGTGCCCTAAGTGTTACCTAAGTGTTACCTAAGTGTTACCTAAGTGTTACCTAAGTGTTACCTAAGTGTGCCCTAAGTGTTACCTAAGTGTGCCCTAAGTGTTACCTAAGTGTACCCTAAGTGTTACCTAAGTGTTACCTAAGTGTTACCCAAGTGTTACCCAAGTGTTACCTAAGTGTTATCTAAGTGTGCCCTAAGTGTTACCTAAGTGTGCCCTAAGTGTTACCTAAGTGTGCCCTAAGTGTTACCTAAGTGTGCCCTAAGTGTTACCTAAGTGTGCCTTAAGTGTTACCTAAGTGTGCCCTAAGTGTTACCTAAGTGTGCCCTAAGTGTTACCTTAGTGCGCCCTAAGTGTTACCTAAGTATGCCCTAAGTGTTACCTAAGTGTGCCCTAAGTGTTACCTAAGTGTTACCTAAGTGTTACCTAAGTGTTACCTAAGTGTGCCTTAAGTGTTACCTAAGTGTACCCTAAGTGTTACCTAAGTGTACCCTAAGTGTTACCTAAGTGTTACCTAAGTGTTACCTAAGTGTTACCTAAGTGTTACCTAAGTGTGACCTAAGTGTGCCCTAAGTGTTACCTAAGTGTGCCCTAAGTGTTACCTAAGTGTGCCCTAAGTGTTACCTAAGTGTGCCCTAAGTGTGCCCTAAGTGTGCCCTAAGTGTTACCTAAGTGTACCCTAAGTGTTACCTAAGTGTTACCTAAGTGTTACCCAAGTGTTACCTAAGTGTTACCTAAGTGTGACCTAAGTGTGCCCTAAGTGTTACCTAAGTGTGCCCTAAGTGTTACCTAAGTGTACCCTAAGTGTTACCTAAGTGTTACCTAAGTGTTACCTAAGTGTTACCCAAGTGTTACCTAAGTGTTACCTAAGTGTTATCTAGGTGTGCCCTAAGTGTTACCTAAGTGTGCCCTAAGTGTTACCTAAGTGTGCCCTAAGTGTTACCTAAGTGTGCCCTAAGTGTTACCTAAGTGTTACCTAAGTGTGCCCTAAGTGTTACCTAAGTGTGCCCTAAGTGTTACCTAAGTGTTACCTAAGTGTGCCCTAAGTGTTACCTAAGTGTGCCCTAAGTGTTACCTAAGTGTGCCTAAGTGTTACCTAAGTGTGCCCTAAGTGTTACCTAAGTGTACCCTAAGTGTTACCTAAGTGTGCCCTAAGTGTTACCTAAGTGTGCCCTAAGTGTTACCTAAGTGTGCCCTAAGTGTTACCTAAGTGTGCCCCAAGTGTTACCTAAGTGTGCCTTAAGTGTTACCTAAGTGTACCCTAAGTGTTACCTAAGTGTTACCCAAGTGTTACCTAAGTGTTACCTAAGTGTGCCCTAAGTGTTACCTAAGTGTTACCTAAGTGTGCCCTAAGTGCTACCTAAGTGTGCCCTAAGTGTTACCTAAGTGTGCCCTAAGTGTTACCTAAGTGTGCCCTAAGTGTTACCTAAGTGCTACCTAAGTGTTACCTAAGAGTTACCTAAGTGTTACATATGTGTTACCTAAGTGTGCCCTAAGTGTTACCTAAGTGTTACCTAAGTGTTACCTAAGTGTTACCTAAGTGTGCCCTAAGTGTTACCTAAGTGTGCCCTAAGTGTTACCTAAGTGTGCCCTAAGTGTTACCTAAGTGTTACCTAAGTGTTACCCAAGTGTTACCCAAGTGTTACCTAAGTGTTATCTAAGTGTGCCCTAAGTGTTACCTAAGTGTGCCCTAAGTGTTACCCAAGTGTGCCCTAAGTGTTACCTAAGTGTGCCCTAAGTGTTACCTAAGTGTGCCCTAAGTGTTACCTAAGTGTGCCCTAAGTGTTACCTAAGTGTGCCCTAAGTGTTACCTTAGTGCGCCCTAAGTGTTACCTAAGTGTGCCCTAAGTGTTACCTAAGTGTGCCCTAAGTGTTACCTAAGTGTTACCTAAGTGTGCCCTAAGTGTTACCTAAGTGTGCCCTAAGTGTTACCTAAGTGTTACCTAAGTGTGCCCTAAGTGTTACCTAAGTGTGCCCTAAGTGTTACCTAAGTGTGCCTAAGTGTTACCTAAGTGTGCCCTAAGTGTTACCTAAGTGTACCCTAAGTGTTACATAAGTGTGCCCTAAGTGTTACCTAAGTGTGCCCTAAGTGTTACCTAAGTGTGCCCCAAGTGTTACCTAAGTGTGCCCTAAGTGTTACCTAAGTGTACCCTAAGTGTTACCTAAGTGCTACCTAAGTGTTACCTAAGAGTTACCTAAGTGTTACATAAGTGTTACCTAAGTGTGCCCTAAGTGTTACCTAAGTGTTACCTAAGTGTTACCTAAGTGTTACCTAAGTGTGCCCTAAGTGTTACCTAAGTGTACCCTAAGTGTTACCTAAGTGTACCCTAAGTGTTACATAAGTGTGCCCTAAGTGTTACCTAAGTGTGCCCTAAGTGTTACCTAAGTGTGCCCCAAGTGTTACCTAAGTGTGCCCTAAGTGTTACCTAAGTGTACCCTAAGTGTTACCTAAGTGCTACCTAAGTGTTACCTAAGAGTTACCTAAGTGTTACATAAGTGTTACCTAAGTGTGCCCTAAGTGTTACCTAAGTGTTACCTAAGTGTTACCTAAGTGTTACCTAAGTGTGCCCTAAGTGTTACCTAAGTGTACCCTAAGTGTTACCTAAGTGTACCCTAAGTGTTACCTAAGTGTTACCTAAGTGTTACCCAAGTGTTACCTAAGTGTTACCTAAGTGTACCCTAAGTGTTACCTAAGTGCTACCTAAGTGTTACCTAAGAGTTACCTAAGTGTTACATAAGTGTTACCTAAGTGTGCCCTAAGTGTTACCTAAGTGTTACCTAAGTGTTACCTAAGTGTTACCTAAGTGTGCCCTAAGTGTTACCTAAGTGTACCCTAAGTGTTACCTAAGTGTACCCTAAGTGTTACCTAAGTGTTACCTAAGTGTTACCCAAGTGTTACCTAAGTGTTACCTAAGTGTGCCCTAAGTGTTACCTAAGTGTTACCTAAGTGTGCCCTAAGTGTTACCTAAGTGTGCCCTAAGTGTTACCTAAGTGTGCCCTAAGTGTTACCTAAGTGTGCCCTAAGTGTTACCTAAGTGCTACCTAAGTGTTACCTAAGAGTTACCTAAGTGTTACATATGTGTTACCTAAGTGTGCCCTAAGTGTTACCTAAGTGTTACCTAAGTGTTACCTAAGTGTTACCTAAGTGTTACCTAAGTGTGCCCTAAGTGTTACCTAAGTGTGCCCTAAGTGTTACCTAAGTGTACCCTAAGTGTTACCTAAGTGTTACCTAAGTGTTACCCAAGTGTTACCCAAGTGTTACCTAAGTGTTATCTAAGTGTGCCCTAAGTGTTACCTAAGTGTGCCCTAAGTGTTACCTAAGTGTGCCCTAAGTGTTACCTAAGTGTGCCCTAAGTGTTACCTAAGTGTGCCTTAAGTGTTACCTAAGTGTGCCCTAAGTGTTACCTAAGTGTGCCCTAAGTGTTACCTTAGTGCGCCCTAAGTGTTACCTAAGTGTGCCCTAAGTGTGCCCTAAGTGTGCCCTAAGTGTTACCTAAGTGTGCCCTAAGTGTTACCTAAGTGTTACCTAAGTGTTACCTAAGTGTGCCTTAAGTGTTACCTAAGTGTACCCTAAGTGTTACCTAAGTGTACCCTAAGTGTTACCTAAGTGTGCCTTAAGTGTTACCTAAGTGTGCCCTAAGTGTTACCTTAGTGCGCCCTAAGTGTTACCTAAGTGTGCCCTAAGTGTGCCCTAAGTGTGCCCTAAGTGTTACCTAAGTGTGCCCTAAGTGTTACCTAAGTGTTACCTAAGTGTTACCTAAGTGTGCCTTAAGTGTTACCTAAGTGTACCCTAAGTGTTACCTAAGTGTACCCTAAGTGTTACCTAAGTGTTACCTAAGTGTTACCCAAGTGTTACCTAAGTGTTACCTAAGTGTGACCTAAGTGTGCCCTAAGTGTTACCTAAGTGTGCCCTAAGTGTTACCTAAGTGTGCCCTAAGTGTTACCTAAGTGTGCCCTAAGTGTGCCCTAAGTGTGCCCTAAGTGTTACCTAAGTGTGCCCTAAGTGTTACCTAAGTGTGCCCTAAGTGTTACCTTAGTGCGCCCTAAGTGTTACCTAAGTGTGCCCTAAGTGTTACCTAGGTGTGCCCTAAGTGTTACCTAAGTGTACCCTAAGTGTTACCTAAGTGCTACCTAAGTGTTACCTAAGAGTTACCTAAGTGTTACATAAGTGTTACCTAATTGTGCCCTAAGTGTTACCTAAGTGTGCCCTAAGTGTTACCTAAGTGTGCCCTAAGTGTTACCTAAGTGTGCCCTAAGTGTTACCTAAGTGTGCCCTAAGTGTTACCTTAGTGCGCCCTAAGTGTTACCTAAGTGTGCCCTAAGTGTTACCTAGGTGTGCCCTAAGTGTTACCTAAGTGTACCCTAAGTGTTACCTAAGTGCTACCTAAGTGTTACCTAAGAGTTACCTAAGTGTTACATAAGTGTTACCTAAGTGTGCCCTAAGTGTTACCTAAGTGTTACCTAAGTGTTACCTAAGTGTTACCTAAGTGTGCCCTAAGTGTTACCTAAGTGTACCCTAAGTGTTACCTAAGTGTACCCTAAGTGTTACATAAGTGTGCCCTAAGTGTTACCTAAGTGTGCCCTAAGTGTTACCTAAGTGTGCCCCAAGTGTTACCTAAGTGTGCCCTAAGTGTTACCTAAGTGTACCCTAAGTGTTACCTAAGTGCTACCTAAGTGTTACCTAAGAGTTACCTAAGTGTTACATAAGTGTTACCTAAGTGTGCCCTAAGTGTTACCTAAGTGTTACCTAAGTGTTACCTAAGTGTTACCTAAGTGTGCCCTAAGTGTTACCTAAGTGTACCCTAAGTGTTACCTAAGTGTACCCTAAGTGTTACCTAAGTGTTACCTAAGTGTTACCCAAGTGTTACCTAAGTGTTACCTAAGTGTACCCTAAGTGTTACCTAAGTGCTACCTAAGTGTTACCTAAGAGTTACCTAAGTGTTACATAAGTGTTACCTAAGTGTGCCCTAAGTGTTACCTAAGTGTTACCTAAGTGTTACCTAAGTGTTACCTAAGTGTGCCCTAAGTGTTACCTAAGTGTACCCTAAGTGTTACCTAAGTGTACCCTAAGTGTTACCTAAGTGTTACCTAAGTGTTACCCAAGTGTTACCTAAGTGTTACCTAAGTGTGCCCTAAGTGTTACCTAAGTGTTACCTAAGTGTGCCCTAAGTGTTACCTAAGTGTGCCCTAAGTGTTACCTAAGTGTGCCCTAAGTGTTACCTAAGTGTGCCCTAAGTGTTACCTAAGTGCTACCTAAGTGTTACCTAAGAGTTACCTAAGTGTTACATATGTGTTACCTAAGTGTGCCCTAAGTGTTACCTAAGTGTTACCTAAGTGTTACCTAAGTGTTACCTAAGTGTTACCTAAGTGTGCCCTAAGTGTTACCTAAGTGTGCCCTAAGTGTTACCTAAGTGTACCCTAAGTGTTACCTAAGTGTTACCTAAGTGTTACCCAAGTGTTACCCAAGTGTTACCTAAGTGTTATCTAAGTGTGCCCTAAGTGTTACCTAAGTGTGCCCTAAGTGTTACCTAAGTGTGCCCTAAGTGTTACCTAAGTGTGCCCTAAGTGTTACCTAAGTGTGCCTTAAGTGTTACCTAAGTGTGCCCTAAGTGTTACCTAAGTGTGCCCTAAGTGTTACCTTAGTGCGCCCTAAGTGTTACCTAAGTGTGCCCTAAGTGTGCCCTAAGTGTGCCCTAAGTGTTACCTAAGTGTGCCCTAAGTGTTACCTAAGTGTTACCTAAGTGTTACCTAAGTGTGCCTTAAGTGTTACCTAAGTGTACCCTAAGTGTTACCTAAGTGTACCCTAAGTGTTACCTAAGTGTGCCTTAAGTGTTACCTAAGTGTGCCCTAAGTGTTACCTTAGTGCGCCCTAAGTGTTACCTAAGTGTGCCCTAAGTGTGCCCTAAGTGTGCCCTAAGTGTTACCTAAGTGTGCCCTAAGTGTTACCTAAGTGTTACCTAAGTGTTACCTAAGTGTGCCTTAAGTGTTACCTAAGTGTACCCTAAGTGTTACCTAAGTGTACCCTAAGTGTTACCTAAGTGTTACCTAAGTGTTACCCAAGTGTTACCTAAGTGTTACCTAAGTGTGACCTAAGTGTGCCCTAAGTGTTACCTAAGTGTGCCCTAAGTGTTACCTAAGTGTGCCCTAAGTGTTACCTAAGTGTGCCCTAAGTGTGCCCTAAGTGTGCCCTAAGTGTTACCTAAGTGTGCCCTAAGTGTTACCTAAGTGTGCCCTAAGTGTTACCTTAGTGCGCCCTAAGTGTTACCTAAGTGTGCCCTAAGTGTTACCTAGGTGTGCCCTAAGTGTTACCTAAGTGTACCCTAAGTGTTACCTAAGTGCTACCTAAGTGTTACCTAAGAGTTACCTAAGTGTTACATAAGTGTTACCTAATTGTGCCCTAAGTGTTACCTAAGTGTGCCCTAAGTGTTACCTAAGTGTGCCCTAAGTGTTACCTAAGTGTGCCCTAAGTGTTACCTAAGTGTGCCCTAAGTGTTACCTTAGTGCGCCCTAAGTGTTACCTAAGTGTGCCCTAAGTGTTACCTAGGTGTGCCCTAAGTGTTACCTAAGTGTACCCTAAGTGTTACCTAAGTGCTACCTAAGTGTTACCTAAGAGTTACCTAAGTGTTACATAAGTGTTACCTAAGTGTGCCCTAAGTGTTACCTAAGTGTTACCTAAGTGTTACCTAAGTGTTACCTAAGTGTTACCTAAGTGTGCCCTAAGTGTTACCTAAGTGTTACCTAAGTGTTACCTAAGTGTTACCTAAGTGTGCCCTAAGTGTTACCTAAGTGTACCCTAAGTGTTACCTAAGTGTTACCTAAGAGTTACCTAAGTGTTACATAAGTGTTACCTAAGTGTGCCCTAAGTGTTACCTAAGTGTTACCTAAGTGTTACCTAAGTGTTACCTAAGTGTGCCCTAAGTGTTACCTAAGTGTGCCCTAAGTGTGCCCTAAGTGTGCCCTAAGTGTTACCTAAGTGTGCCCTAAGTGTTACCTAAGTGTGCCCTAAGTGTTACCTTAGTGCGCCCTAAGTGTTACCTAAGTGTGCCCTAAGTGTTACCTAGGTGTGCCCTAAGTGTTACCTAAGTGTACCCTAAGTGTTACCTAAGTGCTACCTAAGTGTTACCTAAGAGTTACCTAAGTGTTACATAAGTGTTACCTAATTGTGCCCTAAGTGTTACCTAAGTGTGCCCTAAGTGTTACCTAAGTGTGCCCTAAGTGTTACCTAAGTGTGCCCTAAGTGTTACCTAAGTGTGCCCTAAGTGTTATCTAAGTGTTACCTAAGTGTTACCTAAGTGTGCCTTAAGTGTTACCTAAGTGTACCCTAAGTGTTACCTAAGTGTACCCTAAGTGTTACCTAAGTGTTACCTAAGTGTTACCCAAGTGTTACCTAAGTGTTACCTAAGTGTGACCTAAGTGTGCCCTAAGTGTTACCTAAGTGTGCCCTAAGTGTTACCTAAGTGTGCCCTAAGTGTTACCTAAGTGTGCCCTAAGTGTGCCCTAAGTGTGCCCTAAGTGTTACCTAAGTGTGCCCTAAGTGTTACCTAAGTGTGCCCTAAGTGTTACCTAAGTGTGCCCTAAGTGTTACCTTAGTGCGCCCTAAGTGTTACCTAAGTATGCCCTAAGTGTTACCTAAGTGTGCCCTAAGTGTTACCTAAGTGTTACCTAAGTGTTACCTAAGTGTTACCTAAGTGTGCCTTAAGTGTTACCTAAGTGTACCCTAAGTGTTACCTAAGTGTACCCTAAGTGTTACCTAAGTGTTACCTAAGTGTTACCCAAGTGTTATCTAAGTGTGCCCTAAGTGTTACCTAAGTGTGCCCTAAGTGTTACCTAAGTGCTACCTAAGTGTTACCTAAGAGTTACCTAAGTGTTACATATGTGTTACCTAAGTGTGCCCTAAGTGTTACCTAAGTGTTACCTAAGTGTTACCTAAGTGTTACCTAAGTGTGCCCTAAGTGTTACCTAAGTGTGCCCTAAGTGTTACCTAAGTGTACCCTAAGTGTTACCTAAGTGTTACCTAAGTGTTACCCAAGTGTTACCCAAGTGTTACCTAAGTGTTATCTAAGTGTGCCCTAAGTGTTACCTAAGTGTGCCCTAAGTGTTACCTAAGTGTGCCCTAAGTGTTACCTAAGTGTGCCCTAAGTGTTACCTAAGTGTGCCCTAAGTGTTACCTAAGTGTGCCCTAAGTGTTACCTAAGTGTTACCCAAGTGTTACCTAAGTGTTACCTAAGTGTGACCTAAGTGTGCCCTAAGTGTTACCTAGGTGTGCCCTAAGTGTTACCTAAGTGTGCCCTAAGTGTTACCTAAGTGTTAACCAAGTGTTACCTAAGTGTTACCTAAGTGTGACCTAAGTGTGCCCTAAGTGTTACCTAAGTGTGCCCTAAGTGTTACCTAAGTGTGCCCTAAGTGTTACCTAAGTGTGCCCTAAGTGTTACCTAAGTGTTACCCAAGTGTTACCTAAGTGTTACCTAAGTGTTACCTAAGTGTTACCTAAGTGTGCCCTAAGTGTTACCTAAGTGTGCCCTAAGTGTTACCTAAGTGTGCCCTAAGTGTTACCCAAGTGTGCCCTAAGTGTTACCTAAGTGTGCCCTAAGTGTTACCTAAGTGTGCCCTAAGTGTTACCTAAGTGTGCCCTAAGTGTTACCTTAGTGCGCCTTAAGTGTTACCTAAGTGTTACCTAAGTGTACCCTAGGTGTTACCTAAGTGTGCCCTAAGTGTTACCTAAGTGTTACCTAAGTGTTACCCAAGTGTTACCTAAGTGTTACCTAAGTGTGCCCTAAGTGTTACCTAAGTGTTACCTAAGTGTGCCCTAAGTGTTACCTAAGTGTGCCCTAAGTGTTACCTAAGTGTACCCTAAGTGTTACCTAAGTGTTACCTAAGTGTTACCCAAGTGTTACCTAAGTGTTACCTAAGTGTTACCTAAGTGTTACCCAAGTGTTACCTAAGTGTTACCTAAGTGTACCCTAAGTGTTACCTAAGTGCTACCTAAGTGTTACCTAAGAGTTACCTAAGTGTTACATAAGTGTTACCTAAGTGTGCCCTAAGTGTTACCTAAGTGTTACCTAAGTGTTACCTAAGTGTTACCTAAGTGTGCCCTAAGTGTTACCTAAGTGTACCCTAAGTGTTACCTAAGTGTTACCTAAGAGTTACCTAAGTGTTACATAAGTGTTACCTAAGTGTGCCCTAAGTGTTACCTAAGTGTTACCTAAGTGTTACCTAAGTGTTACCTAAGTGTGCCCTAAGTGTTACCTAAGTGTACCCTAAGTGTTACCTAAGTGTACCCTAAGTGTTACCTAAGTGTTACCTAAGTGTTACCCAAGTGTTACCTAAGTGTTACCTAAGTGTGCCCTAAGTGTTACCTAAGTGTTACCTAAGTGTGCCCTAAGTGTTACCTAAGTGTGCCCTAAGTGTTACCTAAGTGTGCCCTAAGTGTTACCTAAGTGTGCCCTAAGTGTTACCTAAGTGCTACCTAAGTGTTACCTAAGAGTTACCTAAGTGTTACATATGTGTTACCTAAGTGTGCCCTAAGTGTTACCCAAGTGTTACCTAAGTGTTACCTAAGTGTGCCCTAAGTGTTACCTAAGTGTTACCTAAGTGTGCCCTAAGTGTTACCTAAGTGTGCCCTAAGTGTTACCTAAGTGTGCCCTAAGTGTTACCTAAGTGTGCCCTAAGTGTTACCTAAGTGTACCCTAAGTGTTACCTAAGTGTACCCTAAGTGTTACATAAGTGTGCCCTAAGTGTTACCTAAGTGTGCCCTAAGTGTTACCTAAGTGTGCCCCAAGTGTTACCTAAGTGTGCCCTAAGTGTTACCTAAGTGTACCCTAAGTGTTACCTAAGTGCTACCTAAGTGTTACCTAAGAGTTACCTAAGTGTTACATAAGTGTTACCTAAGTGTGCCCTAAGTGTTACCAAAGTGTTACCTAAGTGTTACCTAAGTGTTACCTAAGTGTGCCCTAAGTGTTACCTAAGTGTACCCTAAGTGTTACCTAAGTGTACCCTAAGTGTTACCTAAGTGTTACCTAAGTGTTACCCAAGTGTTACCTAAGTGTTACCTAAGTGTACCCTAAGTGTTACCTAAGTGCTACCTAAGTGTTACCTAAGAGTTACCTAAGTGTTACATAAGTGTTACCTAAGTGTGCCCTAAGTGTTACCTAAGTGTTACCTAAGTGTTACCTAAGTGTTACCTAAGTGTGCCCTAAGTGTTACCTAAGTGTACCCTAAGTGTTACCTAAGTGTACCCTAAGTGTTACCTAAGTGTTACCTAAGTGTTACCCAAGTGTTACCTAAGTGTTACCTAAGTGTGCCCTAAGTGTTACCTAAGTGTTACCTAAGTGTGCCCTAAGTGTTACCTAAGTGTGCCCTAAGTGTTACCTAAGTGTGCCCTAAGTGTTACCTAAGTGTGCCCTAAGTGTTACCTAAGTGCTACCTAAGTGTTACCTAAGAGTTACCTAAGTGTTACATATGTGTTACCTAAGTGTGCCCTAAGTGTTACCCAAGTGTTACCTAAGTGTTACCTAAGTGTGCCCTAAGTGTTACCTAAGTGTTACCTAAGTGTGCCCTAAGTGTTACCTAAGTGTGCCCTAAGTGTTACCTAAGTGTGCCCTAAGTGTTACCTAAGTGTGCCCTAAGTGTTACCTAAGTGTGCCCTAAGTGTTACCTAAGTGCTACCTAAGTGTTACCTAAGAGTTACCTAAGTGTTACATATGTGTTACCTAAGTGTGCCCTAAGTGTTACCTAAGTGTTACCTAAGTGTTACCTAAGTGTTACCTAAGTGTGCCCTAAGTGTTACCTAAGTGTGCCCTAAGTGTTACCTAAGTGTACCCTAAGTGTTACCTAAGTGTTACCTAAGTGTTACCCAAGTGTTACCCAAGTGTTACCTAAGTGTTATCTAAGTGTGCCCTAAGTGTTACCTAAGTGTGCCCTAAGTGTTACCTAAGTGTACCCTAAGTGTTACCTAAGTGTGCCCTAAGTGTTACCTAAGTGTGCCCTAAGTGTTACCTAAGTGTGCCCTAAGTGTTACCTAAGTGTGCCCCAAGTGTTACCTAAGTGTGCCTTAAGTGTTACCTAAGTGTACCCTAAGTGTTACCTAAGTGTTACCCAAGTGTTACCTAAGTGTTACCTAAGTGTGCCCTAAGTGTTACCTAAGTGTGCCCTAAGTGTTACCTAAGTGTTACCTAAGTGTGCCCTAAGTGTTACCTAAGTGTTACCTAAGTGTGCCCTAAGTGTTACCTAAGTGTGCCCTAAGTGTTACCTAAGTGTGCCCTAAGTGTTACCTTAGTGCGCCCTAAGTGTTACCTAAGTGTGCCCTAAGTGTTACCTAAGTGTGCCCTAAGTGTTACCTAAGTGTTACCTAAGTGTGCCCTAAGTGTTACCTAAGTGTTACCTAAGTGTGCCCTAAGTGCTACCTAAGTGTGCCCTAAGTGTTACCTAAGTGTGCCCTAAGTGTTACCTAAGTGTGCCCTAAGTGTTACCTAAGTGCTACCTAAGTGTTACCTAAGAGTTACCTAAGTGTTACATATGTGTTACCTAAGTGTGCCCTAAGTGTTACCTAAGTGTTACCTAAGTGTTACCTAAGTGTTACCTAAGTGTGCCCTAAGTGTTACCTAAGTGTGCCCTAAGTGTTACCTAAGTGTACCCTAAGTGTTACCTAAGTGTTACCTAAGTGTTACCCAAGTGTTACCCAAGTGTTACCTAAGTGTTATCTAAGTGTGCCCTAAGTGTTACCTAAGTGTGCCCTAAGTGTTACCCAAGTGTGCCCTAAGTGTTACCTAAGTGTGCCCTAAGTGTTACCTAAGTGTGCCCTAAGTGTTACCTAAGTGTGCCCTAAGTGTTACCTAAGTGTGCCCTAAGTGTTACCTTAGTGCGCCCTAAGTGTTACCTAAGTGTGCCCTAAGTGTTACCTAAGTGTGCCCTAAGTGTTACCTAAGTGTTACCTAAGTGTGCCCTAAGTGTTACCTAAGTGTGCCCTAAGTGTTACCTAAGTGTTACCTAAGTGTGCCCTAAGTGTTACCTAAGTGTGCCCTAAGTGTTACCTAAGTGTGCCTAAGTGTTACCTAAGTGTGCCCTAAGTGTTACCTAAGTGTACCCTAAGTGTTACATAAGTGTGCCCTAAGTGTTACCTAAGTGTGCCCTAAGTGTTACCTAAGTGTGCCCCAAGTGTTACCTAAGTGTGCCCTAAGTGTTACCTAAGTGTACCCTAAGTGTTACCTAAGTGCTACCTAAGTGTTACCTAAGAGTTACCTAAGTGTTACATAAGTGTTACCTAAGTGTGCCCTAAGTGTTACCTAAGTGTTACCTAAGTGTTACCTAAGTGTTACCTAAGTGTGCCCTAAGTGTTACCTAAGTGTACCCTAAGTGTTACCTAAGTGTACCCTAAGTGTTACATAAGTGTGCCCTAAGTGTTACCTAAGTGTGCCCTAAGTGTTACCTAAGTGTGCCCCAAGTGTTACCTAAGTGTGCCCTAAGTGTTACCTAAGTGTACCCTAAGTGTTACCTAAGTGCTACCTAAGTGTTACCTAAGAGTTACCTAAGTGTTACATAAGTGTTACCTAAGTGTGCCCTAAGTGTTACCTAAGTGTTACCTAAGTGTTACCTAAGTGTTACCTAAGTGTGCCCTAAGTGTTACCTAAGTGTACCCTAAGTGTTACCTAAGTGTACCCTAAGTGTTACCTAAGTGTTACCTAAGTGTTACCCAAGTGTTACCTAAGTGTTACCTAAGTGTACCCTAAGTGTTACCTAAGTGCTACCTAAGTGTTACCTAAGAGTTACCTAAGTGTTACATAAGTGTTACCTAAGTGTGCCCTAAGTGTTACCTAAGTGTTACCTAAGTGTTACCTAAGTGTTACCTAAGTGTGCCCTAAGTGTTACCTAAGTGTACCCTAAGTGTTACCTAAGTGTACCCTAAGTGTTACCTAAGTGTTACCTAAGTGTTACCCAAGTGTTACCTAAGTGTTACCTAAGTGTGCCCTAAGTGTTACCTAAGTGTTACCTAAGTGTGCCCTAAGTGTTACCTAAGTGTGCCCTAAGTGTTACCTAAGTGTGCCCTAAGTGTTACCTAAGTGTGCCCTAAGTGTTACCTAAGTGCTACCTAAGTGTTACCTAAGAGTTACCTAAGTGTTACATATGTGTTACCTAAGTGTGCCCTAAGTGTTACCTAAGTGTTACCTAAGTGTTACCTAAGTGTTACCTAAGTGTTACCTAAGTGTGCCCTAAGTGTTACCTAAGTGTGCCCTAAGTGTTACCTAAGTGTACCCTAAGTGTTACCTAAGTGTTACCTAAGTGTTACCCAAGTGTTACCCAAGTGTTACCTAAGTGTTATCTAAGTGTGCCCTAAGTGTTACCTAAGTGTGCCCTAAGTGTTACCTAAGTGTGCCCTAAGTGTTACCTAAGTGTGCCCTAAGTGTTACCTAAGTGTGCCTTAAGTGTTACCTAAGTGTGCCCTAAGTGTTACCTAAGTGTGCCCTAAGTGTTACCTTAGTGCGCCCTAAGTGTTACCTAAGTATGCCCTAAGTGTTACCTAAGTGTGCCCTAAGTGTTACCTAAGTGTTACCTAAGTGTTACCTAAGTGTTACCTAAGTGTGCCTTAAGTGTTACCTAAGTGTACCCTAAGTGTTACCTAAGTGTACCCTAAGTGTTACCTAAGTGTTACCTAAGTGTTACCCAAGTGTTACCTAAGTGTTACCTAAGTGTGACCTAAGTGTGCCCTAAGTGTTACCTAAGTGTGCCCTAAGTGTTACCTAAGTGTGCCCTAAGTGTTACCTAAGTGTGCCCTAAGTGTGCCCTAAGTGTGCCCTAAGTGTTACCTAAGTGTACCCTAAGTGTTACCTAAGTGTTACCTAAGTGTTACCCAAGTGTTACCTAAGTGTTACCTAAGTGTGACCTAAGTGTGCCCTAAGTGTTACCTAAGTGTGCCCTAAGTGTTACCTAAGTGTACCCTAAGTGTTACCTAAGTGTTACCTAAGTGTTACCTAAGTGTTACCCAAGTGTTACCTAAGTGTTACCTAAGTGTTATCTAGGTGTGCCCTAAGTGTTACCTAAGTGTGCCCTAAGTGTTACCTAAGTGTGCCCTAAGTGTTACCTAAGTGTGCCCTAAGTGTTACCTAAGTGTTACCTAAGTGTGCCCTAAGTGTTACCTAAGTGTGCCCTAAGTGTTACCTAAGTGTTACCTAAGTGTGCCCTAAGTGTTACCTAAGTGTGCCCTAAGTGTTACCTAAGTGTGCCTAAGTGTTACCTAAGTGTGCCCTAAGTGTTACCTAAGTGTACCCTAAGTGTTACCTAAGTGTGCCCTAAGTGTTACCTAAGTGTGCCCTAAGTGTTACCTAAGTGTGCCCTAAGTGTTACCTAAGTGTGCCCCAAGTGTTACCTAAGTGTGCCTTAAGTGTTACCTAAGTGTACCCTAAGTGTTACCTAAGTGTTACCCAAGTGTTACCTAAGTGTTACCTAAGTGTGCCCTAAGTGTTACCTAAGTGTTACCTAAGTGTGCCCTAAGTGCTACCTAAGTGTGCCCTAAGTGTTACCTAAGTGTGCCCTAAGTGTTACCTAAGTGTGCCCTAAGTGTTACCTAAGTGCTACCTAAGTGTTACCTAAGAGTTACCTAAGTGTTACATATGTGTTACCTAAGTGTGCCCTAAGTGTTACCTAAGTGTTACCTAAGTGTTACCTAAGTGTTACCTAAGTGTGCCCTAAGTGTTACCTAAGTGTGCCCTAAGTGTTACCTAAGTGTACCCTAAGTGTTACCTAAGTGTTACCTAAGTGTTACCCAAGTGTTACCCAAGTGTTACCTAAGTGTTATCTAAGTGTGCCCTAAGTGTTACCTAAGTGTGCCCTAAGTGTTACCCAAGTGTGCCCTAAGTGTTACCTAAGTGTGCCCTAAGTGTTACCTAAGTGTGCCCTAAGTGTTACCTAAGTGTGCCCTAAGTGTTACCTAAGTGTGCCCTAAGTGTTACCTTAGTGCGCCCTAAGTGTTACCTAAGTGTGCCCTAAGTGTTACCTAAGTGTGCCCTAAGTGTTACCTAAGTGTTACCTAAGTGTGCCCTAAGTGTTACCTAAGTGTGCCCTAAGTGTTACCTAAGTGTTACCTAAGTGTGCCCTAAGTGTTACCTAAGTGTGCCCTAAGTGTTACCTAAGTGTGCCTAAGTGTTACCTAAGTGTGCCCTAAGTGTTACCTAAGTGTACCCTAAGTGTTACATAAGTGTGCCCTAAGTGTTACCTAAGTGTGCCCTAAGTGTTACCTAAGTGTGCCCCAAGTGTTACCTAAGTGTGCCCTAAGTGTTACCTAAGTGTACCCTAAGTGTTACCTAAGTGCTACCTAAGTGTTACCTAAGAGTTACCTAAGTGTTACATAAGTGTTACCTAAGTGTGCCCTAAGTGTTACCTAAGTGTTACCTAAGTGTTACCTAAGTGTTACCTAAGTGTGCCCTAAGTGTTACCTAAGTGTACCCTAAGTGTTACCTAAGTGTACCCTAAGTGTTACATAAGTGTGCCCTAAGTGTTACCTAAGTGTGCCCTAAGTGTTACCTAAGTGTGCCCCAAGTGTTACCTAAGTGTGCCCTAAGTGTTACCTAAGTGTACCCTAAGTGTTACCTAAGTGCTACCTAAGTGTTACCTAAGAGTTACCTAAGTGTTACATAAGTGTTACCTAAGTGTGCCCTAAGTGTTACCTAAGTGTTACCTAAGTGTTACCTAAGTGTTACCTAAGTGTGCCCTAAGTGTTACCTAAGTGTACCCTAAGTGTTACCTAAGTGTACCCTAAGTGTTACCTAAGTGTTACCTAAGTGTTACCCAAGTGTTACCTAAGTGTTACCTAAGTGTACCCTAAGTGTTACCTAAGTGCTACCTAAGTGTTACCTAAGAGTTACCTAAGTGTTACATAAGTGTTACCTAAGTGTGCCCTAAGTGTTACCTAAGTGTTACCTAAGTGTTACCTAAGTGTTACCTAAGTGTGCCCTAAGTGTTACCTAAGTGTACCCTAAGTGTTACCTAAGTGTACCCTAAGTGTTACCTAAGTGTTACCTAAGTGTTACCCAAGTGTTACCTAAGTGTTACCTAAGTGTACCCTAAGTGTTACCTAAGTGCTACCTAAGTGTTACCTAAGAGTTACCTAAGTGTTACATAAGTGTTACCTAAGTGTGCCCTAAGTGTTACCTAAGTGTTACCTAAGTGTTACCTAAGTGTTACCTAAGTGTGCCCTAAGTGTTACCTAAGTGTACCCTAAGTGTTACCTAAGTGTACCCTAAGTGTTACCTAAGTGTTACCTAAGTGTTACCCAAGTGTTACCTAAGTGTTACCTAAGTGTGCCCTAAGTGTTACCTAAGTGTTACCTAAGTGTGCCCTAAGTGTTACCTAAGTGTGCCCTAAGTGTGCCCTAAGTGTGCCCTAAGTGTGCCCTAAGTGTTACCTAAGTGTGCCCTAAGTGTTACCTAAGTGTTACCTAAGTGTTACCTAAGTGTGCCTTAAGTGTTACCTAAGTGTACCCTAAGTGTTACCTAAGTGTACCCTAAGTGTTACCTAAGTGTTACCTAAGTGTTACCCAAGTGTTACCTAAGTGTTACCTAAGTGTGACCTAAGTGTGCCCTAAGTGTTACCTAAGTGTGCCCTAAGTGTTACCTAAGTGTGCCCTAAGTGTTACCTAAGTGTGCCCTAAGTGTGCCCTAAGTGTGCCCTAAGTGTTACCTAAGTGTGCCCTAAGTGTTACCTAAGTGTGCCCTAAGTGTTACCTTAGTGCGCCCTAAGTGTTACCTAAGTGTGCCCTAAGTGTTACCTAGGTGTGCCCTAAGTGTTACCTAAGTGTACCCTAAGTGTTACCTAAGTGCTACCTAAGTGTTACCTAAGAGTTACCTAAGTGTTACATAAGTGTTACCTAATTGTGCCCTAAGTGTTACCTAAGTGTGCCCTAAGTGTTACCTAAGTGTGCCCTAAGTGTTACCTAAGTGTGCCCTAAGTGTTACCTAAGTGTGCCCTAAGTGTTACCTTAGTGCGCCCTAAGTGTTACCTAAGTGTGCCCTAAGTGTTACCTAGGTGTGCCCTAAGTGTTACCTAAGTGTACCCTAAGTGTTACCTAAGTGCTACCTAAGTGTTACCTAAGAGTTACCTAAGTGTTACATAAGTGTTACCTAAGTGTGCCCTAAGTGTTACCTAAGTGTTACCTAAGTGTTACCTAAGTGTTACCTAAGTGTTACCTAAGTGTGCCCTAAGTGTTACCTAAGTGTACCCTAAGTGTTACCTAAGTGTACCCTAAGTGTTACCTAAGTGTTACCTAAGTGTTACCCAAGTGTTACCTAAGTGTTACCTAAGTGTGCCCTAAGTGTTACCTAAGTGTTACCTAAGTGTGCCCTAAGTGTTACCTAAGTGTGCCCTAAGTGTTACCTAAGTGTGCCCTAAGTGTTACCTAAGTGTGCCCTAAGTGTTACCTAAGTGCTACATAAGTGTTACCTAAGAGTTACCTAAGTGTTACATAAGTGTTACCTAAGTGTGCCCTAAGTGTTACCTAAGTGTTACCTAAGTGTTACCTAAGTGTTACCTAAGTGTGCCCTAAGTGTTACCTAAGTGTGCCCTAAGTGTTACCTAAGTGTACCCTAAGTGTTACCTAAGTGTTACCTAAGTGTTACCCAAGTGTTACCTAAGTGTTACCTAAGTGTTATCTAAGTGTGCCCTAAGTGTTACCTAAGTGTGCCCTAAGTGTTACCTAAGTGTGCCCTAAGTGTTACCTAAGTGTGCCCTAAGTGTTACCTAAGTGTGCCCTAAGTGTTACCTTAGTGCGCCCTAAGTGTTACCTAAGTGTGCCCTAAGTGTTACCTAAGTGTGCCCTAAGTGTTACCTAAGTGTGCCCTAAGTGTTACCTAAGTGTGCCCTAAGTGTTACCTAAGTGTACCCTAAGTGTTACCTAAGTGTGCCCTAAGTGTTACCTAAGTGTGCCCTAAGTGTTACCTAAGTGTGCCCTAAGTGTTACCTAAGTGTGCCCTAAGTGTTACCTAAGTGTGCCCTAAGTGTTACCTAAGTGTGCCCTAAGTGTTACCTAAGTGTGCCCTAAGTGTTACCTAAGTGTTACCTAAGTGTGCCCTAAGTGTTACCTAAGTGTGCCCTAAGTGTTACCTAAGTGTGCCCTAAGTGTTACCTAAGTGTGCCCTAAGTGTGCCCTAAGTGTGCCCTAAGTGTTACCTAAGTGTGCCCTAAGTGTTACCTAAGTGTGCCCTAAGTGTTACCTTAGTGTGCCCCAAGTGTTACCTAAGTGTGCCCTAAGTGTTACCTAAGTGTACCCTAAGTGTTACCTAAGTGCTACCTAAGTGTGCCCTAAGTGTTACCTAAGTGTGCCCTAAGTGTTACCTAAGTGTACCCTAAGTGTTACCTAAGTGCTACCTAAGTGTGCCCTAAGTGTTACCTAAGTGTGCCCTAAGTGTTACCTAAGTGTGCCCTAAGTGTTACCTAAGTGTGCCCTAAGTGTGCCCTAAGTGTGCCCTAAGTGTTACCTAAGTGTGCCCTAAGTGTTACCTAAGTGTGCCCTAAGTGTTACCTTAGTGCGCCCTAAGTGTTACCTAAGTGTGCCCTAAGTGTTACCTAGGTGTGCCCTAAGTGTTACCTAAGTGTACCCTAAGTGTTACCTAAGTGCTACCTAAGTGTTACCTAAGAGTTACCTAAGTGTTACATAAGTGTTACCTAATTGTGCCCTAAGTGTTACCTAAGTGTGCCCTAAGTGTTACCTAAGTGTGCCCTAAGTGTTACCTAAGTGTGCCCTAAGTGTTACCTAAGTGTGCCCTAAGTGTTATCTAAGTGTGCCCTAAGTGTTACCTAAGTGTGCCCTAAGTGTTACCCAAGTGTGCCCTAAGTGTTACCTAAGTGTGCCCTAAGTGTTACCTAAGTGTGCCCTAAGTGTTACCTAAGTGTGCCCTAAGTGTTACCTAAGTGTGCCCTAAGTGTTACCTTAGTGCGCCCTAAGTGTTACCTAAGTGTGCCCTAAGTGTTACCTAAGTGTGCCCTAAGTGTTACCTAAGTGTTACCCAAGTGTGCCCTAAGTGTTACCTAAGTGTGCCCTAAGTGTTACCTAAGTGTTACCTAAGTGTGCCCTAAGTGTTACCTAAGTGTGCCCTAAGTGTTACCTAAGTGTGCCTAAGTGTTACCTAAGTGTGCCCTAAGTGTTACCTAAGTGTACCCTAAGTGTTACATAAGTGTGCCCTAAGTGTTACCTAAGTGTGCCCTAAGTGTTACCTAAGTGTGCCCCAAGTGTTACCTAAGTGTGCCCTAAGTGTTACCTAAGTGTACCCTAAGTGTTACCTAAGTGCTACCTAAGTGTTACCTAAGAGTTACCTAAGTGTTACATAAGTGTTACCTAAGTGTGCCCTAAGTGTTACCTAAGTGTTACCTAAGTGTTACCTAAGTGTTACCTAAGTGTGCCCTAAGTGTTACCTAAGTGTACCCTAAGTGTTACCTAAGTGTACCCTAAGTGTTACATAAGTGTGCCCTAAGTGTTACCTAAGTGTGCCCTAAGTGTTACCTAAGTGTGCCCCAAGTGTTACCTAAGTGTGCCCTAAGTGTTACCTAAGTGTACCCTAAGTGTTACCTAAGTGCTACCTAAGTGTTACCTAAGAGTTACCTAAGTGTTACATAAGTGTTACCTAAGTGTGCCCTAAGTGTTACCTAAGTGTTACCTAAGTGTTACCTAAGTGTTACCTAAGTGTGCCCTAAGTGTTACCTAAGTGTACCCTAAGTGTTACATAAGTGTGCCCTAAGTGTTACCTAAGTGTGCCCTAAGTGTTACCTAAGTGTGCCCCAAGTGTTACCTAAGTGTGCCCTAAGTGTTACCTAAGTGTACCCTAAGTGTTACCTAAGTGCTACCTAAGTGTTACCTAAGAGTTACCTAAGTGTTACATAAGTGTTACCTAAGTGTGCCCTAAGTGTTACCTAAGTGTTACCTAAGTGTTACCTAAGTGTTACCTAAGTGTGCCCTAAGTGTTACCTAAGTGTACCCTAAGTGTTACCTAAGTGTACCCTAAGTGTTACCTAAGTGTTACCTAAGTGTTACCCAAGTGTTACCTAAGTGTTACCTAAGTGTGCCCTAAGTGTTACCTAAGTGTTACCTAAGTGTGCCCTAAGTGTTACCTAAGTGTGCCCTAAGTGTTACCTAAGTGTGCCCTAAGTGTTACCTAAGTGTGCCCTAAGTGTTACCTAAGTGCTACCTAAGTGTTACCTAAGAGTTACCTAAGTGTTACATATGTGTTACCTAAGTGTGCCCTAAGTGTTACCTAAGTGTTACCTAAGTGTTACCTAAGTGTTACCTAAGTGTTACCTAAGTGTGCCCTAAGTGTTACCTAAGTGTGCCCTAAGTGTTACCTAAGTGTACCCTAAGTGTTACCTAAGTGTTACCTAAGTGTTACCCAAGTGTTACCCAAGTGTTACCTAAGTGTTATCTAAGTGTGCCCTAAGTGTTACCTAAGTGTGCCCTAAGTGTTACCTAAGTGTGCCCTAAGTGTTACCTAAGTGTGCCCTAAGTGTTACCTAAGTGTGCCTTAAGTGTTACCTAAGTGTGCCCTAAGTGTTACCTAAGTGTGCCCTAAGTGTTACCTTAGTGCGCCCTAAGTGTTACCTAAGTATGCCCTAAGTGTTACCTAAGTGTGCCCTAAGTGTTACCTAAGTGTTACCTAAGTGTTACCTAAGTGTTACCTAAGTGTGCCTTAAGTGTTACCTAAGTGTACCCTAAGTGTTACCTAAGTGTACCCTAAGTGTTACCTAAGTGTTACCTAAGTGTTACCCAAGTGTTACCTAAGTGTTACCTAAGTGTGACCTAAGTGTGCCCTAAGTGTTACCTAAGTGTGCCCTAAGTGTTACCTAAGTGTGCCCTAAGTGTTACCTAAGTGTGCCCTAAGTGTGCCCTAAGTGTGCCCTAAGTGTTACCTAAGTGTGCCCTAAGTGTTACCTAAGTGTGCCCTAAGTGTTACCTTAGTGCGCCCTAAGTGTTACCTAAGTGTGCCCTAAGTGTTACCTAGGTGTGCCCTAAGTGTTACCTAAGTGTACCCTAAGTGTTACCTAAGTGCTACCTAAGTGTTACCTAAGAGTTACCTAAGTGTTACATAAGTGTTACCTAATTGTGCCCTAAGTGTTACCTAAGTGTGCCCTAAGTGTTACCTAAGTGTGCCCTAAGTGTTACCTAAGTGTGCCCTAAGTGTTACCTAAGTGTGCCCTAAGTGTTACCTTAGTGCGCCCTAAGTGTTACCTAAGTGTGCCCTAAGTGTTACCTAGGTGTGCCCTAAGTGTTACCTAAGTGTACCCTAAGTGTTACCTAAGTGCTACCTAAGTGTTACCTAAGAGTTACCTAAGTGTTACATAAGTGTTACCTAAGTGTGCCCTAAGTGTTACCTAAGTGTTACCTAAGTGTTACCTAAGTGTTACCTAAGTGTTACCTAAGTGTGCCCTAAGTGTTACCTAAGTGTACCCTAAGTGTTACCTAAGTGTACCCTAAGTGTTACCTAAGTGTTACCTAAGTGTTACCCAAGTGTTACCTAAGTGTTACCTAAGTGTGCCCTAAGTGTTACCTAAGTGTTACCTAAGTGTGCCCTAAGTGTTACCTAAGTGTGCCCTAAGTGTTACCTAAGTGTGCCCTAAGTGTTACCTAAGTGTGCCCTAAGTGTTACCTAAGTGCTACATAAGTGTTACCTAAGAGTTACCTAAGTGTTACATAAGTGTTACCTAAGTGTGCCCTAAGTGTTACCTAAGTGTTACCTAAGTGTTACCTAAGTGTTACCTAAGTGTGCCCTAAGTGTTACCTAAGTGTGCCCTAAGTGTTACCTAAGTGTACCCTAAGTGTTACCTAAGTGTTACCTAAGTGTTACCCAAGTGTTACCTAAGTGTTACCTAAGTGTTATCTAAGTGTGCCCTAAGTGTTACCTAAGTGTGCCCTAAGTGTTACCTAAGTGTGCCCTAAGTGTTACCTAAGTGTGCCCTAAGTGTTACCTAAGTGTGCCCTAAGTGTTACCTTAGTGCGCCCTAAGTGTTACCTAAGTGTGCCCTAAGTGTTACCTAAGTGTGCCCTAAGTGTTACCTAAGTGTGCCCTAAGTGTTACCTAAGTGTGCCCTAAGTGTTACCTAAGTGTACCCTAAGTGTTACCTAAGTGTGCCCTAAGTGTTACCTAAGTGTGCCCTAAGTGTTACCTAAGTGTGCCCTAAGTGTTACCTAAGTGTGCCCTAAGTGTTACCTAAGTGTGCCCTAAGTGTTACCTAAGTGTGCCCTAAGTGTTACCTAAGTGTGCCCTAAGTGTTACCTAAGTGTTACCTAAGTGTGCCCTAAGTGTTACCTAAGTGTGCCCTAAGTGTTACCTAAGTGTGCCCTAAGTGTTACCTAAGTGTGCCCTAAGTGTGCCCTAAGTGTGCCCTAAGTGTTACCTAAGTGTGCCCTAAGTGTTACCTAAGTGTGCCCTAAGTGTTACCTTAGTGTGCCCCAAGTGTTACCTAAGTGTGCCCTAAGTGTTACCTAAGTGTACCCTAAGTGTTACCTAAGTGCTACCTAAGTGTGCCCTAAGTGTTACCTAAGTGTGCCCTAAGTGTTACCTAAGTGTGCCCTAAGTGTTACCTAAGTGTGCCCTAAGTGTGCCCTAAGTGTGCCCTAAGTGTTACCTAAGTGTGCCCTAAGTGTTACCTAAGTGTGCCCTAAGTGTTACCTTAGTGCGCCCTAAGTGTTACCTAAGTGTGCCCTAAGTGTTACCTAGGTGTGCCCTAAGTGTTACCTAAGTGTACCCTAAGTGTTACCTAAGTGCTACCTAAGTGTTACCTAAGAGTTACCTAAGTGTTACATAAGTGTTACCTAATTGTGCCCTAAGTGTTACCTAAGTGTGCCCTAAGTGTTACCTAAGTGTGCCCTAAGTGTTACCTAAGTGTGCCCTAAGTGTTACCTAAGTGTGCCCTAAGTGTTATCTAAGTGTGCCCTAAGTGTTACCTAAGTGTGCCCTAAGTGTTACCCAAGTGTGCCCTAAGTGTTACCTAAGTGTGCCCTAAGTGTTACCTAAGTGTGCCCTAAGTGTTACCTAAGTGTGCCCTAAGTGTTACCTAAGTGTGCCCTAAGTGTTACCTTAGTGCGCCCTAAGTGTTACCTAAGTGTGCCCTAAGTGTTACCTAAGTGTGCCCTAAGTGTTACCTAAGTGTTACCCAAGTGTGCCCTAAGTGTTACCTAAGTGTGCCCTAAGTGTTACCTAAGTGTTACCTAAGTGTGCCCTAAGTGTTACCTAAGTGTGCCCTAAGTGTTACCTAAGTGTGCCTAAGTGTTACCTAAGTGTGCCCTAAGTGTTACCTAAGTGTACCCTAAGTGTTACATAAGTGTGCCCTAAGTGTTACCTAAGTGTGCCCTAAGTGTTACCTAAGTGTGCCCTAAGTGTTACCTAAGTGTGCCCTAAGTGTTACCTAAGTGTACCCTAAGTGTTACCTAAGTGCTACCTAAGTGTTACCTAAGAGTTACCTAAGTGTTACATAAGTGTTACCTAAGTGTGCCCTAAGTGTTACCTAAGTGTTACCTAAGTGTTACCTAAGTGTTACCTAAGTGTGCCCTAAGTGTTACCTAAGTGTACCCTAAGTGTTACCTAAGTGTACCCTAAGTGTTACATAAGTGTGCCCTAAGTGTTACCTAAGTGTGCCCTAAGTGTTACCTAAGTGTGCCCCAAGTGTTACCTAAGTGTGCCCTAAGTGTTACCTAAGTGTACCCTAAGTGTTACCTAAGTGCTACCTAAGTGTTACCTAAGAGTTACCTAAGTGTTACATAAGTGTTACCTAAGTGTGCCCTAAGTGTTACCTAAGTGTTACCTAAGTGTTACCTAAGTGTTACCTAAGTGTGCCCTAAGTGTTACCTAAGTGTACCCTAAGTGTTACCTAAGTGTACCCTAAGTGTTACCTAAGTGTTACCTAAGTGTTACCCAAGTGTTACCTAAGTGTTACCTAAGTGTACCCTAAGTGTTACCTAAGTGCTACCTAAGTGTTACCTAAGAGTTACCTAAGTGTTACATAAGTGTTACCTAAGTGTGCCCTAAGTGTTACCTAAGTGTTACCCAAGTGTTACCTAAGTGTTACCTAAGTGTGCCCTAAGTGTTACCTAAGTGTACCCTAAGTGTTACCTAAGTGTACCCTAAGTGTTACCTAAGTGTTACCTAAGTGTTACCCAAGTGTTACCTAAGTGTTACCTAAGTGTGCCCTAAGTGTTACCTAAGTGTTACCTAAGTGTGCCCTAAGTGTTACCTAAGTGTGCCCTAAGTGTTACCTAAGTGTGCCCTAAGTGTTACCTAAGTGTGCCCTAAGTGTTACCTAAGTGCTACCTAAGTGTTACCTAAGAGTTACCTAAGTGTTACATATGTGTTACCTAAGTGTGCCCTAAGTGTTACCTAAGTGTTACCTAAGTGTTACCTAAGTGTTACCTAAGTGTGCCCTAAGTGTTACCTAAGTGTGCCCTAAGTGTTACCTAAGTGTACCCTAAGTGTTACCTAAGTGTTACCTAAGTGTTACCCAAGTGTTACCTAAGTGTTACCTAAGTGTGCCCTAAGTGTTACCTAAGTGTTACCTAAGTGTGCCCTAAGTGTTACCTAAGTGTGCCCTAAGTGTTACCTAAGTGTGCCCTAAGTGTTACCTAAGTGTGCCCTAAGTGTTACCTAAGTGCTACCTAAGTGTTACCTAAGAGTTACCTAAGTGTTACATATGTGTTACCTAAGTGTGCCCTAAGTGTGCCCTAAGTGTTACCTAAGTGTTACCTAAGTGTTACCTAAGTGTTACCTAAGTGTGCCCTAAGTGTTACCTAAGTGTGCCCTAAGTGTTATCTAAGTGTGCCCTAAGTGTTACCTAAGTGTGCCCTAAGTGTTACCCAAGTGTGCCCTAAGTGTTACCTAAGTGTGCCCTAAGTGTTACCTAAGTGTGCCCTAAGTGTTACCTAAGTGTGCCCTAAGTGTTACCTAAGTGTGCCCTAAGTGTTACCTTAGTGCGCCCTAAGTGTTACCTAAGTGTGCCCTAAGTGTTACCTAAGTGTGCCCTAAGTGTTACCTAAGTGTTACCCAAGTGTGCCCTAAGTGTTACCTAAGTGTGCCCTAAGTGTTACCTAAGTGTTACCTAAGTGTGCCCTAAGTGTTACCTAAGTGTGCCCTAAGTGTTACCTAAGTGTGCCTAAGTGTTACCTAAGTGTGCCCTAAGTGTTACCTAAGTGTACCCTAAGTGTTACATAAGTGTGCCCTAAGTGTTAC
Source organism: Sacculina carcini (assembly GCA_916048095.2). NCBI lineage: Eukaryota > Metazoa > Arthropoda > Thecostraca > Sacculinidae > Sacculina > Sacculina carcini. The sequence continues at coordinate 163,581 of CAJZIA020000005.1, read as the reverse complement.
CTAAGTGTGCCCTAAGTGTTACCTAAGTGTGCCCCAAGTGTTACCTAAGTGTGCCCTAAGTGTTACCTAAGTGTACCCTAAGTGTTACCTAAGTGCTACCTAAGTGTTACCTAAGAGTTACCTAAGTGTTACATAAGTGTTACCTAAGTGTGCCCTAAGTGTTACCTAAGTGTTACCTAAGTGTTACCTAAGTGTTACCTAAGTGTGCCCTAAGTGTTACCTAAGTGTACCCTAAGTGTTACCTAAGTGTACCCTAAGTGTTACATAAGTGTGCCCTAAGTGTTACCTAAGTGTGCCCTAAGTGTTACCTAAGTGTGCCCCAAGTGTTACCTAAGTGTGCCCTAAGTGTTACCTAAGTGTACCCTAAGTGTTACCTAAGTGCTACCTAAGTGTTACCTAAGAGTTACCTAAGTGTTACATAAGTGTTACCTAAGTGTGCCCTAAGTGTTACCTAAGTGTTACCTAAGTGTTACCTAAGTGTTACCTAAGTGTGCCCTAAGTGTTACCTAAGTGTACCCTAAGTGTTACCTAAGTGTACCCTAAGTGTTACCTAAGTGTTACCTAAGTGTTACCCAAGTGTTACCTAAGTGTTACCTAAGTGTACCCTAAGTGTTACCTAAGTGCTACCTAAGTGTTACCTAAGAGTTACCTAAGTGTTACATAAGTGTTACCTAAGTGTGCCCTAAGTGTTACCTAAGTGTTACCCAAGTGTTACCTAAGTGTTACCTAAGTGTGCCCTAAGTGTTACCTAAGTGTACCCTAAGTGTTACCTAAGTGTACCCTAAGTGTTACCTAAGTGTTACCTAAGTGTTACCCAAGTGTTACCTAAGTGTTACCTAAGTGTGCCCTAAGTGTTACCTAAGTGTTACCTAAGTGTGCCCTAAGTGTTACCTAAGTGTGCCCTAAGTGTTACCTAAGTGTGCCCTAAGTGTTACCTAAGTGTGCCCTAAGTGTTACCTAAGTGCTACCTAAGTGTTACCTAAGAGTTACCTAAGTGTTACATATGTGTTACCTAAGTGTGCCCTAAGTGTTACCTAAGTGTTACCTAAGTGTTACCTAAGTGTTACCTAAGTGTGCCCTAAGTGTTACCTAAGTGTGCCCTAAGTGTTACCTAAGTGTACCCTAAGTGTTACCTAAGTGTTACCTAAGTGTTACCCAAGTGTTACCTAAGTGTTACCTAAGTGTGCCCTAAGTGTTACCTAAGTGTTACCTAAGTGTGCCCTAAGTGTTACCTAAGTGTGCCCTAAGTGTTACCTAAGTGTGCCCTAAGTGTTACCTAAGTGTGCCCTAAGTGTTACCTAAGTGCTACCTAAGTGTTACCTAAGAGTTACCTAAGTGTTACATATGTGTTACCTAAGTGTGCCCTAAGTGTGCCCTAAGTGTTACCTAAGTGTTACCTAAGTGTTACCTAAGTGTTACCTAAGTGTGCCTTAAGTGTTACCTAAGTGTACCCTAAGTGTTACCTAAGTGTACCCTAAGTGTTACCTAAGTGTTACCTAAGTGTTACCCAAGTGTTACCTAAGTGTTACCTAAGTGTGACCTAAGTGTGCCCTAAGTGTTACCTAAGTGTGCCCTAAGTGTTACCTAAGTGTGCCCTAAGTGTTACCTAAGTGTGCCCTAAGTGTGCCCTAAGTGTGCCCTAAGTGTTACCTAAGTGTGCCCTAAGTGTTACCTAAGTGTGCCCTAAGTGTTACCTAAGTGTGCCCTAAGTGTTACCTTAGTGCGCCCTAAGTGTTACCTAAGTATGCCCTAAGTGTTACCTAAGTGTGCCCTAAGTGTTACCTAAGTGTTACCTAAGTGTTACCTAAGTGTTACCTAAGTGTGCCTTAAGTGTTACCTAAGTGTACCCTAAGTGTTACCTAAGTGTACCCTAAGTGTTACCTAAGTGTTACCTAAGTGTTACCCAAGTGTTATCTAAGTGTGCCCTAAGTGTTACCTAAGTGTGCCCTAAGTGTTACCTAAGTGCTACCTAAGTGTTACCTAAGAGTTACCTAAGTGTTACATATGTGTTACCTAAGTGTGCCCTAAGTGTTACCTAAGTGTTACCCAAGTGTTACCTAAGTGTTATCTAAGTGTGCCCTAAGTGTTACCTAAGTGTACCCTAAGTGTTACATAAGTGTGCCCTAAGTGTTACCTAAGTGTGCCCTAAGTGTTACCTAAGTGTGCCCCAAGTGTTACCTAAGTGTACCCTAAGTGTTACCTAAGTGCTACCTAAGTGTTACCTAAGAGTTACCTAAGTGTTACATAAGTGTTACCTAAGTGTGCCCTAAGTGTTACCTAAGTGTTACCTAAGTGTTACCTAAGTGTTACCTAAGTGTGCCCTAAGTGTTACCTAAGTGTACCCTAAGTGTTACCTAAGTGTACCCTAAGTGTTACATAAGTGTGCCCTAAGTGTTACCTAAGTGTGCCCTAAGTGTTACCTAAGTGTGCCCCAAGTGTTACCTAAGTGTGCCCTAAGTGTTACCTAAGTGTACCCTAAGTGTTACCTAAGTGCTACCTAAGTGTTACCTAAGAGTTACCTAAGTGTTACATAAGTGTTACCTAAGTGTGCCCTAAGTGTTACCTAAGTGTTACCTAAGTGTTACCTAAGTGTTACCTAAGTGTGCCCTAAGTGTTACCTAAGTGTACCCTAAGTGTTACCTAAGTGTACCCTAAGTGTTACCTAAGTGTTACCTAAGTGTTACCCAAGTGTTACCTAAGTGTTACCTAAGTGTACCCTAAGTGTTACCTAAGTGCTACCTAAGTGTTACCTAAGAGTTACCTAAGTGTTACATAAGTGTTACCTAAGTGTGCCCTAAGTGTTACCTAAGTGTTACCCAAGTGTTACCTAAGTGTTACCTAAGTGTGCCCTAAGTGTTACCTAAGTGTACCCTAAGTGTGCCCTAAGTGTTACCTAAGTGTTACCTAAGTGTGCCCTAAGTGTTACCTAAGTGTGCCCTAAGTGTTACCTAAGTGTGCCCTAAGTGTTACCTAAGTGTGCCCTAAGTGTTACCTAAGTGCTACCTAAGTGTTACCTAAGAGTTACCTAAGTGTTACATATGTGTTACCTAAGTGTGCCCTAAGTGTTACCTAAGTGTTACCTAAGTGTTACCTAAGTGTTACCTAAGTGTGCCCTAAGTGTTACCTAAGTGTGCCCTAAGTGTTACCTAAGTGTACCCTAAGTGTTACCTAAGTGTTACCTAAGTGTTACCCAAGTGTTACCTAAGTGTTATCTAAGTGTGCCCTAAGTGTTACCTAAGTGTGCCCTAAGTGTTACCTAAGTGTGCCCTAAGTGTTACCTAAGTGTGCCCTAAGTGTTACCTAAGTGTGCCTTAAGTGTTACCTAAGTGTGCCCTAAGTGTTACCTAAGTGTGCCCTAAGTGTTACCTTAGTGCGCCCTAAGTGTTACCTAAGTATGCCCTAAGTGTTACCTAAGTGTGCCCTAAGTGTTACCTAAGTGTTACCTAAGTGTTACCTAAGTGTTACCTAAGTGTGCCTTAAGTGTTACCTAAGTGTACCCTAAGTGTTACCTAAGTGTACCCTAAGTGTTACCTAAGTGTTACCTAAGTGTTACCCAAGTGTTACCTAAGTGTTACCTAAGTGTGACCTAAGTGTGCCCTAAGTGTTACCTAAGTGTGCCCTAAGTGTTACCTAAGTGTGCCCTAAGTGTTACCTAAGTGTGCCCTAAGTGTGCCCTAAGTGTGCCCTAAGTGTTACCTAAGTGTGCCCTAAGTGTTACCTAAGTGTGCCCTAAGTGTTACCTAAGTGTGCCCTAAGTGTTACCTTAGTGCGCCCTAAGTGTTACCTAAGTATGCCCTAAGTGTTACCTAAGTGTGCCCTAAGTGTTACCTAAGTGTTACCTAAGTGTTACCTAAGTGTTACCTAAGTGTTACCTAAGTGTGCCTTAAGTGTTACCTAAGTGTACCCTAAGTGTTACCTAAGTGTACCCTAAGTGTTACCTAAGTGTTACCTAAGTGTTACCCAAGTGTTATCTAAGTGTGCCCTAAGTGTTACCTAAGTGTGCCCTAAGTGTTACCTAAGTGCTACCTAAGTGTTACCTAAGAGTTACCTAAGTGTTACATATGTGTTACCTAAGTGTGCCCTAAGTGTTACCTAAGTGTTACCTAAGTGTTACCTAAGTGTTACCTAAGTGTGCCCTAAGTGTTACCTAAGTGTGCCCTAAGTGTTACCTAAGTGTACCCTAAGTGTTACCTAAGTGTTACCTAAGTGTTACCCAAGTGTTACCCAAGTGTTACCTAAGTGTTATCTAAGTGTGCCCTAAGTGTTACCTAAGTGTGCCCTAAGTGTTACCTAAGTGTGCCCTAAGTGTTACCTAAGTGTGCCCTAAGTGTTACCTAAGTGTGCCCTAAGTGTTACCTAAGTGTGCCCTAAGTGTTACCTAAGTGTTACCCAAGTGTTACCTAAGTGTTACCTAAGTGTGACCTAAGTGTGCCCTAAGTGTTACCTAGGTGTGCCCTAAGTGTTACCTAAGTGTGCCCTAAGTGTTACCTAAGTGTTAACCAAGTGTTACCTAAGTGTTACCTAAGTGTGACCTAAGTGTGCCCTAAGTGTTACCTAAGTGTGCCCTAAGTGTTACCTAAGTGTGCCCTAAGTGTTACCTAAGTGTGCCCTAAGTGTTACCTAAGTGTTACCCAAGTGTTACCTAAGTGTTACCTAAGTGTGACCTAAGTGTGCCCTAAGTGTTACCTAAGTGTGCCCTAAGTGTTACCTAAGTGTGCCCTAAGTGTTACCCAAGTGTGCCCTAAGTGTTACCTAAGTGTGCCCTAAGTGTTACCTAAGTGTGCCCTAAGTGTTACCTAAGTGTGCCCTAAGTGTTACCTTAGTGCGCCTTAAGTGTTACCTAAGTGTTACCTAAGTGTACCCTAGGTGTTACCTAAGTGTGCCCTAAGTGTTACCTAAGTGTTACCTAAGTGTTACCCAAGTGTTACCTAAGTGTTACCTAAGTGTTACCTAAGTGTGCCCTAAGTGTTACCTAAGTGTGCCCTAAGTGTTACCTAAGTGTGCCCTAAGTGTTACCTAAGTGTGCCCTAAGTGTTACCTAAGTGTGCCCTAAGTGTTACCTAAGTGTGCCCTAAGTGTTACCTAAGTGCTACATAAGTGTTACCTAAGAGTTACCTAAGTGTTACATAAGTGTTACCTAAGTGTGCCCTAAGTGTTACCTAAGTGTTACCTAAGTGTTACCTAAGTGTTACCTAAGTGTGCCCCAAGTGTTACCTAAGTGTGCCCTAAGTGTTACCTAAGTGTACCCTAAGTGTTACCTAAGTGCTACCTAAGTGTTACCTAAGAGTTACCTAAGTGTTACATAAGTGTTACCTAAGTGTGCCCTAAGTGTTACCTAAGTGTTACCTAAGTGTTACCTAAGTGTTACCTAAGTGTGCCCTAAGTGTTACCTAAGTGTACCCTAAGTGTTACCTAAGTGTACCCTAAGTGTTACCTAAGTGTTACCTAAGTGTTACCCAAGTGTTACCTAAGTGTTACCTAAGTGTACCCTAAGTGTTACCTAAGTGCTACCTAAGTGTTACCTAAGAGTTACCTAAGTGTTACCTAAGTGTTACCCAAGTGTTACCTAAGTGTTACCTAAGTGTTATCTAGGTGTGCCCTAAGTGTTACCTAAGTGTGCCCTAAGTGTTACCTAAGTGTGCCCTAAGTGTTACCTAAGTGTGCCCTAAGTGTTACCTAAGTGTTACCTAAGTGTGCCCTAAGTGTTACCTAAGTGTGCCCTAAGTGTTACCTAAGTGTTACCTAAGTGTGCCCTAAGTGTTACCTAAGTGTGCCCTAAGTGTTACCTAAGTGTGCCTAAGTGTTACCTAAGTGTGCCCTAAGTGTTACCTAAGTGTACCCTAAGTGTTACCTAAGTGTGCCCTAAGTGTTACCTAAGTGTGCCCTAAGTGTTACCTAAGTGTGCCCTAAGTGTTACCTAAGTGTGCCCCAAGTGTTACCTAAGTGTGCCTTAAGTGTTACCTAAGTGTACCCTAAGTGTTACCTAAGTGTTACCCAAGTGTTACCTAAGTGTTACCTAAGTGTGCCCTAAGTGTTACCTAAGTGTTACCTAAGTGTGCCCTAAGTGCTACCTAAGTGTGCCCTAAGTGTTACCTAAGTGCTACCTAAGTGTTACCTAAGAGTTACCTAAGTGTTACATATGTGTTACCTAAGTGTGCCCTAAGTGTTACCTAAGTGTGCCCCAAGTGTTACCTAAGTGTGCCTTAAGTGTTACCTAAGTGTACCCTAAGTGTTACCTAAGTGTTACCCAAGTGTTACCTAAGTGTTACCTAAGTGTGCCCTAAGTGTTACCTAAGTGTTACCTAAGTGTGCCCTAAGTGTTACCTAAGTGTGCCCTAAGTGTTACCTAAGTGCTACCTAAGTGTTACCTAAGAGTTACCTAAGTGTTACATATGTGTTACCTAAGTGTGCCCTAAGTGTTACCTAAGTGTTACCTAAGTGTTACCTAAGTGTTACCTAAGTGTGCCCTAAGTGTTACCTAAGTGTGCCCTAAGTGTTACCTAAGTGTACCCTAAGTGTTACCTAAGTGTTACCTAAGTGTTACCCAAGTGTTACCCAAGTGTTACCTAAGTGTTATCTAAGTGTGCCCTAAGTGTTACCTAAGTGTGCCCTAAGTGTTACCCAAGTGTGCCCTAAGTGTTACCTAAGTGTGCCCTAAGTGTTACCTAAGTGTGCCCTAAGTGTTACCTAAGTGTGCCCTAAGTGTTACCTAAGTGTGCCCTAAGTGTTACCTTAGTGCGCCCTAAGTGTTACCTAAGTGTGCCCTAAGTGTTACCTAAGTGTGCCCTAAGTGTTACCTAAGTGTTACCTAAGTGTGCCCTAAGTGTTACCTAAGTGTGCCCTAAGTGTTACCTAAGTGTTACCTAAGTGTGCCCTAAGTGTTACCTAAGTGTGCCCTAAGTGTTACCTAAGTGTGCCCTAAGTGTTACCTAAGTGTGCCCTAAGTGTTACCTAAGTGTTACCCAAGTGTTACCTAAGTGTTACCTAAGTGTGACCTAAGTGTGCCCTAAGTGTTACCTAAGTGTGCCCTAAGTGTTACCTAAGTGTGCCCTAAGTGTTACCCAAGTGTGCCCTAAGTGTTACCTAAGTGTGCCCTAAGTGTTACCTAAGTGTGCCCTAAGTGTTACCTAAGTGTGCCCTAAGTGTTACCTTAGTGCGCCTTAAGTGTTACCTAAGTGTTACCTAAGTGTACCCTAGGTGTTACCTAAGTGTGCCCTAAGTGTTACCTAAGTGTTACCTAAGTGTTACCCAAGTGTTACCTAAGTGTTACCTAAGTGTTACCTAAGTGTGCCCTAAGTGTTACCTAAGTGTGCCCTAAGTGTTACCTAAGTGTGCCCTAAGTGTTACCTAAGTGTGCCCTAAGTGTTACCTAAGTGTGCCCTAAGTGTTACCTAAGTGTGCCCTAAGTGTTACCTAAGTGCTACATAAGTGTTACCTAAGAGTTACCTAAGTGTTACATAAGTGTTACCTAAGTGTGCCCTAAGTGTTACCTAAGTGTTACCTAAGTGTTACCTAAGTGTTACCTAAGTGTGCCCCAAGTGTTACCTAAGTGTGCCCTAAGTGTTACCTAAGTGTACCCTAAGTGTTACCTAAGTGTTACCTAAGTGTTACCTAAGAGTTACCTAAGTGTTACATAAGTGTTACCTAAGTGTGCCCTAAGTGTTACCTAAGTGTTACCTAAGTGTTACCTAAGTGTTACCTAAGTGTGCCCTAAGTGTTACCTAAGTGTACCCTAAGTGTTACCTAAGTGTACCCTAAGTGTTACCTAAGTGTTACCTAAGTGTTACCCAAGTGTTACCTAAGTGTTACCTAAGTGTACCCTAAGTGTTACCTAAGTGCTACCTAAGTGTTACCTAAGAGTTACCTAAGTGTTACCTAAGTGTTACCCAAGTGTTACCTAAGTGTTACCTAAGTGTTATCTAGGTGTGCCCTAAGTGTTACCTAAGTGTGCCCTAAGTGTTACCTAAGTGTGCCCTAAGTGTTACCTAAGTGTGCCCTAAGTGTTACCTAAGTGTTACCTAAGTGTGCCCTAAGTGTTACCTAAGTGTGCCCTAAGTGTTACCTAAGTGTTACCTAAGTGTGCCCTAAGTGTTACCTAAGTGTGCCCTAAGTGTTACCTAAGTGTGCCTAAGTGTTACCTAAGTGTGCCCTAAGTGTTACCTAAGTGTACCCTAAGTGTTACCTAAGTGTGCCCTAAGTGTTACCTAAGTGTGCCCTAAGTGTTACCTAAGTGTGCCCTAAGTGTTACCTAAGTGTGCCCCAAGTGTTACCTAAGTGTGCCTTAAGTGTTACCTAAGTGTACCCTAAGTGTTACCTAAGTGTTACCCAAGTGTTACCTAAGTGTTACCTAAGTGTGCCCTAAGTGTTACCTAAGTGTTACCTAAGTGTGCCCTAAGTGCTACCTAAGTGTGCCCTAAGTGTTACCTAAGTGCTACCTAAGTGTTACCTAAGAGTTACCTAAGTGTTACATATGTGTTACCTAAGTGTGCCCTAAGTGTTACCTAAGTGTGCCCCAAGTGTTACCTAAGTGTGCCCTAAGTGTTACCTAAGTGTACCCTAAGTGTTACCTAAGTGTTACCCAAGTGTTACCTAAGTGTTACCTAAGTGTGCCCTAAGTGTTACCTAAGTGTTACCTAAGTGTGCCCTAAGTGTTACCTAAGTGTGCCCTAAGTGTTACCTAAGTGCTACCTAAGTGTTACCTAAGAGTTACCTAAGTGTTACATATGTGTTACCTAAGTGTGCCCTAAGTGTTACCTAAGTGTTACCTAAGTGTTACCTAAGTGTTACCTAAGTGTGCCCTAAGTGTTACCTAAGTGTGCCCTAAGTGTTACCTAAGTGTACCCTAAGTGTTACCTAAGTGTTACCTAAGTGTTACCCAAGTGTTACCCAAGTGTTACCTAAGTGTTATCTAAGTGTGCCCTAAGTGTTACCTAAGTGTGCCCTAAGTGTTACCCAAGTGTGCCCTAAGTGTTACCTAAGTGTGCCCTAAGTGTTACCTAAGTGTGCCCTAAGTGTTACCTAAGTGTGCCCTAAGTGTTACCTAAGTGTGCCCTAAGTGTTACCTTAGTGCGCCCTAAGTGTTACCTAAGTGTGCCCTAAGTGTTACCTAAGTGTGCCCTAAGTGTTACCTAAGTGTTACCTAAGTGTGCCCTAAGTGTTACCTAAGTGTGCCCTAAGTGTTACCTAAGTGTTACCTAAGTGTGCCCTAAGTGTTACCTAAGTGTGCCCTAAGTGTTACCTAAGTGTGCCTAAGTGTTACCTAAGTGTGCCCTAAGTGTTACCTAAGTGTACCCTAAGTGTTACATAAGTGTGCCCTAAGTGTTACCTAAGTGTGCCCTAAGTGTTACCTAAGTGTGCCCCAAGTGTTACCTAAGTGTGCCCTAAGTGTTACCTAAGTGTACCCTAAGTGTTACCTAAGTGCTACCTAAGTGTTACCTAAGAGTTACCTAAGTGTTACATAAGTGTTACCTAAGTGTGCCCTAAGTGTTACCTAAGTGTTACCTAAGTGTTACCTAAGTGTTACCTAAGTGTGCCCTAAGTGTTACCTAAGTGTACCCTAAGTGTTACCTAAGTGTACCCTAAGTGTTACATAAGTGTGCCCTAAGTGTTACCTAAGTGTGCCCTAAGTGTTACCTAAGTGTGCCCCAAGTGTTACCTAAGTGTGCCCTAAGTGTTACCTAAGTGTACCCTAAGTGTTACCTAAGTGCTACCTAAGTGTTACCTAAGAGTTACCTAAGTGTTACATAAGTGTTACCTAAGTGTGCCCTAAGTGTTACCTAAGTGTTACCTAAGTGTTACCTAAGTGTTACCTAAGTGTGCCCTAAGTGTTACCTAAGTGTACCCTAAGTGTTACCTAAGTGTACCCTAAGTGTTACCTAAGTGTTACCTAAGTGTTACCCAAGTGTTACCTAAGTGTTACCTAAGTGTACCCTAAGTGTTACCTAAGTGCTACCTAAGTGTTACCTAAGAGTTACCTAAGTGTTACATAAGTGTTACCTAAGTGTGCCCTAAGTGTTACCTAAGTGTTACCTAAGTGTTACCTAAGTGTTACCTAAGTGTGCCCTAAGTGTTACCTAAGTGTACCCTAAGTGTTACCTAAGTGTACCCTAAGTGTTACCTAAGTGTTACCTAAGTGTTACCCAAGTGTTACCTAAGTGTTACCTAAGTGTGCCCTAAGTGTTACCTAAGTGTTACCTAAGTGTGCCCTAAGTGTTACCTAAGTGTGCCCTAAGTGTTACCTAAGTGTGCCCTAAGTGTTACCTAAGTGTGCCCTAAGTGTTACCTAAGTGCTACCTAAGTGTTACCTAAGAGTTACCTAAGTGTTACATATGTGTTACCTAAGTGTGCCCTAAGTGTTACCTAAGTGTTACCTAAGTGTTACCTAAGTGTTACCTAAGTGTGCCCTAAGTGTTACCTAAGTGTGCCCTAAGTGTTACCTAAGTGTACCCTAAGTGTTACCTAAGTGTTACCTAAGTGTTACCCAAGTGTTACCCAAGTGTTACCTAAGTGTTATCTAAGTGTGCCCTAAGTGTTACCTAAGTGTGCCCTAAGTGTTACCTAAGTGTGCCCTAAGTGTTACCTAAGTGTGCCCTAAGTGTTACCTAAGTGTGCCTTAAGTGTTACCTAAGTGTGCCCTAAGTGTTACCTAAGTGTGCCCTAAGTGTTACCTTAGTGCGCCCTAAGTGTTACCTAAGTATGCCCTAAGTGTTACCTAAGTGTGCCCTAAGTGTTACCTAAGTGTTACCTAAGTGTTACCTAAGTGTTACCTAAGTGTGCCTTAAGTGTTACCTAAGTGTACCCTAAGTGTTACCTAAGTGTACCCTAAGTGTTACCTAAGTGTTACCTAAGTGTTACCCAAGTGTTACCTAAGTGTTACCTAAGTGTGACCTAAGTGTGCCCTAAGTGTTACCTAAGTGTGCCCTAAGTGTTACCTAAGTGTGCCCTAAGTGTTACCTAAGTGTGCCCTAAGTGTTACCTAAGTGTGCCCTAAGTGTTACCTTAGTGCGCCCTAAGTGTTACCTAAGTGTGCCCTAAGTGTTACCTAGGTGTGCCCTAAGTGTTACCTAAGTGTACCCTAAGTGTTACCTAAGTGCTACCTAAGTGTTACCTAAGAGTTACCTAAGTGTTACATAAGTGTTACCTAAGTGTGCCCTAAGTGTTACCTAAGTGTTACCTAAGTGTTACCTAAGTGTTACCTAAGTGTTACCTAAGTGTGCCCTAAGTGTTACCTAAGTGTACCCTAAGTGTTACCTAAGTGTTACCCAAGTGTTACCTAAGTGTTACCTAAGTGTGCCCTAAGTGTTACCTAAGTGTTACCTAAGTGTGCCCTAAGTGTTACCTAAGTGTGCCCTAAGTGTTACCTAAGTGTGCCCTAAGTGTTACCTAAGTGTGCCCTAAGTGTTACCTAAGTGCTACCTAAGTGTTACCTAAGAGTTACCTAAGTGTTACATATGTGTTACCTAAGTGTGCCCTAAGTGTTACCTAAGTGTTACCTAAGTGTTACCTAAGTGTTACCTAAGTGTGCCCTAAGTGTTACCTAAGTGTGCCCTAAGTGTTACCTAAGTGTACCCTAAGTGTTACCTAAGTGTTACCTAAGTGTTACCCAAGTGTTACCTAAGTGTTATCTAAGTGTGCCCTAAGTGTTACCTAAGTGTGCCCTAAGTGTTACCTAAGTGTGCCCTAAGTGTTACCTAAGTGTGCCCTAAGTGTTACCTAAGTGTGCCTTAAGTGTTACCTAAGTGTGCCCTAAGTGTTACCTAAGTGTGCCCTAAGTGTTACCTTAGTGCGCCCTAAGTGTTACCTAAGTATGCCCTAAGTGTTACCTAAGTGTGCCCTAAGTGTTACCTAAGTGTTACCTAAGTGTTACCTAAGTGTTACCTAAGTGTGCCTTAAGTGTTACCTAAGTGTACCCTAAGTGTTACCTAAGTGTACCCTAAGTGTTACCTAAGTGTTACCTAAGTGTTACCCAAGTGTTACCTAAGTGTTACCTAAGTGTGACCTAAGTGTGCCCTAAGTGTTACCTAAGTGTGCCCTAAGTGTTACCTAAGTGTGCCCTAAGTGTTACCTAAGTGTGCCCTAAGTGTGCCCTAAGTGTGCCCTAAGTGTTACCTAAGTGTGCCCTAAGTGTTACCTAAGTGTGCCCTAAGTGTTACCTAAGTGTGCCCTAAGTGTTACCTTAGTGCGCCCTAAGTGTTACCTAAGTATGCCCTAAGTGTTACCTAAGTGTGCCCTAAGTGTTACCTAAGTGTTACCTAAGTGTTACCTAAGTGTTACCTAAGTGTGCCTTAAGTGTTACCTAAGTGTACCCTAAGTGTTACCTAAGTGTACCCTAAGTGTTACCTAAGTGTTACCTAAGTGTTACCCAAGTGTTATCTAAGTGTGCCCTAAGTGTTACCTAAGTGTGCCCTAAGTGTTACCTAAGTGCTACCTAAGTGTTACCTAAGAGTTACCTAAGTGTTACCTAAGTGTTACCTAAGTGTTACCTAAGTGTGCCCTAAGTGTTACCTAAGTGTGCCCTAAGTGTTACCTAAGTGTACCCTAAGTGTTACCTAAGTGTTACCTAAGTGTTACCCAAGTGTTACCCAAGTGTTACCTAAGTGTTATCTAAGTGTGCCCTAAGTGTTACCTAAGTGTGCCCTAAGTGTTACCTAAGTGTTAACCAAGTGTTACCTAAGTGTTACCTAAGTGTGACCTAAGTGTGCCCTAAGTGTTACCTAAGTGTGCCCTAAGTGTTACCTAAGTGTGCCCTAAGTGTTACCTAAGTGTGCCCTAAGTGTTACCTAAGTGCTACCTAAGTGTTACCTAAGAGTTACCTAAGTGTTACATATGTGTTACCTAAGTGTGCCCTAAGTGTTACCTAAGTGTTACCTAAGTGTTACCTAAGTGTTACCTAAGTGTGCCCTAAGTGTTACCTAAGTGTGCCCTAAGTGTTACCTAAGTGTACCCTAAGTGTTACCTAAGTGTTACCTAAGTGTTACCCAAGTGTTACCCAAGTGTTACCTAAGTGTTATCTAAGTGTGCCCTAAGTGTTACCTAAGTGTGCCCTAAGTGTTACCTAAGTGTGCCCTAAGTGTTACCTAAGTGTGCCCTAAGTGTTACCTAAGTGTGCCTTAAGTGTTACCTAAGTGTGCCCTAAGTGTTACCTAAGTGTGCCCTAAGTGTTACCTAAGTGTGCCCTAAGTGTTACCTTATTGCGCCCTAAGTGTTACCTAAGTGTGCCCTAAGTGTTACCTAAGTGTGCCCTAAGTGTTACCTAAGTGTACCCTAAGTGTTACCTAAGTGCTACCTAAGTGTTACCTAAGAGTTACCTAAGTGTTACATAAGTGTTACCTAAGTGTGCCCTAAGTGTTACCTAAGTGTGCCCTAAGTGTTACCTAAGTGTGCCCTAAGTGTTACCTAAGTGTGCCCTAAGTGTTACCTAGGTGTGCCCTAAGTGTTACCTAAGTGTACCCTAAGTGTTACCTAAGTGCTACCTAAGTGTTACCTAAGAGTTACCTAAGTGTTACATAAGTGTTACCTAATTGTGCCCTAAGTGTTACCTAAGTGTGCCCTAAGTGTTACCTAAGTGTGCCCTAAGTGTTACCTAAGTGTGCCCTAAGTGTTACCTAAGTGTGCCCTAAGTGTTACCTTAGTGCGCCCTAAGTGTTACCTAAGTGTGCCCTAAGTGTTACCTAGGTGTGCCCTAAGTGTTACCTAAGTGTACCCTAAGTGTTACCTAAGTGCTACCTAAGTGTTACCTAAGAGTTACCTAAGTGTTACATAAGTGTTACCTAAGTGTGCCCTAAGTGTTACCTAAGTGTTACCTAAGTGTTACCTAAGTGTTACCTAAGTGTTACCTAAGTGTGCCCTAAGTGTTACCTAAGTGTACCCTAAGTGTTACCTAAGTGTACCCTAAGTGTTACCTAAGTGTTACCTAAGTGTTACCCAAGTGTTACCTAAGTGTTACCTAAGTGTGCCCTAAGTGTTACCTAAGTGTTACCTAAGTGTGCCCTAAGTGTTACCTAAGTGTGCCCTAAGTGTTACCTAAGTGTGCCCTAAGTGTTACCTAAGTGTGCCCTAAGTGTTACCTAAGTGCTACATAAGTGTTACCTAAGAGTTACCTAAGTGTTACATAAGTGTTACCTAAGTGTGCCCTAAGTGTTACCTAAGTGTTACCTAAGTGTTACCTAAGTGTTACCTAAGTGTGCCCTAAGTGTTACCTAAGTGTGCCCTAAGTGTTACCTAAGTGTACCCTAAGTGTTACCTAAGTGTTACCTAAGTGTTACCCAAGTGTTACCTAAGTGTTACCTAAGTGTTATCTAAGTGTGCCCTAAGTGTTACCTAAGTGTGCCCTAAGTGTTACCTAAGTGTGCCCTAAGTGTTACCTAAGTGTGCCCTAAGTGTTACCTAAGTGTGCCCTAAGTGTTACCTTAGTGCGCCCTAAGTGTTACCTAAGTGTGCCCTAAGTGTTACCTAAGTGTGCCCTAAGTGTTACCTAAGTGTGCCCTAAGTGTTACCTAAGTGTTACCTAAGTGTGCCCTAAGTGTTACCTAAGTGTGCCCTAAGTGTTACCTTAGTGCGCCCTAAGTGTTACCTAAGTGTGCCCTAAGTGTTACCTAAGTGTGCCCTAAGTGTTACCTAAGTGTTACCTAAGTGTGCCCTAAGTGTTACCTAAGTGTGCCCTAAGTGTTACCTAAGTGTTACCTAAGTGTGCCCTAAGTGTTACCTAAGTGTGCCCTAAGTGTTACCTAAGTGTGCCTAAGTGTTACCTAAGTGTGCCCTAAGTGTTACCTAAGTGTACCCTAAGTGTTACATAAGTGTGCCCTAAGTGTTACCTAAGTGTGCCCTAAGTGTTACCTAAGTGTGCCCCAAGTGTTACCTAAGTGTGCCCTAAGTGTTACCTAAGTGTACCCTAAGTGTTACCTAAGTGCTACCTAAGTGTTACCTAAGAGTTACCTAAGTGTTACATAAGTGTTACCTAAGTGTGCCCTAAGTGTTACCTAAGTGTTACCTAAGTGTTACCTAAGTGTTACCTAAGTGTGCCCTAAGTGTTACCTAAGTGTACCCTAAGTGTTACCTAAGTGTACCCTAAGTGTTACATAAGTGTGCCCTAAGTGTTACCTAAGTGTGCCCTAAGTGTTACCTAAGTGTGCCCCAAGTGTTACCTAAGTGTGCCCTAAGTGTTACCTAAGTGTACCCTAAGTGTTACCTAAGTGCTACCTAAGTGTTACCTAAGAGTTACCTAAGTGTTACATAAGTGTTACCTAAGTGTGCCCTAAGTGTTACCTAAGTGTTACCTAAGTGTTACCTAAGTGTTACCTAAGTGTGCCCTAAGTGTTACCTAAGTGTACCCTAAGTGTTACCTAAGTGTACCCTAAGTGTTACCTAAGTGTTACCTAAGTGTTACCCAAGTGTTACCTAAGTGTTACCTAAGTGTACCCTAAGTGTTACCTAAGTGCTACCTAAGTGTTACCTAAGAGTTACCTAAGTGTTACATAAGTGTTACCTAAGTGTGCCCTAAGTGTTACCTAAGTGTTACCTAAGTGTTACCTAAGTGTTACCTAAGTGTGCCCTAAGTGTTACCTAAGTGTACCCTAAGTGTTACCTAAGTGTACCCTAAGTGTTACCTAAGTGTTACCTAAGTGTTACCCAAGTGTTACCTAAGTGTTACCTAAGTGTGCCCTAAGTGTTACCTAAGTGTTACCTAAGTGTGCCCTAAGTGTTACCTAAGTGTGCCCTAAGTGTTACCTAAGTGTGCCCTAAGTGTTACCTAAGTGTGCCCTAAGTGTTACCTAAGTGCTACCTAAGTGTTACCTAAGAGTTACCTAAGTGTTACATATGTGTTACCTAAGTGTGCCCTAAGTGTTACCTAAGTGTTACCTAAGTGTTACCTAAGTGTTACCTAAGTGTGCCCTAAGTGTTACCTAAGTGTGCCCTAAGTGTTACCTAAGTGTACCCTAAGTGTTACCTAAGTGTTACCTAAGTGTTACCCAAGTGTTACCCAAGTGTTACCTAAGTGTTATCTAAGTGTGCCCTAAGTGTTACCTAAGTGTGCCCTAAGTGTTACCTAAGTGTGCCCTAAGTGTTACCTAAGTGTGCCCTAAGTGTTACCTAAGTGTGCCTTAAGTGTTACCTAAGTGTGCCCTAAGTGTTACCTAAGTGTGCCCTAAGTGTTACCTTAGTGCGCCCTAAGTGTTACCTAAGTATGCCCTAAGTGTTACCTAAGTGTGCCCTAAGTGTTACCTAAGTGTTACCTAAGTGTTACCTAAGTGTTACCTAAGTGTGCCTTAAGTGTTACCTAAGTGTACCCTAAGTGTTACCTAAGTGTACCCTAAGTGTTACCTAAGTGTTACCTAAGTGTTACCCAAGTGTTACCTAAGTGTTACCTAAGTGTGACCTAAGTGTGCCCTAAGTGTTACCTAAGTGTGCCCTAAGTGTTACCTAAGTGTGCCCTAAGTGTTACCTAAGTGTGCCCTAAGTGTGCCCTAAGTGTGCCCTAAGTGTTACCTAAGTGTGCCCTAAGTGTTACCTAAGTGTGCCCTAAGTGTTACCTTAGTGCGCCCTAAGTGTTACCTAAGTGTGCCCTAAGTGTTACCTAGGTGTGCCCTAAGTGTTACCTAAGTGTACCCTAAGTGTTACCTAAGTGCTACCTAAGTGTTACCTAAGAGTTACCTAAGTGTTACATAAGTGTTACCTAATTGTGCCCTAAGTGTTACCTAAGTGTGCCCTAAGTGTTACCTAAGTGTGCCCTAAGTGTTACCTAAGTGTGCCCTAAGTGTTACCTAAGTGTGCCCTAAGTGTTACCTTAGTGCGCCCTAAGTGTTACCTAAGTGTGCCCTAAGTGTTACCTAGGTGTGCCCTAAGTGTTACCTAAGTGTACCCTAAGTGTTACCTAAGTGCTACCTAAGTGTTACCTAAGAGTTACCTAAGTGTTACATAAGTGTTACCTAAGTGTGCCCTAAGTGTTACCTAAGTGTTACCTAAGTGTGCCCTAAGTGTTACCTAAGTGTGCCCTAAGTGTTACCTAAGTGTGCCCTAAGTGTTACCTTAGTGCGCCCTAAGTGTTACCTAAGTATGCCCTAAGTGTTACCTAAGTGTGCCCTAAGTGTTACCTAAGTGTTACCTAAGTGTTACCTAAGTGTTACCTAAGTGTGCCTTAAGTGTTACCTAAGTGTACCCTAAGTGTTACCTAAGTGTACCCTAAGTGTTACCTAAGTGTTACCTAAGTGTTACCCAAGTGTTATCTAAGTGTGCCCTAAGTGTTACCTAAGTGTGCCCTAAGTGTTACCTAAGTGCTACCTAAGTGTTACCTAAGAGTTACCTAAGTGTTACCTAAGTGTTACCTAAGTGTTACCTAAGTGTGCCCTAAGTGTTACCTAAGTGTGCCCTAAGTGTTACCTAAGTGTACCCTAAGTGTTACCTAAGTGTTACCTAAGTGTTACCCAAGTGTTACCCAAGTGTTACCTAAGTGTTATCTAAGTGTGCCCTAAGTGTTACCTAAGTGTGCCCTAAGTGTTACCTAAGTGTTAACCAAGTGTTACCTAAGTGTTACCTAAGTGTGACCTAAGTGTGCCCTAAGTGTTACCTAAGTGTGCCCTAAGTGTTACCTAAGTGTGCCCTAAGTGTTACCTAAGTGTGCCCTAAGTGTTACCTAAGTGCTACCTAAGTGTTACCTAAGAGTTACCTAAGTGTTACATATGTGTTACCTAAGTGTGCCCTAAGTGTTACCTAAGTGTTACCTAAGTGTTACCTAAGTGTTACCTAAGTGTGCCCTAAGTGTTACCTAAGTGTGCCCTAAGTGTTACCTAAGTGTACCCTAAGTGTTACCTAAGTGTTACCTAAGTGTTACCCAAGTGTTACCCAAGTGTTACCTAAGTGTTATCTAAGTGTGCCCTAAGTGTTACCTAAGTGTGCCCTAAGTGTTACCTAAGTGTGCCCTAAGTGTTACCTAAGTGTGCCCTAAGTGTTACCTAAGTGTGCCTTAAGTGTTACCTAAGTGTGCCCTAAGTGTTACCTAAGTGTGCCCTAAGTGTTACCTAAGTGTGCCCTAAGTGTTACCTTATTGCGCCCTAAGTGTTACCTAAGTGTGCCCTAAGTGTTACCTAGGTGTGCCCTAAGTGTTACCTAAGTGTACCCTAAGTGTTACCTAAGTGCTACCTAAGTGTTACCTAAGAGTTACCTAAGTGTTACATAAGTGTTACCTAATTGTGCCCTAAGTGTTACCTAAGTGTGCCCTAAGTGTTACCTAAGTGTGCCCTAAGTGTTACCTAAGTGTGCCCTAAGTGTTACCTAGGTGTGCCCTAAGTGTTACCTAAGTGTACCCTAAGTGTTACCTAAGTGCTACCTAAGTGTTACCTAAGAGTTACCTAAGTGTTACATAAGTGTTACCTAATTGTGCCCTAAGTGTTACCTAAGTGTGCCCTAAGTGTTACCTAAGTGTGCCCTAAGTGTTACCTAAGTGTGCCCTAAGTGTTACCTAAGTGTGCCCTAAGTGTTACCTTAGTGCGCCCTAAGTGTTACCTAAGTGTGCCCTAAGTGTTACCTAGGTGTGCCCTAAGTGTTACCTAAGTGTACCCTAAGTGTTACCTAAGTGCTACCTAAGTGTTACCTAAGAGTTACCTAAGTGTTACATAAGTGTTACCTAAGTGTGCCCTAAGTGTTACCTAAGTGTTACCTAAGTGTTACCTAAGTGTTACCTAAGTGTTACCTAAGTGTGCCCTAAGTGTTACCTAAGTGTACCCTAAGTGTTACCTAAGTGTACCCTAAGTGTTACCTAAGTGTTACCTAAGTGTTACCCAAGTGTTACCTAAGTGTTACCTAAGTGTGCCCTAAGTGTTACCTAAGTGTTACCTAAGTGTGCCCTAAGTGTTACCTAAGTGTGCCCTAAGTGTTACCTAAGTGTGCCCTAAGTGTTACCTAAGTGTGCCCTAAGTGTTACCTAAGTGCTACATAAGTGTTACCTAAGAGTTACCTAAGTGTTACATAAGTGTTACCTAAGTGTGCCCTAAGTGTTACCTAAGTGTTACCTAAGTGTTACCTAAGTGTTACCTAAGTGTGCCCTAAGTGTTACCTAAGTGTGCCCTAAGTGTTACCTAAGTGTACCCTAAGTGTTACCTAAGTGTTACCTAAGTGTTACCCAAGTGTTACCTAAGTGTTACCTAAGTGTTATCTAAGTGTGCCCTAAGTGTTACCTAAGTGTGCCCTAAGTGTTACCTAAGTGTGCCCTAAGTGTTACCTAAGTGTGCCCTAAGTGTTACCTAAGTGTGCCCTAAGTGTTACCTTAGTGCGCCCTAAGTGTTACCTAAGTGTGCCCTAAGTGTTACCTAAGTGTGCCCTAAGTGTTACCTAAGTGTGCCCTAAGTGTTACCTAAGTGTTACCTAAGTGTGCCCTAAGTGTTACCTAAGTGTGCCCTAAGTGTTACCTTAGTGCGCCCTAAGTGTTACCTAAGTGTGCCCTAAGTGTTACCTAAGTGTGCCCTAAGTGTTACCTAAGTGTTACCTAAGTGTGCCCTAAGTGTTACCTAAGTGTGCCCTAAGTGTTACCTAAGTGTTACCTAAGTGTGCCCTAAGTGTTACCTAAGTGTGCCCTAAGTGTTACCTAAGTGTGCCTAAGTGTTACCTAAGTGTGCCCTAAGTGTTACCTAAGTGTACCCTAAGTGTTACATAAGTGTGCCCTAAGTGTTACCTAAGTGTGCCCTAAGTGTTACCTAAGTGTGCCCCAAGTGTTACCTAAGTGTGCCCTAAGTGTTACCTAAGTGTACCCTAAGTGTTACCTAAGTGCTACCTAAGTGTTACCTAAGAGTTACCTAAGTGTTACATAAGTGTTACCTAAGTGTGCCCTAAGTGTTACCTAAGTGTTACCTAAGTGTTACCTAAGTGTTACCTAAGTGTGCCCTAAGTGTTACCTAAGTGTACCCTAAGTGTTACCTAAGTGTACCCTAAGTGTTACATAAGTGTGCCCTAAGTGTTACCTAAGTGTGCCCTAAGTGTTACCTAAGTGTGCCCCAAGTGTTACCTAAGTGTGCCCTAAGTGTTACCTAAGTGTACCCTAAGTGTTACCTAAGTGCTACCTAAGTGTTACCTAAGAGTTACCTAAGTGTTACATAAGTGTTACCTAAGTGTGCCCTAAGTGTTACCTAAGTGTTACCTAAGTGTTACCTAAGTGTTACCTAAGTGTGCCCTAAGTGTTACCTAAGTGTACCCTAAGTGTTACCTAAGTGTACCCTAAGTGTTACCTAAGTGTTACCTAAGTGTTACCCAAGTGTTACCTAAGTGTTACCTAAGTGTACCCTAAGTGTTACCTAAGTGCTACCTAAGTGTTACCTAAGAGTTACCTAAGTGTTACATAAGTGTTACCTAAGTGTGCCCTAAGTGTTACCTAAGTGTTACCTAAGTGTTACCTAAGTGTTACCTAAGTGTGCCCTAAGTGTTACCTAAGTGTACCCTAAGTGTTACCTAAGTGTACCCTAAGTGTTACCTAAGTGTTACCTAAGTGTTACCCAAGTGTTACCTAAGTGTTACCTAAGTGTGCCCTAAGTGTTACCTAAGTGTTACCTAAGTGTGCCCTAAGTGTTACCTAAGTGTGCCCTAAGTGTTACCTAAGTGTGCCCTAAGTGTTACCTAAGTGTGCCCTAAGTGTTACCTAAGTGCTACCTAAGTGTTACCTAAGAGTTACCTAAGTGTTACATATGTGTTACCTAAGTGTGCCCTAAGTGTTACCTAAGTGTTACCTAAGTGTTACCTAAGTGTTACCTAAGTGTGCCCTAAGTGTTACCTAAGTGTGCCCTAAGTGTTACCTAAGTGTACCCTAAGTGTTACCTAAGTGTTACCTAAGTGTTACCCAAGTGTTACCCAAGTGTTACCTAAGTGTTATCTAAGTGTGCCCTAAGTGTTACCTAAGTGTGCCCTAAGTGTTACCTAAGTGTGCCCTAAGTGTTACCTAAGTGTGCCCTAAGTGTTACCTAAGTGTGCCTTAAGTGTTACCTAAGTGTGCCCTAAGTGTTACCTAAGTGTGCCCTAAGTGTTACCTTAGTGCGCCCTAAGTGTTACCTAAGTATGCCCTAAGTGTTACCTAAGTGTGCCCTAAGTGTTACCTAAGTGTTACCTAAGTGTTACCTAAGTGTTACCTAAGTGTGCCTTAAGTGTTACCTAAGTGTACCCTAAGTGTTACCTAAGTGTACCCTAAGTGTTACCTAAGTGTTACCTAAGTGTTACCCAAGTGTTACCTAAGTGTTACCTAAGTGTGACCTAAGTGTGCCCTAAGTGTTACCTAAGTGTGCCCTAAGTGTTACCTAAGTGTGCCCTAAGTGTTACCTAAGTGTGCCCTAAGTGTGCCCTAAGTGTGCCCTAAGTGTTACCTAAGTGTGCCCTAAGTGTTACCTAAGTGTGCCCTAAGTGTTACCTTAGTGCGCCCTAAGTGTTACCTAAGTGTGCCCTAAGTGTTACCTAAGTGTGCCCTAAGTGTTACCTAAGTGTACCCTAAGTGTTACCTAAGTGCTACCTAAGTGTTACCTAAGAGTTACCTAAGTGTTACATAAGTGTTACCTAATTGTGCCCTAAGTGTTACCTAAGTGTGCCCTAAGTGTTACCTAAGTGTGCCCTAAGTGTTACCTAAGTGTGCCCTAAGTGTTACCTAAGTGTGCCCTAAGTGTTACCTTAGTGCGCCCTAAGTGTTACCTAAGTGTGCCCTAAGTGTTACCTAGGTGTGCCCTAAGTGTTACCTAAGTGTACCCTAAGTGTTACCTAAGTGCTACCTAAGTGTTACCTAAGTGTTACCTAAGTGTTACATAAGTGTTACCTAAGTGTGCCCTAAGTGTTACCTAAGTGTTACCTAAGTGTTACCTAAGTGTTACCTAAGTGTGCCCTAAGTGTTACCTAAGTGTACCCTAAGTGTTACCTAAGTGTACCCTAAGTGTTACCTAAGTGTTACCTAAGTGTTACCCAAGTGTTACCTAAGTGTTACCTAAGTGTGCCCTAAGTGTTACCTAAGTGTTACCTAAGTGTGCCCTAAGTGTTACCTAAGTGTGCCCTAAGTGTTACCTAAGTGTGCCCTAAGTGTTACCTAAGTGTGCCCTAAGTGTTACCTAAGTGCTACATAAGTGTTACCTAAGAGTTACCTAAGTGTTACATAAGTGTTACCTAAGTGTGCCCTAAGTGTTACCTAAGTGTTACCTAAGTGTTACCTAAGTGTTACCTAAGTGTGCCCTAAGTGTTACCTAAGTGTGCCCTAAGTGTTACCTAAGTGTACCCTAAGTGTTACCTAAGTGTTACCTAAGTGTTACCCAAGTGTTACCTAAGTGTTACCTAAGTGTTATCTAAGTGTGCCCTAAGTGTTACCTAAGTGTGCCCTAAGTGTTACCTAAGTGTGCCCTAAGTGTTACCTAAGTGTGCCCTAAGTGTTACCTAAGTGTGCCCTAAGTGTTACCTTAGTGCGCCCTAAGTGTTACCTAAGTGTGCCCTAAGTGTTACCTAAGTGTGCCCTAAGTGTTACCTAAGTGTGCCCTAAGTGTTACCTAAGTGTGCCTTAAGTGTTACCTAAGTGTGCCCTAAGTGTTACCTAAGTGTGCCCTAAGTGTTACCTTAGTGCGCCCTAAGTGTTACCTAAGTATGCCCTAAGTGTTACCTAAGTGTGCCCTAAGTGTTACCTAAGTGTTACCTAAGTGTTACCTAAGTGTTACCTAAGTGTGCCTTAAGTGTTACCTAAGTGTACCCTAAGTGTTACCTAAGTGTACCCTAAGTGTTACCTAAGTGTTACCTAAGTGTTACCCAAGTGTTACCTAAGTGTTACCTAAGTGTGACCTAAGTGTGCCCTAAGTGTTACCTAAGTGTGCCCTAAGTGTTACCTAAGTGTGCCCTAAGTGTTACCTAAGTGTGCCCTAAGTGTGCCCTAAGTGTGCCCTAAGTGTTACCTAAGTGTGCCCTAAGTGTTACCTAAGTGTGCCCTAAGTGTTACCTTAGTGCGCCCTAAGTGTTACCTAAGTGTGCCCTAAGTGTTACCTAGGTGTGCCCTAAGTGTTACCTAAGTGTACCCTAAGTGTTACCTAAGTGCTACCTAAGTGTTACCTAAGAGTTACCTAAGTGTTACATAAGTGTTACCTAATTGTGCCCTAAGTGTTACCTAAGTGTGCCCTAAGTGTTACCTAAGTGTGCCCTAAGTGTTACCTAAGTGTGCCCTAAGTGTTACCTAAGTGTGCCCTAAGTGTTACCTTAGTGCGCCCTAAGTGTTACCTAAGTGTGCCCTAAGTGTTACCTAGGTGTGCCCTAAGTGTTACCTAAGTGTACCCTAAGTGTTACCTAAGTGCTACCTAAGTGTTACCTAAGAGTTACCTAAGTGTTACATAAGTGTTACCTAAGTGTGCCCTAAGTGTTACCTAAGTGTTACCTAAGTGTTACCTAAGTGTTACCTAAGTGTTACCTAAGTGTGCCCTAAGTGTTACCTAAGTGTACCCTAAGTGTTACCTAAGTGTACCCTAAGTGTTACCTAAGTGTTACCTAAGTGTTACCCAAGTGTTACCTAAGTGTTACCTAAGTGTGCCCTAAGTGTTACCTAAGTGTTACCTAAGTGTGCCCTAAGTGTTACCTAAGTGTGCCCTAAGTGTTACCTAAGTGTGCCCTAAGTGTTACCTAAGTGTGCCCTAAGTGTTACCTAAGTGCTACATAAGTGTTACCTAAGAGTTACCTAAGTGTTACATAAGTGTTACCTAAGTGTGCCCTAAGTGTTACCTAAGTGTTACCTAAGTGTTACCTAAGTGTTACCTAAGTGTGCCCTAAGTGTTACCTAAGTGTGCCCTAAGTGTTACCTAAGTGTACCCTAAGTGTTACCTAAGTGTTACCTAAGTGTTACCCAAGTGTTACCTAAGTGTTACCTAAGTGTTATCTAAGTGTGCCCTAAGTGTTACCTAAGTGTGCCCTAAGTGTTACCTAAGTGTGCCCTAAGTGTTACCTAAGTGTGCCCTAAGTGTTACCTAAGTGTGCCCTAAGTGTTACCTTAGTGCGCCCTAAGTGTTACCTAAGTGTGCCCTAAGTGTTACCTAAGTGTGCCCTAAGTGTTACCTAAGTGTGCCCTAAGTGTTACCTAAGTGTGCCCTAAGTGTTACCTAAGTGTACCCTAAGTGTTACCTAAGTGTGCCCTAAGTGTTACCTAAGTGTGCCCTAAGTGTTACCTAAGTGTGCCCTAAGTGTTACCTAAGTGTGCCCTAAGTGTTACCTAAGTGTGCCCTAAGTGTTACCTAAGTGTGCCCTAAGTGTTACCTAAGTGTTACCTAAGTGTGCCCTAAGTGTTACCTAAGTGTGCCCTAAGTGTTACCTAAGTGTGCCCTAAGTGTTACCTAAGTGTGCCCTAAGTGTGCCCTAAGTGTGCCCTAAGTGTTACCTAAGTGTGCCCTAAGTGTTACCTAAGTGTGCCCTAAGTGTTACCTAAGTGTGCCCTAAGTGTTACCTTAGTGTGCCCCAAGTGTTACCTAAGTGTGCCCTAAGTGTTACCTAAGTGTACCCTAAGTGTTACCTAAGTGCTACCTAAGTGTTACCTAAGAGTTACCTAAGTGTTACATAAGTGTTACCTAAGTGTGCCCTAAGTGTTACCTAAGTGTTACCTAAGTGTTACCTAAGTGTGCCCTAAGTGTTACCTAAGTGTACCCTAAGTGTTACCTAAGTGTACCCTAAGTGTTACATAAGTGTGCCCTAAGTGTTACCTAAGTGTGCCCTAAGTGTTACCTAAGTGTGCCCCAAGTGTTACCTAAGTGTGCCCTAAGTGTTACCTAAGTGTACCCTAAGTGTTACCTAAGTGCTACCTAAGTGTTACCTAAGAGTTACCTAAGTGTTACATAAGTGTTACCTAAGTGTGCCCTAAGTGTTACCTAAGTGTTACCTAAGTGTTACCTAAGTGTTACCTAAGTGTGCCCTAAGTGTTACCTAAGTGTACCCTAAGTGTTACCTAAGTGTACCCTAAGTGTTACCTAAGTGTTACCTAAGTGTTACCCAAGTGTTACCTAAGTGTTACCTAAGTGTACCCTAAGTGTTACCTAAGTGCTACCTAAGTGTTACCTAAGAGTTACCTAAGTGTTACATAAGTGTTACCTAAGTGTGCCCTAAGTGTTACCTAAGTGTTACCTAAGTGTTACCTAAGTGTTACCTAAGTGTGCCCTAAGTGTTACCTAAGTGTACCCTAAGTGTTACCTAAGTGTACCCTAAGTGTTACCTAAGTGTTACCTAAGTGTTACCCAAGTGTTACCTAAGTGTTACCTAAGTGTGCCCTAAGTGTTACCTAAGTGTTACCTAAGTGTGCCCTAAGTGTTACCTAAGTGTGCCCTAAGTGTTACCTAAGTGTGCCCTAAGTGTTACCTAAGTGTGCCCTAAGTGTTACCTAAGTGCTACCTAAGTGTTACCTAAGAGTTACCTAAGTGTTACATATGTGTTACCTAAGTGTGCCCTAAGTGTTACCTAAGTGTTACCTAAGTGTTACCTAAGTGTTACCTAAGTGTGCCCTAAGTGTTACCTAAGTGTGCCCTAAGTGTTACCTAAGTGTACCCTAAGTGTTACCTAAGTGTTACCTAAGTGTTACCCAAGTGTTACCCAAGTGTTACCTAAGTGTTATCTAAGTGTGCCCTAAGTGTTACCTAAGTGTGCCCTAAGTGTTACCTAAGTGTGCCCTAAGTGTTACCTAAGTGTGCCCTAAGTGTTACCTAAGTGTGCCTTAAGTGTTACCTAAGTGTGCCCTAAGTGTTACCTAAGTGTGCCCTAAGTGTTACCTAAGTGTGCCCTAAGTGTTACCTTATTGCGCCCTAAGTGTTACCTAAGTGTGCCCTAAGTGTTACCTAGGTGTGCCCTAAGTGTTACCTAAGTGTACCCTAAGTGTTACCTAAGTGCTACCTAAGTGTTACCTAAGAGTTACCTAAGTGTTACATAAGTGTTACCTAATTGTGCCCTAAGTGTTACCTAAGTGTGCCCTAAGTGTTACCTAAGTGTGCCCTAAGTGTTACCTAAGTGTGCCCTAAGTGTTACCTAAGTGTGCCCTAAGTGTTACCTTAGTGCGCCCTAAGTGTTACCTAAGTGTGCCCTAAGTGTTACCTAGGTGTGCCCTAAGTGTTACCTAAGTGTACCCTAAGTGTTACCTAAGTGCTACCTAAGTGTTACCTAAGAGTTACCTAAGTGTTACATAAGTGTTACCTAAGTGTGCCCTAAGTGTTACCTAAGTGTTACCTAAGTGTTACCTAAGTGTTACCTAAGTGTTACCTAAGTGTTACCTAAGTGTGCCCTTAGTGTTACCTAAGTGTACCCTAAGTGTTACCTAAGTGTACCCTAAGTGTTACCTAAGTGTTACCTAAGTGTTACCCAAGTGTTACCTAAGTGTTACCTAAGTGTGCCCTAAGTGTTACCTAAGTGTTACCTAAGTGTGCCCTAAGTGTTACCTAAGTGTGCCCTAAGTGTTACCTAAGTGTGCCCTAAGTGTTACCTAAGTGTGCCCTAAGTGTTACCTAAGTGCTACATAAGTGTTACCTAAGAGTTACCTAAGTGTTACATAAGTGTTACCTAAGTGTGCCCTAAGTGTTACCTAAGTGTTACCTAAGTGTTACCTAAGTGTTACCTAAGTGTGCCCTAAGTGTTACCTAAGTGTGCCCTAAGTGTTACCTAAGTGTACCCTAAGTGTTACCTAAGTGTTACCTAAGTGTTACCCAAGTGTTACCTAAGTGTTACCTAAGTGTTATCTAAGTGTGCCCTAAGTGTTACCTAAGTGTGCCCTAAGTGTTACCTAAGTGTGCCCTAAGTGTTACCTAAGTGTGCCCTAAGTGTTACCTAAGTGTGCCCTAAGTGTTACCTTAGTGCGCCCTAAGTGTTACCTAAGTGTGCCCTAAGTGTTACCTAAGTGTGCCCTAAGTGTTACCTAAGTGTGCCCTAAGTGTTACCTAAGTGTGCCCTAAGTGTTACCTAAGTGTTACCTAAGTGTTACCTAAGTGTGCCCTAAGTGTTACCTAAGTGTGCCCTAAGTGTTACCTAAGTGTGCCCAAGTGTTACCTAAGTGTGCCCTAAGTGTTACCTAAGTGTACCCTAAGTGTTACCTAAGTGTGCCCTAAGTGTTACCTAAGTGTGCCCTAAGTGTTACCTAAGTGTGCCCTAAGTGTTACCTAAGTGTGCCCTAAGTGTTACCTAAGTGTTACCTAAGTGTTACCTAAGTGTTACCTAAGTGTGCCCTAAGTGTTACCTAAGTGTACCCTAAGTGTTACCTAAGTGTACCCTAAGTGTTACCTAAGTGTTACCTAAGTGTTACCCAAGTGTTACCTAAGTGTTACCTAAGTGTACCCTAAGTGTTACCTAAGTGCTACCTAAGTGTTACCTAAGAGTTACCTAAGTGTTACATAAGTGTTACCTAAGTGTGCCCTAAGTGTTACCTAAGTGTTACCTAAGTGTTACCCAAGTGTTACCTAAGTGTTACCTAAGTGTGCCCTAAGTGTTACCTAAGTGTTACCTAAGTGTGCCCTAAGTGTTACCTAAGTGTGCCCTAAGTGTTACCTAAGTGTGCCCTAAGTGTTACCTAAGTGTGCCCTAAGTGTTACCTAAGTGCTACCTAAGTGTTACCTAAGAGTTACCTAAGTGTGCCCTAAGTGTTACCTAAGTGTACCCTAAGTGTTACCTAAGTGTACCCTAAGTGTTACCTAAGTGTTACCTAAGTGTTACCTAAGTGTTACCCAAGTGTTACCTAAGTGTTACCTAAGTGTGCCCTAAGTGTTACCTAAGTGTTACCTAAGTGTGCCCTAAGTGTTACCTAAGTGTGCCCTAAGTGTTACCTAAGTGTGCCCTAAGTGTTACCTAAGTGTGCCCTAAGTGTTACCTAAGTGCTACCTAAGTGTTACCTAAGAGTTACCTAAGTGTTACATATGTGTTACCTAAGTGTGCCCTAAGTGTGCCCTAAGTGTTACCTAAGTGTGCCCTAAGTGTTACCTAAGTGTTACCTAAGTGTTACCTAAGTGTACCCTAAGTGTTACCTAAGTGTTACCTAAGTGTTACCCAAGTGTTACCTAAGTGTTACCTAAGTGTGACCTAAGTGTGCCCTAAGTGTTACCTAAGTGTGCCCTAAGTGTTACCTAAGTGTGCCCTAAGTGTTACCTAAGTGTGCCCTAAGTGTGCCCTAAGTGTGCCCTAAGTGTTACCTAAGTGTGCCCTAAGTGTTACCTAAGTGTGCCCTAAGTGTTACCTAAGTGTGCCCTAAGTGTTACCTTAGTGCGCCCTAAGTGTTACCTAAGTATGCCCTAAGTGTTACCTAAGTGTGCCCTAAGTGTTACCTAAGTGTTACCTAAGTGTTACCTAAGTGTTACCTAAGTGTGCCTTAAGTGTTACCTAAGTGTACCCTAAGTGTTACCTAAGTGTACCCTAAGTGTTACCTAAGTGTTACCTAAGTGTTACCCAAGTGTTATCTAAGTGTGCCCTAAGTGTTACCTAAGTGTGCCCTAAGTGTTACCTAAGTGCTACCTAAGTGTTACCTAAGAGTTACCTAAGTGTTACATATGTGTTACCTAAGTGTGCCCTAAGTGTTACCTAAGTGTTACCTAAGTGTTACCTAAGTGTACCCTAAGTGTTACCTAAGTGTTACCTAAGTGTTACCCAAGTGTTACCTAAGTGTTACCTAAGTGTGCCCTAAGTGTTACCTAAGTGTGCCCTAAGTGTTACCTAAGTGTTACCTAAGTGTGCCCTAAGTGTTACCTAAGTGTGCCCTAAGTGTGCCCTAAGTGTTACCTAAGTGTTACCTAAGTGTTACCTAAGTGTTACCTAAGTGTTACCTAAGTGTTACCTAAGTGTGCCCTTAGTGTTACCTAAGTGTACCCTAAGTGTTACCTAAGTGTACCCTAAGTGTTACCTAAGTGTTACCTAAGTGTTACCCAAGTGTTACCTAAGTGTTACCTAAGTGTGCCCTAAGTGTTACCTAAGTGTTACCTAAGTGTGCCCTAAGTGTTACCTAAGTGTGCCCTAAGTGTTACCTAAGTGTGCCCTAAGTGTTACCTAAGTGTGCCCTAAGTGTTACCTAAGTGCTACATAAGTGTTACCTAAGAGTTACCTAAGTGTTACATAAGTGTTACCTAAGTGTGCCCTAAGTGTTACCTAAGTGTTACCTAAGTGTTACCTAAGTGTTACCTAAGTGTGCCCTAAGTGTTACCTAAGTGTGCCCTAAGTGTTACCTAAGTGTACCCTAAGTGTTACCTAAGTGTTACCTAAGTGTTACCCAAGTGTTACCTAAGTGTTACCTAAGTGTTATCTAAGTGTGCCCTAAGTGTTACCTAAGTGTGCCCTAAGTGTTACCTAAGTGTGCCCTAAGTGTTACCTAAGTGTGCCCTAAGTGTTACCTAAGTGTGCCCTAAGTGTTACCTTAGTGCGCCCTAAGTGTTACCTAAGTGTGCCCTAAGTGTTACCTAAGTGTGCCCTAAGTGTTACCTAAGTGTGCCCTAAGTGTTACCTAAGTGTGCCCTAAGTGTTACCTAAGTGTTACCTAAGTGTTACCTAAGTGTGCCCTAAGTGTTACCTAAGTGTGCCCTAAGTGTTACCTAAGTGTGCCCAAGTGTGCCCTAAGTGTTACCTAAGTGTGCCCTAAGTGTTACCTAAGTGTGCCCTAAGTGTTACCTAAGTGCTACATAAGTGTTACCTAAGAGTTACCTAAGTGTTACATAAGTGTTACCTAAGTGTGCCCTAAGTGTTACCTAAGTGTTACCTAAGTGTTACCTAAGTGTTACCTAAGTGTGCCCTAAGTGTTACATAAGTGTTACCTAAGTGTGCCCTAAGTGTTACCTAAGTGTTACCTAAGTGTTACCCAAGTGTTACCTAAGTGTTACCTAAGTGTGCCCTAAGTGTTACCTAAGTGTTACCTAAGTGTGCCCTAAGTGTTACCTAAGTGTGCCCTAAGTGTTACCTAAGTGTGCCCTAAGTGTTACCTAAGTGTGCCCTAAGTGTTACCTAAGTGCTACCTAAGTGTTACCTAAGAGTTACCTAAGTGTGCCCTAAGTGTTACCTAAGTGTACCCTAAGTGTTACCTAAGTGTGCCCTAAGTGTTACCTAAGTGTTACCTAAGTGTGCCCTAAGTGTTACCTAAGTGTGCCCTAAGTGTTACCTAAGTGTGCCCTAAGTGTTACCTAAGTGTGCCCTAAGTGTTACCTAAGTGCTACCTAAGTGTTACCTAAGAGTTACCTAAGTGTTACATATGTGTTACCTAAGTGTGCCCTAAGTGTGCCCTAAGTGTTACCTAAGTGTGCCCTAAGTGTTACCTAAGTGTACCCTAAGTGTTACCTAAGTGTACCCTAAGTGTTACCTAAGTGTTACCTAAGTGTTACCCAAGTGTTACCTAAGTGTTACCTAAGTGTGACCTAAGTGTGCCCTAAGTGTTACCTAAGTGTGCCCTAAGTGTTACCTAAGTGTGCCCTAAGTGTTACCTAAGTGTGCCCTAAGTGTGCCCTAAGTGTGCCCTAAGTGTTACCTAAGTGTGCCCTAAGTGTTACCTTAGTGCGCCCTAAGTGTTACCTAAGTATGCCCTAAGTGTTACCTAAGTGTGCCCTAAGTGTTACCTAAGTGTTACCTAAGTGTTACCTAAGTGTTACCTAAGTGTGCCTTAAGTGTTACCTAAGTGTACCCTAAGTGTTACCTAAGTGTACCCTAAGTGTTACCTAAGTGTTACCTAAGTGTTACCTAAGTGTTATCTAAGTGTGCCCTAAGTGTTACCTAAGTGTGCCCTAAGTGTTACCTAAGTGCTACCTAAGTGTTACCTAAGAGTTACCTAAGTGTTACATATGTGTTACCTAAGTGTGCCCTAAGTGTTACCTAAGTGTTACCTAAGTGTTACCTAAGTGTACCCTAAGTGTTACCTAAGTGTTACCTAAGTGTTACCCAAGTGTTACCTAAGTGTTACCTAAGTGTGCCCTAAGTGTTACCTAAGTGTGCCCTAAGTGTTACCTAAGTGTTACCTAAGTGTGCCCTAAGTGTTACCTAAGTGTGCCCTAAGTGTGCCCTAAGTGTTACCTAAGTGTTACCTAAGTGTTACCTAAGTGTTACCTAAGTGTTACCTAAGTGTTACCTAAGTGTGCCCTTAGTGTTACCTAAGTGTACCCTAAGTGTTACCTAAGTGTACCCTAAGTGTTACCTAAGTGTTACCTAAGTGTTACCCAAGTGTTACCTAAGTGTTACCTAAGTGTGCCCTAAGTGTTACCTAAGTGTTACCTAAGTGTGCCCTAAGTGTTACCTAAGTGTGCCCTAAGTGTTACCTAAGTGTGCCCTAAGTGTTACCTAAGTGTGCCCTAAGTGTTACCTAAGTGCTACATAAGTGTTACCTAAGAGTTACCTAAGTGTTACATAAGTGTTACCTAAGTGTGCCCTAAGTGTTACCTAAGTGTTACCTAAGTGTTACCTAAGTGTTACCTAAGTGTGCCCTAAGTGTTACCTAAGTGTGCCCTAAGTGTTACCTAAGTGTACCCTAAGTGTTACCTAAGTGTTACCTAAGTGTTACCCAAGTGTTACCTAAGTGTTACCTAAGTGTTATCTAAGTGTGCCCTAAGTGTTACCTAAGTGTGCCCTAAGTGTTACCTAAGTGTGCCCTAAGTGTTACCTAAGTGTGCCCTAAGTGTTACCTAAGTGTGCCCTAAGTGTTACCTTAGTGCGCCCTAAGTGTTACCTAAGTGTGCCCTAAGTGTTACCTAAGTGTGCCCTAAGTGTTACCTAAGTGTGCCCTAAGTGTTACCTAAGTGTGCCCTAAGTGTTACCTAAGTGTTACCTAAGTGTTACCTAAGTGTGCCCTAAGTGTTACCTAAGTGTGCCCTAAGTGTTACCTAAGTGTGCCCAAGTGTTACCTAAGTGTGCCCTAAGTGTTACCTAAGTGTACCCTAAGTGTTACCTAAGTGTGCCCTAAGTGTTACCTAAGTGTGCCCTAAGTGTTACCTAAGTGTGCCCTAAGTGTTACCTAAGTGTGCCCTAAGTGTTACCTAAGTGTTACCTAAGTGTTACCTAAGTGTTACCTAAGTGTGCCCTAAGTGTTACCTAAGTGTACCCTAAGTGTTACCTAAGTGTACCCTAAGTGTTACCTAAGTGTTACCTAAGTGTTACCCAAGTGTTACCTAAGTGTTACCTAAGTGTACCCTAAGTGTTACCTAAGTGCTACCTAAGTGTTACCTAAGAGTTACCTAAGTGTTACATAAGTGTTACCTAAGTGTGCCCTAAGTGTTACCTAAGTGTTACCTAAGTGTTACCTAAGTGTTACCTAAGTGTGCCCTAAGTGTTACCTAAGTGTACCCTAAGTGTTACCTAAGTGTACCCTAAGTGTTACCTAAGTGTTACCTAAGTGTTACCCAAGTGTTACCTAAGTGTTACCTAAGTGTGCCCTAAGTGTTACCTAAGTGTTACCTAAGTGTGCCCTAAGTGTTACCTAAGTGTGCCCTAAGTGTTACCTAAGTGTGCCCTAAGTGTTACCTAAGTGTGCCCTAAGTGTTACCTAAGTGTTACCTAAGTGTTACCTAAGTGTTACCTAAGTGTGCCCTAAGTGTTACCTAAGTGTACCCTAAGTGTTACCTAAGTGTACCCTAAGTGTTACCTAAGTGTTACCTAAGTGTTACCCAAGTGTTACATAAGTGTTACCTAAGTGTGCCCTAAGTGTTACCTAAGTGTTACCTAAGTGTTACCTAAGTGTTACCTAAGTGTGCCCTAAGTGTTACCTAAGTGTACCCTAAGTGTTACCTAAGTGTACCCTAAGTGTTACCTAAGTGTGCCCTAAGTGTACCCTAAGTGTTACCTAAGTGTTACCTAAGTGTTACCCAAGTGTTACCTAAGTGTTACCTAAGTGTGCCCTAAGTGTTACCTAAGTGTTACCTAAGTGTGCCCTAAGTGTTACCTAAGTGTGCCCTAAGTGTTACCTAAGTGTGCCCTAAGTGTTACCTAAGTGTGCCCTAAGTGTTACCTAAGTGCTACATAAGTGTTACCTAAGAGTTACCTAAGTGTTACATAAGTGTTACCTAAGTGTGCCCTAAGTGTTACCTAAGTGTTACCTAAGTGTTACCTAAGTGTTACCTAAGTGTGCCCTAAGTGTTACCTAAGTGTGCCCTAAGTGTTACCTAAGTGTACCCTAAGTGTTACCTAAGTGTTACCTAAGTGTTACCCAAGTGTTACCTAAGTGTTACCTAAGTGTTATCTAAGTGTGCCCTAAGTGTTACCTAAGTGTGCCCTAAGTGTTACCTAAGTGTGCCCTAAGTGTTACCTAAGTGTGCCCTAAGTGTTACCTAAGTGTGCCCTAAGTGTTACCTTAGTGCGCCCTAAGTGTTACCTAAGTGTGCCCTAAGTGTTACCTAAGTGTGCCCTAAGTGTTACCTAAGTGTGCCCTAAGTGTTACCTAAGTGTGCCCTAAGTGTTACCTAAGTGTTACCTAAGTGTTACCTAAGTGTGCCCTAAGTGTTACCTAAGTGTGCCCTAAGTGTTACCTAAGTGTGCCCAAGTGTTACCTAAGTGTGCCCTAAGTGTTACCTAAGTGTACCCTAAGTGTTACCTAAGTGTGCCCTAAGTGTTACCTAAGTGTGCCCTAAGTGTTACCTAAGTGTGCCCTAAGTGTTACCTAAGTGTGCCCTAAGTGTTACCTAAGTGTTACCTAAGTGTTACCTAAGTGTTACCTAAGTGTGCCCTAAGTGTTACCTAAGTGTACCCTAAGTGTTACCTAAGTGTACCCTAAGTGTTACCTAAGTGTTACCTAAGTGTTACCCAAGTGTTACCTAAGTGTTACCTAAGTGTACCCTAAGTGTTACCTAAGTGCTACCTAAGTGTTACCTAAGAGTTACCTAAGTGTTACATAAGTGTTACCTAAGTGTGCCCTAAGTGTTACCTAAGTGTTACCTAAGTGTTACCTAAGTGTTACCTAAGTGTGCCCTAAGTGTTACCTAAGTGTACCCTAAGTGTTACCTAAGTGTACCCTAAGTGTTACCTAAGTGTTACCTAAGTGTTACCCAAGTGTTACCTAAGTGTTACCTAAGTGTGCCCTAAGTGTTACCTAAGTGTTACCTAAGTGTGCCCTAAGTGTTACCTAAGTGTGCCCTAAGTGTTACCTAAGTGTGCCCTAAGTGTTACCTAAGTGTGCCCTAAGTGTTACCTAAGTGTTACCTAAGTGTTACCTAAGTGTTACCTAAGTGTGCCCTAAGTGTTACCTAAGTGTACCCTAAGTGTTACCTAAGTGTACCCTAAGTGTTACCTAAGTGTTACCTAAGTGTTACCCAAGTGTTACCTAAGTGTTACCTAAGTGTACCCTAAGTGTTACCTAAGTGCTACCTAAGTGTTACCTAAGAGTTACCTAAGTGTTACATAAGTGTTACCTAAGTGTGCCCTAAGTGTTACCTAAGTGTTACCTAAGTGTTACCCAAGTGTTACCTAAGTGTTACCTAAGTGTGACCTAAGTGTGCCCTAAGTGTTACCTAAGTGTGCCCTAAGTGTTACCTAAGTGTGCCCTAAGTGTTACCTAAGTGTGCCCTAAGTGTGCCCTAAGTGTGCCCTAAGTGTTACCTAAGTGTGCCCTAAGTGTTACCTTAGTGCGCCCTAAGTGTTACCTAAGTATGCCCTAAGTGTTACCTAAGTGTGCCCTAAGTGTTACCTAAGTGTTACCTAAGTGTTACCTAAGTGTTACCTAAGTGTGCCTTAAGTGTTACCTAAGTGTACCCTAAGTGTTACCTAAGTGTACCCTAAGTGTTACCTAAGTGTTACCTAAGTGTTACCCAAGTGTTATCTAAGTGTGCCCTAAGTGTTACCTAAGTGTGCCCTAAGTGTTACCTAAGTGCTACCTAAGTGTTACCTAAGAGTTACCTAAGTGTTACATATGTGTTACCTAAGTGTGCCCTAAGTGTTACCTAAGTGTTACCTAAGTGTTACCTAAGTGTACCCTAAGTGTTACCTAAGTGTTACCTAAGTGTTACCCAAGTGTTACCTAAGTGTTACCTAAGTGTGCCCTAAGTGTTACCTAAGTGTGCCCTAAGTGTTACCTAAGTGTTACCTAAGTGTGCCCTAAGTGTTACCTAAGTGTGCCCTAAGTGTGCCCTAAGTGTTACCTAAGTGTTACCTAAGTGTTACCTAAGTGTTACCTAAGTGTTACCTAAGTGTTACCTAAGTGTGCCCTTAGTGTTACCTAAGTGTACCCTAAGTGTTACCTAAGTGTACCCTAAGTGTTACCTAAGTGTTACCTAAGTGTTACCCAAGTGTTACCTAAGTGTTACCTAAGTGTGCCCTAAGTGTTACCTAAGTGTTACCTAAGTGTGCCCTAAGTGTTACCTAAGTGTGCCCTAAGTGTTACCTAAGTGTGCCCTAAGTGTTACCTAAGTGTGCCCTAAGTGTTACCTAAGTGCTACATAAGTGTTACCTAAGAGTTACCTAAGTGTTACATAAGTGTTACCTAAGTGTGCCCTAAGTGTTACCTAAGTGTTACCTAAGTGTTACCTAAGTGTTACCTAAGTGTGCCCTAAGTGTTACCTAAGTGTGCCCTAAGTGTTACCTAAGTGTACCCTAAGTGTTACCTAAGTGTTACCTAAGTGTTACCCAAGTGTTACCTAAGTGTTACCTAAGTGTTATCTAAGTGTGCCCTAAGTGTTACCTAAGTGTGCCCTAAGTGTTACCTAAGTGTGCCCTAAGTGTTACCTAAGTGTGCCCTAAGTGTTACCTAAGTGTGCCCTAAGTGTTACCTTAGTGCGCCCTAAGTGTTACCTAAGTGTGCCCTAAGTGTTACCTAAGTGTGCCCTAAGTGTTACCTAAGTGTGCCCTAAGTGTTACCTAAGTGTGCCCTAAGTGTTACCTAAGTGTTACCTAAGTGTTACCTAAGTGTGCCCTAAGTGTTACCTAAGTGTGCCCTAAGTGTTACCTAAGTGTGCCCAAGTGTTACCTAAGTGTGCCCTAAGTGTTACCTAAGTGTACCCTAAGTGTTACCTAAGTGTGCCCTAAGTGTTACCTAAGTGTGCCCTAAGTGTTACCTAAGTGTGCCCTAAGTGTTACCTAAGTGTGCCCTAAGTGTTACCTAAGTGTTACCTAAGTGTTACCTAAGTGTTACCTAAGTGTGCCCTAAGTGTTACCTAAGTGTACCCTAAGTGTTACCTAAGTGTACCCTAAGTGTTACCTAAGTGTTACCTAAGTGTTACCCAAGTGTTACCTAAGTGTTACCTAAGTGTACCCTAAGTGTTACCTAAGTGCTACCTAAGTGTTACCTAAGAGTTACCTAAGTGTTACATAAGTGTTACCTAAGTGTGCCCTAAGTGTTACCTAAGTGTTACCTAAGTGTTACCTAAGTGTTACCTAAGTGTGCCCTAAGTGTTACCTAAGTGTACCCTAAGTGTTACCTAAGTGTACCCTAAGTGTTACCTAAGTGTTACCTAAGTGTTACCCAAGTGTTACCTAAGTGTTACCTAAGTGTGCCCTAAGTGTTACCTAAGTGTTACCTAAGTGTGCCCTAAGTGTTACCTAAGTGTGCCCTAAGTGTTACCTAAGTGTGCCCTAAGTGTTACCTAAGTGTGCCCTAAGTGTTACCTAAGTGTTACCTAAGTGTTACCTAAGTGTTACCTAAGTGTGCCCTAAGTGTTACCTAAGTGTACCCTAAGTGTTACCTAAGTGTACCCTAAGTGTTACCTAAGTGTTACCTAAGTGTTACCCAAGTGTTACCTAAGTGTTACCTAAGTGTACCCTAAGTGTTACCTAAGTGCTACCTAAGTGTTACCTAAGAGTTACCTAAGTGTTACATAAGTGTTACCTAAGTGTGCCCTAAGTGTTACCTAAGTGTTACCTAAGTGTTACCCAAGTGTTACCTAAGTGTTACCTAAGTGTGCCCTAAGTGTTACCTAAGTGTTACCTAAGTGTGCCCTAAGTGTTACCTAAGTGTGCCCTAAGTGTTACCTAAGTGTGCCCTAAGTGTTACCTAAGTGTGCCCTAAGTGTTACCTAAGTGCTACCTAAGTGTTACCTAAGAGTTACCTAAGTGTGCCCTAAGTGTTACCTAAGTGTACCCTAAGTGTTACCTAAGTGTACCCTAAGTGTTACCTAAGTGTTACCTAAGTGTTACCTAAGTGTTACCCAAGTGTTACCTAAGTGTTACCTAAGTGTGCCCTAAGTGTTACCTAAGTGTTACCTAAGTGTGCCCTAAGTGTTACCTAAGTGTGCCCTAAGTGTTACCTAAGTGTGCCCTAAGTGTTACCTAAGTGTGCCCTAAGTGTTACCTAAGTGCTACCTAAGTGTTACCTAAGAGTTACCTAAGTGTTACATATGTGTTACCTAAGTGTGCCCTAAGTGTGCCCTAAGTGTTACCTAAGTGTGCCCTAAGTGTTACCTAAGTGTACCCTAAGTGTTACCTAAGTGTACCCTAAGTGTTACCTAAGTGTTACCTAAGTGTTACCCAAGTGTTACCTAAGTGTTACCTAAGTGTGACCTAAGTGTGCCCTAAGTGTTACCTAAGTGTGCCCTAAGTGTTACCTAAGTGTGCCCTAAGTGTTACCTAAGTGTGCCCTAAGTGTGCCCTAAGTGTGCCCTAAGTGTTACCTAAGTGTGCCCTAAGTGTTACCTAAGTGTGCCCTAAGTGTTACCTAAGTGTGCCCTAAGTGTTACCTTAGTGCGCCCTAAGTGTTACCTAAGTATGCCCTAAGTGTTACCTAAGTGTGCCCTAAGTGTTACCTAAGTGTTACCTAAGTGTTACCTAAGTGTTACCTAAGTGTGCCTTAAGTGTTACCTAAGTGTACCCTAAGTGTTACCTAAGTGTACCCTAAGTGTTACCTAAGTGTTACCTAAGTGTTACCCAAGTGTTATCTAAGTGTGCCCTAAGTGTTACCTAAGTGTGCCCTAAGTGTTACCTAAGTGCTACCTAAGTGTTACCTAAGAGTTACCTAAGTGTTACATATGTGTTACCTAAGTGTGCCCTAAGTGTTACCTAAGTGTTACCTAAGTGTTACCTAAGTGTACCCTAAGTGTTACCTAAGTGTTACCTAAGTGTTACCCAAGTGTTACCTAAGTGTTACCTAAGTGTGCCCTAAGTGTTACCTAAGTGTGCCCTAAGTGTTACCTAAGTGTTACCTAAGTGTGCCCTAAGTGTTACCTAAGTGTGCCCTAAGTGTGCCCTAAGTGTTACCTAAGTGTTACCTAAGTGTTACCTAAGTGTTACCTAAGTGTTACCTAAGTGTTACCTAAGTGTGCCCTTAGTGTTACCTAAGTGTACCCTAAGTGTTACCTAAGTGTACCCTAAGTGTTACCTAAGTGTTACCTAAGTGTTACCCAAGTGTTACCTAAGTGTTACCTAAGTGTGCCCTAAGTGTTACCTAAGTGTTACCTAAGTGTGCCCTAAGTGTTACCTAAGTGTGCCCTAAGTGTTACCTAAGTGTGCCCTAAGTGTTACCTAAGTGTGCCCTAAGTGTTACCTAAGTGCTACATAAGTGTTACCTAAGAGTTACCTAAGTGTTACATAAGTGTTACCTAAGTGTGCCCTAAGTGTTACCTAAGTGTTACCTAAGTGTTACCTAAGTGTTACCTAAGTGTGCCCTAAGTGTTACCTAAGTGTGCCCTAAGTGTTACCTAAGTGTACCCTAAGTGTTACCTAAGTGTTACCTAAGTGTTACCCAAGTGTTACCTAAGTGTTACCTAAGTGTTATCTAAGTGTGCCCTAAGTGTTACCTAAGTGTGCCCTAAGTGTTACCTAAGTGTGCCCTAAGTGTTACCTAAGTGTGCCCTAAGTGTTACCTAAGTGTGCCCTAAGTGTTACCTTAGTGCGCCCTAAGTGTTACCTAAGTGTGCCCTAAGTGTTACCTAAGTGTGCCCTAAGTGTTACCTAAGTGTGCCCTAAGTGTTACCTAAGTGTGCCCTAAGTGTTACCTAAGTGTTACCTAAGTGTTACCTAAGTGTGCCCTAAGTGTTACCTAAGTGTGCCCTAAGTGTTACCTAAGTGTGCCCAAGTGTTACCTAAGTGTGCCCTAAGTGTTACCTAAGTGTACCCTAAGTGTTACCTAAGTGTGCCCTAAGTGTTACCTAAGTGTGCCCTAAGTGTTACCTAAGTGTGCCCTAAGTGTTACCTAAGTGTGCCCTAAGTGTTACCTAAGTGTTACCTAAGTGTTACCTAAGTGTTACCTAAGTGTGCCCTAAGTGTTACCTAAGTGTACCCTAAGTGTTACCTAAGTGTACCCTAAGTGTTACCTAAGTGTTACCTAAGTGTTACCCAAGTGTTACCTAAGTGTTACCTAAGTGTACCCTAAGTGTTACCTAAGTGCTACCTAAGTGTTACCTAAGAGTTACCTAAGTGTTACATAAGTGTTACCTAAGTGTGCCCTAAGTGTTACCTAAGTGTTACCTAAGTGTTACCTAAGTGTTACCTAAGTGTGCCCTAAGTGTTACCTAAGTGTACCCTAAGTGTTACCTAAGTGTACCCTAAGTGTTACCTAAGTGTTACCTAAGTGTTACCCAAGTGTTACCTAAGTGTTACCTAAGTGTGCCCTAAGTGTTACCTAAGTGTTACCTAAGTGTGCCCTAAGTGTTACCTAAGTGTGCCCTAAGTGTTACCTAAGTGTGCCCTAAGTGTTACCTAAGTGTGCCCTAAGTGTTACCTAAGTGCTACCTAAGTGTTACCTAAGAGTTACCTAAGTGTTACATATGTGTTACCTAAGTGTGCCCTAAGTGTTACCTAAGTGTTACCTAAGTGTTACCTAAGTGTTACCTAAGTGTGCCCTAAGTGTTACCTAAGTGTGCCCTAAGTGTTACCTAAGTGTACCCTAAGTGTTACCTAAGTGTTACCTAAGTGTTACCCAAGTGTTACCCAAGTGTTACCTAAGTGTTATCTAAGTGTGCCCTAAGTGTTACCTAAGTGTGCCCTAAGTGTTACCTAAGTGTGCCCTAAGTGTTACCTAAGTGTGCCCTAAGTGTTACCTAAGTGTGCCTTAAGTGTTACCTAAGTGTGCCCTAAGTGTTACCTAAGTGTGCCCTAAGTGTTACCTTAGTGCGCCCTAAGTGTTACCTAAGTATGCCCTAAGTGTTACCTAAGTGTGCCCTAAGTGTTACCTAAGTGTTACCTAAGTGTTACCTAAGTGTTACCTAAGTGTGCCTTAAGTGTTACCTAAGTGTACCCTAAGTGTTACCTAAGTGTACCCTAAGTGTTACCTAAGTGTTACCTAAGTGTTACCCAAGTGTTACCTAAGTGTTACCTAAGTGTGACCTAAGTGTGCCCTAAGTGTTACCTAAGTGTGCCCTAAGTGTTACCTAAGTGTGCCCTAAGTGTTACCTAAGTGTGCCCTAAGTGTGCCCTAAGTGTGCCCTAAGTGTTACCTAAGTGTGCCCTAAGTGTTACCTAAGTGTGCCCTAAGTGTTACCTAAGTGTGCCCTAAGTGTTACCTTAGTGCGCCCTAAGTGTTACCTAAGTATGCCCTAAGTGTTACCTAAGTGTGCCCTAAGTGTTACCTAAGTGTTACCTAAGTGTTACCTAAGTGTTACCTAAGTGTGCCTTAAGTGTTACCTAAGTGTACCCTAAGTGTTACCTAAGTGTACCCTAAGTGTTACCTAAGTGTTACCTAAGTGTTACCCAAGTGTTATCTAAGTGTGCCCTAAGTGTTACCTAAGTGTGCCCTAAGTGTTACCTAAGTGTTACCTAAGTGTTACCTAAGAGTTACCTAAGTGTTACATATGTGTTACCTAAGTGTGCCCTAAGTGTTACCTAAGTGTTACCTAAGTGTTACCTAAGTGTTACCTAAGTGTGCCCTAAGTGTTACCTAAGTGTGCCCTAAGTGTTACCTAAGTGTACCCTAAGTGTTACCTAAGTGTTACCTAAGTGTTACCCAAGTGTTACCCAAGTGTTACCTAAGTGTTATCTAAGTGTGCCCTAAGTGTTACCTAAGTGTGCCCTAAGTGTTACCTAAGTGTGCCCTAAGTGTTACCTAAGTGTGCCCTAAGTGTTACCTAAGTGTGCCCTAAGTGTTACCTAAGTGTGCCCTAAGTGTTACCTAAGTGTTACCCAAGTGTTACCTAAGTGTTACCTAAGTGTGACCTAAGTGTGCCCTAAGTGTTACCTAGGTGTGCCCTAAGTGTTACCTAAGTGTGCCCTAAGTGTTACCTAAGTGTTAACCAAGTGTTACCTAAGTGTTACCTAAGTGTGACCTAAGTGTGCCCTAAGTGTTACCTAAGTGTGCCCTAAGTGTTACCTAAGTGTGCCCTAAGTGTTACCTAAGTGTGCCCTAAGTGTTACCTAAGTGTTACCCAAGTGTTACCTAAGTGTTACCTAAGTGTGACCTAAGTGTGCCCTAAGTGTTACCTAAGTGTGCCCTAAGTGTTACCTAAGTGTGCCCTAAGTGTTACCCAAGTGTGCCCTAAGTGTTACCTAAGTGTGCCCTAAGTGTTACCTAAGTGTGCCCTAAGTGTTACCTAAGTGTGCCCTAAGTGTTACCTTAGTGCGCCTTAAGTGTTACCTAAGTGTTACCTAAGTGTACCCTAGGTGTTACCTAAGTGTGCCCTAAGTGTTACCTAAGTGTTACCTAAGTGTTACCCAAGTGTTACCTAAGTGTTACCTAAGTGTTACCTAAGTGTGCCCTAAGTGTTACCTAAGTGTGCCCTAAGTGTTACCTAAGTGTGCCCTAAGTGTTACCTAAGTGTGCCCTAAGTGTTACCTAAGTGTGCCCTAAGTGTTACCTAAGTGTGCCCTAAGTGTTACCTAAGTGCTACATAAGTGTTACCTAAGAGTTACCTAAGTGTTACATAAGTGTTACCTAAGTGTGCCCTAAGTGTTACCTAAGTGTTACCTAAGTGTTACCTAAGTGTTACCTAAGTGTGCCCTAAGTGTTACCTAAGTGTGCCCTAAGTGTTACCTAAGTGTACCCTAAGTGTTACCTAAGTGTTACCTAAGTGTTACCTAAGTGTTACCCAAGTGTTACCTAAGTGTTACCTAAGTGTTATCTAGGTGTGCCCTAAGTGTTACCTAAGTGTGCCCTAAGTGTTACCTAAGTGTGCCCTAAGTGTTACCTAAGTGTGCCCTAAGTGTTACCTAAGTGTTACCTAAGTGTGCCCTAAGTGTTACCTAAGTGTGCCCTAAGTGTTACCTAAGTGTTACCTAAGTGTGCCCTAAGTGTTACCTAAGTGTGCCCTAAGTGTTACCTAAGTGTGCCTAAGTGTTACCTAAGTGTGCCCTAAGTGTTACCTAAGTGTACCCTAAGTGTTACCTAAGTGTGCCCTAAGTGTTACCTAAGTGTGCCCTAAGTGTTACCTAAGTGTGCCCTAAGTGTTACCTAAGTGTGCCCCAAGTGTTACCTAAGTGTGCCTTAAGTGTTACCTAAGTGTACCCTAAGTGTTACCTAAGTGTTACCCAAGTGTTACCTAAGTGTTACCTAAGTGTGCCCTAAGTGTTACCTAAGTGTTACCTAAGTGTGCCCTAAGTGCTACCTAAGTGTGCCCTAAGTGTTACCTAAGTGTGCCCTAAGTGTTACCTAAGTGTGCCCTAAGTGTTACCTAAGTGCTACCTAAGTGTTACCTAAGAGTTACCTAAGTGTTACATATGTGTTACCTAAGTGTGCCCTAAGTGTTACCTAAGTGTTACCTAAGTGTTACCTAAGTGTTACCTAAGTGTGCCCTAAGTGTTACCTAAGTGTGCCCTAAGTGTTACCTAAGTGTACCCTAAGTGTTACCTAAGTGTTACCTAAGTGTTACCCAAGTGTTACCCAAGTGTTACCTAAGTGTTATCTAAGTGTGCCCTAAGTGTTACCTAAGTGTGCCCTAAGTGTTACCTAAGTGTACCCTAAGTGTTACATAAGTGTGCCCTAAGTGTTACCTAAGTGTGCCCTAAGTGTTACCTAAGTGTGCCCCAAGTGTTACCTAAGTGTGCCCTAAGTGTTACCTAAGTGTACCCTAAGTGTTACCTAAGTGCTACCTAAGTGTTAC
Source organism: Sacculina carcini (assembly GCA_916048095.2). Lineage (NCBI taxonomy): Eukaryota > Metazoa > Arthropoda > Thecostraca > Sacculinidae > Sacculina > Sacculina carcini. The sequence continues at coordinate 120,748 of CAJZIA020000005.1, read as the reverse complement.
CTAAGAGTTACCTAAGTGTTACATAAGTGTTACCTAAGTGTGCCCTAAGTGTTACCTAAGTGTTACCTAAGTGTTACCTAAGTGTTACCTAAGTGTGCCCTAAGTGTTACCTAAGTGTACCCTAAGTGTTACCTAAGTGTACCCTAAGTGTTACATAAGTGTGCCCTAAGTGTTACCTAAGTGTGCCCTAAGTGTTACCTAAGTGTGCCCCAAGTGTTACCTAAGTGTGCCCTAAGTGTTACCTAAGTGTACCCTAAGTGTTACCTAAGTGCTACCTAAGTGTTACCTAAGAGTTACCTAAGTGTTACATAAGTGTTACCTAAGTGTGCCCTAAGTGTTACCTAAGTGTTACCTAAGTGTTACCTAAGTGTTACCTAAGTGTGCCCTAAGTGTTACCTAAGTGTACCCTAAGTGTTACCTAAGTGTACCCTAAGTGTTACCTAAGTGTTACCTAAGTGTTACCCAAGTGTTACCTAAGTGTTACCTAAGTGTACCCTAAGTGTTACCTAAGTGCTACCTAAGTGTTACCTAAGAGTTACCTAAGTGTTACATAAGTGTTACCTAAGTGTGCCCTAAGTGTTACCTAAGTGTTACCTAAGAGTTACCTAAGTGTTACATATGTGTTACCTAAGTGTTACCTAAGTGTACCCTAAGTGTTACCTAAGTGTACCCTAAGTGTTACCTAAGTGTTACCTAAGTGTTACCCAAGTGTTACCTAAGTGTTACCTAAGTGTGCCCTAAGTGTTACCTAAGTGTTACCTAAGTGTGCCCTAAGTGTTACCTAAGTGTGCCCTAAGTGTTACCTAAGTGTGCCCTAAGTGTTACCTAAGTGTGCCCTAAGTGTTACCTAAGTGTTACCTAAGTGTTACCTAAGAGTTACCTAAGTGTTACATATGTGTTACCTAAGTGTGCCCTAAGTGTTACCTAAGTGTTACCTAAGTGTTACCTAAGTGTTACCTAAGTGTGCCTTAAGTGTTACCTAAGTGTGCCCTAAGTGTTACCTAAGTGTACCCTAAGTGTTACCTAAGTGTTACCTAAGTGTTACCCAAGTGTTACCCAAGTGTTACCTAAGTGTTATCTAAGTGTGCCCTAAGTGTTACCTAAGTGTGCCCTAAGTGTTACCTAAGTGTGCCCTAAGTGTTACCTAAGTGTGCCCTAAGTGTTACCTAAGTGTGCCTTAAGTGTTACCTAAGTGTGCCCTAAGTGTTACCTAAGTGTGCCCTAAGTGTTACCTTAGTGCGCCCTAAGTGTTACCTAAGTATGCCCTAAGTGTTACCTAAGTGTGCCCTAAGTGTTACCTAAGTGTTACCTAAGTGTTACCTAAGTGTTACCTAAGTGTGCCTTAAGTGTTACCTAAGTGTACCCTAAGTGTTACCTAAGTGTACCCTAAGTGTTACCTAAGTGTTACCTAAGTGTTACCCAAGTGTTACCTAAGTGTTACCTAAGTGTGACCTAAGTGTGCCCTAAGTGTTACCTAAGTGTGCCCTAAGTGTTACCTAAGTGTGCCCTAAGTGTTACCTAAGTGTGCCCTAAGTGTGCCCTAAGTGTGCCCTAAGTGTTACCTAAGTGTGCCCTAAGTGCTACCTAAGTGTGCCCTAAGTGTTACCTTAGTGCGCCCTAAGTGTTACCTAAGTGTGCCCTAAGTGTTACCTAGGTGTGCCCTAAGTGTTACCTAAGTGTACCCTAAGTGTTACCTAAGTGCTACCTAAGTGTTACCTAAGAGTTACCTAAGTGTTACATAAGTGTTACCTAATTGTGCCCTAAGTGTTACCTAAGTGTGCCCTAAGTGTTACCTAAGTGTGCCCTAAGTGTTACCTAAGTGTGCCCTAAGTGTTACCTAAGTGTGCCCTAAGTGTTACCTTAGTGCGCCCTAAGTGTTACCTAAGTGTGCCCTAAGTGTTACCTAGGTGTGCCCTAAGTGTTACCTAAGTGTACCCTAAGTGTTACCTAAGTGCTACCTAAGTGTTACCTAAGAGTTACCTAAGTGTTACATAAGTGTTACCTAAGTGTGCCCTAAGTGTTACCTAAGTGTTATCTAAGTGTTACCTAAGTGTTACCTAAGTGTTACCTAAGTGTGCCCTAAGTGTTACCTAAGTGTACCCTAAGTGTTACCTAAGTGTACCCTAAGTGTTACCTAAGTGTTACCTAAGTGTTACCCAAGTGTTACCTAAGTGTTACCTAAGTGTGCCCTAAGTGTTACCTAAGTGTTACCTAAGTGTGCCCTAAGTGTTACCTAAGTGTGCCCTAAGTGTTACCTAAGTGTGCCCTAAGTGTTACCTAAGTGTGCCCTAAGTGTTACCTAAGTGCTACATAAGTGTTACCTAAGAGTTACCTAAGTGTTACATAAGTGTTACCTAAGTGTGCCCTAAGTGTTACCTAAGTGTTACCTAAGTGTTACCTAAGTGTTACCTAAGTGTGCCCTAAGTGTTACCTAAGTGTGCCCTAAGTGTTACCTAAGTGTACCCTAAGTGTTACCTAAGTGTTACCTAAGTGTTACCCAAGTGTTACCTAAGTGTTACCTAAGTGTTATCTAAGTGTGCCCTAAGTGTTACCTAAGTGTGCCCTAAGTGTTACCTAAGTGTGCCCTAAGTGTTACCTAAGTGTGCCCTAAGTGTTACCTAAGTGTGCCCTAAGTGTTACCTTAGTGCGCCCTAAGTGTTACCTAAGTGTGCCCTAAGTGTTACCTAAGTGTGCCCTAAGTGTTACCTAAGTGTGCCCTAAGTGTTACCTAAGTGTGCCCTAAGTGTTACCTAAGTGTACCCTAAGTGTTACCTAAGTGTGCCCTAAGTGTTACCTAAGTGTGCCCTAAGTGTTACCTAAGTGTGCCCTAAGTGTTACCTAAGTGTGCCCTAAGTGTTACCTAAGTGTGCCCTAAGTGTTACCTAAGTGTGCCCTAAGTGTTACCTAAGTGTTACCTAAGTGTGCCCTAAGTGTTACCTAAGTGTGCCCTAAGTGTTACCTAAGTGTGCCCTAAGTGTTACCTAAGTGTGCCCTAAGTGTGCCCTAAGTGTGCCCTAAGTGTTACCTAAGTGTGCCCTAAGTGTTACCTAAGTGTGCCCTAAGTGTTACCTTAGTGTGCCCCAAGTGTTACCTAAGTGTGCCCTAAGTGTTACCTAAGTGTACCCTAAGTGTTACCTAAGTGCTACCTAAGTGTTACCTAAGAGTTACCTAAGTGTTACATAAGTGTTACCTAAGTGTGCCCTAAGTGTTACCTAAGTGTTACCTAAGTGTTACCTAAGTGTTACCTAAGTGTGCCCTAAGTGTTACCTAAGTGTACCCTAAGTGTTACCTAAGTGTACCCTAAGTGTTACATAAGTGTGCCCTAAGTGTTACCTAAGTGTGCCCTAAGTGTTACCTAAGTGTGCCCCAAGTGTTACCGAAGTGTGCCCTAAGTGTTACCTAAGTGTACCCTAAGTGTTACCTAAGTGCTACCTAAGTGTTACCTAAGAGTTACCTAAGTGTTACATAAGTGTTACCTAAGTGTGCCCTAAGTGTTACCTAAGTGTTACCTAAGTGTTACCTAAGTGTTACCTAAGTGTGCCCTAAGTGTTACCTAAGTGTACCCTAAGTGTTACCTAAGTGTGCCCTAAGTGTTACCTAAGTGTTACCTAAGTGTTACCCAAGTGTTACCTAAGTGTTACCTAAGTGTACCCTAAGTGTTACCTAAGTGCTACCTAAGTGTTACCTAAGAGTTACCTAAGTGTTACATAAGTGTTACCTAAGTGTGCCCTAAGTGTTACCTAAGTGTTACCTAAGTGTTACCTAAGTGTTACCTAAGTGTGCCCTAAGTGTTACCTAAGTGTACCCTAAGTGTTACCTAAGTGTACCCTAAGTGTTACCTAAGTGTTACCTAAGTGTTACCTAAGTGTTACCCAAGTGTTACCTAAGTGTTACCTAAGTGTGCCCTAAGTGTTACCTAAGTGTTACCTAAGTGTGCCCTAAGTGTTACCTAAGTGTGCCCTAAGTGTTACCTAAGTGTGCCCTAAGTGTTACCTAAGTGTGCCCTAAGTGTTACCTAAGTGCTACCTAAGTGTTACCTAAGAGTTACCTAAGTGTTACATATGTGTTACCTAAGTGTGCCCTAAGTGTTACCTAAGTGTTACCTAAGTGTTACCTAAGTGTTACCTAAGTGTGCCCTAAGTGTTACCTAAGTGTGCCCTAAGTGTTACCTAAGTGTACCCTAAGTGTTACCTAAGTGTTACCTAAGTGTTACCCAAGTGTTACCCAAGTGTTACCTAAGTGTTATCTAAGTGTGCCCTAAGTGTTACCTAAGTGTGCCCTAAGTGTTACCTAAGTGTGCCCTAAGTGTTACCTAAGTGTGCCCTAAGTGTTACCTAAGTGTGCCTTAAGTGTTACCTAAGTGTGCCCTAAGTGTTACCTAAGTGTGCCCTAAGTGTTACCTAAGTGTGCCCTAAGTGTTACCTAAGTGTGCCCTAAGTGTTACCTAAGTGTGCCCTAAGTGTTACCTAAGTGCTACCTAAGTGTTACCTAAGAGTTACCTAAGTGTTACATATGTGTTACCTAAGTGTGCCCTAAGTGTTACCTAAGTGTTACCTAAGTGTTACCTAAGTGTTACCTAAGTGTGCCTTAAGTGTTACCTAAGTGTGCCCTAAGTGTTACCTAAGTGTACCCTAAGTGTTACCTAAGTGTTACCTAAGTGTTACCCAAGTGTTACCCAAGTGTTACCTAAGTGTTATCTAAGTGTGCCCTAAGTGTTACCTAAGTGTGCCCTAAGTGTTACCTAAGTGTGCCCTAAGTGTTACCTAAGTGTGCCCTAAGTGTTACCTAAGTGTGCCTTAAGTGTTACCTAAGTGTGCCCTAAGTGTTACCTAAGTGTGCCCTAAGTGTTACCTTAGTGCGCCCTAAGTGTTACCTAAGTATGCCCTAAGTGTTACCTAAGTGTGCCCTAAGTGTTACCTAAGTGTTACCTAAGTGTTACCTAAGTGTTACCTAAGTGTGCCTTAAGTGTTACCTAAGTGTACCCTAAGTGTTACCTAAGTGTACCCTAAGTGTTACCTAAGTGTTACCTAAGTGTTACCCAAGTGTTACCTAAGTGTTACCTAAGTGTGACCTAAGTGTGCCCTAAGTGTTACCTAAGTGTGCCCTAAGTGTTACCTAAGTGTGCCCTAAGTGTTACCTAAGTGTGCCCTAAGTGTGCCCTAAGTGTGCCCTAAGTGTTACCTAAGTGTTACCTAAGTGTGCCCCAAGTGTTACCGAAGTGTGCCCTAAGTGTTACCTAAGTGTACCCTAAGTGTTACCTAAGTGCTACCTAAGTGTTACCTAAGAGTTACCTAAGTGTTACATAAGTGTTACCTAAGTGTGCCCTAAGTGTTACCTAAGTGTTACCTAAGTGTTACCTAAGTGTTACCTAAGTGTGCCCTAAGTGTTACCTAAGTGTACCCTAAGTGTTACCTAAGTGTACCCTAAGTGTTACCTAAGTGTTACCCAAGTGTTACCTAAGTGTTACCTAAGTGTACCCTAAGTGTTACCTAAGTGCTACCTAAGTGTTACCTAAGAGTTACCTAAGTGTTACATAAGTGTTACCTAAGTGTGCCCTAAGTGTTACCTAAGTGTTACCTAAGTGTGCCCTAAGTGTTACCTAAGTGTACCCTAAGTGTTACCTAAGTGTGCCCTAAGTGTTACCTAAGTGTGCCCTAAGTGTTACCTAAGTGTGCCCCAAGTGTTACCTAAGTGTGCCTTAAGTGTTACCTAAGTGTACCCTAAGTGTTACCTAAGTGTTACCCAAGTGTTACCTAAGTGTTACCTAAGTGTGCCCTAAGTGTTACCTAAGTGTTACCTAAGTGTGCCCTAAGTGCTACCTAAGTGTGCCCTAAGTGTTACCTAAGTGTGCCCTAAGTGTTACCTAAGTGTGCCCTAAGTGTTACCTAAGTGCTACCTAAGTGTTACCTAAGAGTTACCTAAGTGTTACATATGTGTTACCTAAGTGTGCCCTAAGTGTTACCTAAGTGTTACCTAAGTGTTACCTAAGTGTTACCTAAGTGTGCCCTAAGTGTTACCTAAGTGTGCCCTAAGTGTTACCTAAGTGTACCCTAAGTGTTACCTAAGTGTTACCTAAGTGTTACCCAAGTGTTACCCAAGTGTTACCTAAGTGTTATCTAAGTGTGCCCTAAGTGTTACCTAAGTGTGCCCTAAGTGTTACCTAAGTGTACCCTAAGTGTTACCTAAGTGTTACCTAAGTGTTACCCAAGTGTTACCTAAGTGTTACCTAAGTGTACCCTAAGTGTTACCTAAGTGCTACCTAAGTGTTACCTAAGAGTTACCTAAGTGTTACATAAGTGTTACCTAAGTGTGCCCTAAGTGTTACCTAAGTGTTACCTAAGTGTTACCTAAGTGTTACCTAAGTGTGCCCTAAGTGTTACCTAAGTGTACCCTAAGTGTTACCTAAGTGTACCCTAAGTGTTACCTAAGTGTTACCTAAGTGTTACCCAAGTGTTACCTAAGTGTTACCTAAGTGTGCCCTAAGTGTTACCTAAGTGTTACCTAAGTGTGCCCTAAGTGTTACCTAAGTGTGCCCTAAGTGTTACCTAAGTGTGCCCTAAGTGTTACCTAAGTGTGCCCTAAGTGTTACCTAAGTGCTACCTAAGTGTTACCTAAGAGTTACCTAAGTGTTACATATGTGTTACCTAAGTGTGCCCTAAGTGTTACCTAAGTGTTACCTAAGTGTTACCTAAGTGTTACCTAAGTGTGCCCTAAGTGTTACCTAAGTGTGCCCTAAGTGTTACCTAAGTGTACCCTAAGTGTTACCTAAGTGTTACCTAAGTGTTACCCAAGTGTTACCCAAGTGTTACCTAAGTGTTATCTAAGTGTGCCCTAAGTGTTACCTAAGTGTGCCCTAAGTGTTACCTAAGTGTGCCCTAAGTGTTACCTAAGTGTGCCCTAAGTGTTACCTAAGTGTGCCTTAAGTGTTACCTAAGTGTGCCCTAAGTGTTACCTAAGTGTGCCCTAAGTGTTACCTTAGTGCGCCCTAAGTGTTACCTAAGTATGCCCTAAGTGTTACCTAAGTGTGCCCTAAGTGTTACCTAAGTGTTACCTAAGTGTTACCTAAGTGTTACCTAAGTGTGCCTTAAGTGTTACCTAAGTGTACCCTAAGTGTTACCTAAGTGTACCCTAAGTGTTACCTAAGTGTTACCTAAGTGTTACCCAAGTGTTACCTAAGTGTTACCTAAGTGTGACCTAAGTGTGCCCTAAGTGTTACCTAAGTGTGCCCTAAGTGTTACCTAAGTGTGCCCTAAGTGTTACCTAAGTGTGCCCTAAGTGTGCCCTAAGTGTGCCCTAAGTGTTACCTAAGTGTGCCCTAAGTGTTACCTAAGTGTGCCCTAAGTGTTACCTAAGTGTGCCCTAAGTGTTACCTTAGTGCGCCCTAAGTGTTACCTAAGTATGCCCTAAGTGTTACCTAAGTGTGCCCTAAGTGTTACCTAAGTGTTACCTAAGTGTTACCTAAGTGTTACCTAAGTGTGCCTTAAGTGTTACCTAAGTGTACCCTAAGTGTTACCTAAGTGTACCCTAAGTGTTACCTAAGTGTTACCTAAGTGTTACCCAAGTGTTATCTAAGTGTGCCCTAAGTGTTACCTAAGTGTGCCCTAAGTGTTACCTAAGTGCTACCTAAGTGTTACCTAAGAGTTACCTAAGTGTTACATATGTGTTACCTAAGTGTGCCCTAAGTGTTACCTAAGTGTTACCTAAGTGTTACCTAAGTGTTACCTAAGTGTGCCCTAAGTGTTACCTAAGTGTGCCCTAAGTGTTACCTAAGTGTACCCTAAGTGTTACCTAAGTGTTACCTAAGTGTTACCCAAGTGTTACCCAAGTGTTACCTAAGTGTTATCTAAGTGTGCCCTAAGTGTTACCTAAGTGTGCCCTAAGTGTTACCTAAGTGTGCCCTAAGTGTTACCTAAGTGTGCCCTAAGTGTTACCTAAGTGTGCCCTAAGTGTTACCTAAGTGTGCCCTAAGTGTTACCTAAGTGTTACCCAAGTGTTACCTAAGTGTTACCTAAGTGTGACCTAAGTGTGCCCTAAGTGTTACCTAGGTGTGCCCTAAGTGTTACCTAAGTGTGCCCTAAGTGTTACCTAAGTGTTAACCAAGTGTTACCTAAGTGTTACCTAAGTGTGACCTAAGTGTGCCCTAAGTGTTACCTAAGTGTGCCCTAAGTGTTACCTAAGTGTGCCCTAAGTGTTACCTAAGTGTGCCCTAAGTGTTACCTAAGTGTTACCCAAGTGTTACCTAAGTGTTACCTAAGTGTGACCTAAGTGTGCCCTAAGTGTTACCTAAGTGTGCCCTAAGTGTTACCTAAGTGTGCCCTAAGTGTTACCCAAGTGTGCCCTAAGTGTTACCTAAGTGTGCCCTAAGTGTTACCTAAGTGTGCCCTAAGTGTTACCTAAGTGTGCCCTAAGTGTTACCTTAGTGCGCCTTAAGTGTTACCTAAGTGTTACCTAAGTGTACCCTAGGTGTTACCTAAGTGTGCCCTAAGTGTTACCTAAGTGTTACCTAAGTGTTACCCAAGTGTTACCTAAGTGTTACCTAAGTGTTACCTAAGTGTGCCCTAAGTGTTACCTAAGTGTGCCCTAAGTGTTACCTAAGTGTGCCCTAAGTGTTACCTAAGTGTGCCCTAAGTGTTACCTAAGTGTGCCCTAAGTGTTACCTAAGTGTGCCCTAAGTGTTACCTAAGTGCTACATAAGTGTTACCTAAGAGTTACCTAAGTGTTACATAAGTGTTACCTAAGTGTGCCCTAAGTGTTACCTAAGTGTTACCTAAGTGTTACCTAAGTGTTACCTAAGTGTGCCCTAAGTGTTACCTAAGTGTGCCCTAAGTGTTACCTAAGTGTACCCTAAGTGTTACCTAAGTGTTACCTAAGTGTTACCTAAGTGTTACCCAAGTGTTACCTAAGTGTTACCTAAGTGTTATCTAGGTGTGCCCTAAGTGTTACCTAAGTGTGCCCTAAGTGTTACCTAAGTGTGCCCTAAGTGTTACCTAAGTGTGCCCTAAGTGTTACCTAAGTGTTACCTAAGTGTGCCCTAAGTGTTACCTAAGTGTGCCCTAAGTGTTACCTAAGTGTTACCTAAGTGTGCCCTAAGTGTTACCTAAGTGTGCCCTAAGTGTTACCTAAGTGTGCCTAAGTGTTACCTAAGTGTGCCCTAAGTGTTACCTAAGTGTACCCTAAGTGTTACCTAAGTGTGCCCTAAGTGTTACCTAAGTGTACCCTAAGTGTTACCTAAGTGTTACCTAAGTGTTACCTAAGTGTTACCCAAGTGTTACCTAAGTGTTACCTAAGTGTTATCTAGGTGTGCCCTAAGTGTTACCTAAGTGTGCCCTAAGTGTTACCTAAGTGTGCCCTAAGTGTTACCTAAGTGTGCCCTAAGTGTTACCTAAGTGTTACCTAAGTGTGCCCTAAGTGTTACCTAAGTGTGCCCTAAGTGTTACCTAAGTGTTACCTAAGTGTGCCCTAAGTGTTACCTAAGTGTGCCCTAAGTGTTACCTAAGTGTGCCTAAGTGTTACCTAAGTGTGCCCTAAGTGTTACCTAAGTGTACCCTAAGTGTTACCTAAGTGTGCCCTAAGTGTTACCTAAGTGTGCCCTAAGTGTTACCTAAGTGTGCCCTAAGTGTTACCTAAGTGTGCCCCAAGTGTTACCTAAGTGTGCCTTAAGTGTTACCTAAGTGTACCCTAAGTGTTACCTAAGTGTTACCCAAGTGTTACCTAAGTGTTACCTAAGTGTGCCCTAAGTGTTACCTAAGTGTTACCTAAGTGTGCCCTAAGTGCTACCTAAGTGTGCCCTAAGTGTTACCTAAGTGTGCCCTAAGTGTTACCTAAGTGTGCCCTAAGTGTTACCTAAGTGCTACCTAAGTGTTACCTAAGAGTTACCTAAGTGTTACATATGTGTTACCTAAGTGTGCCCTAAGTGTTACCTAAGTGTTACCTAAGTGTTACCTAAGTGTTACCTAAGTGTGCCCTAAGTGTTACCTAAGTGTGCCCTAAGTGTTACCTAAGTGTACCCTAAGTGTTACCTAAGTGTTACCTAAGTGTTACCCAAGTGTTACCCAAGTGTTACCTAAGTGTTATCTAAGTGTGCCCTAAGTGTTACCTAAGTGTGCCCTAAGTGTTACCTAAGTGTACCCTAAGTGTTACATAAGTGTGCCCTAAGTGTTACCTAAGTGTGCCCTAAGTGTTACCTAAGTGTGCCCCAAGTGTTACCTAAGTGTGCCCTAAGTGTTACCTAAGTGTACCCTAAGTGTTACCTAAGTGCTACCTAAGTGTTACCTAAGAGTTACCTAAGTGTTACATAAGTGTTACCTAAGTGTGCCCTAAGTGTTACCTAAGTGTTACCTAAGTGTTACCTAAGTGTTACCTAAGTGTGCCCTAAGTGTTACCTAAGTGTACCCTAAGTGTTACCTAAGTGTACCCTAAGTGTTACATAAGTGTGCCCTAAGTGTTACCTAAGTGTGCCCTAAGTGTTACCTAAGTGTGCCCCAAGTGTTACCTAAGTGTGCCCTAAGTGTTACCTAAGTGTACCCTAAGTGTTACCTAAGTGCTACCTAAGTGTTACCTAAGAGTTACCTAAGTGTTACATAAGTGTTACCTAAGTGTGCCCTAAGTGTTACCTAAGTGTTACCTAAGTGTTACCTAAGTGTTACCTAAGTGTGCCCTAAGTGTTACCTAAGTGTACCCTAAGTGTTACCTAAGTGTACCCTAAGTGTTACCTAAGTGTTACCTAAGTGTTACCCAAGTGTTACCTAAGTGTTACCTAAGTGTACCCTAAGTGTTACCTAAGTGCTACCTAAGTGTTACCTAAGAGTTACCTAAGTGTTACATAAGTGTTACCTAAGTGTGCCCTAAGTGTTACCTAAGTGTTACCTAAGTGTTACCTAAGTGTTACCTAAGTGTGCCCTAAGTGTTACCTAAGTGTACCCTAAGTGTTACCTAAGTGTACCCTAAGTGTTACCTAAGTGTTACCTAAGTGTTACCCAAGTGTTACCTAAGTGTTACCTAAGTGTGCCCTAAGTGTTACCTAAGTGTTACCTAAGTGTGCCCTAAGTGTTACCTAAGTGTGCCCTAAGTGTTACCCAAGTGTTACCCAAGTGTTACCTAAGTGTTATCTAAGTGTGCCCTAAGTGTTACCTAAGTGTGCCCTAAGTGTTACCTAAGTGTGCCCTAAGTGTTACCTAAGTGTGCCCTAAGTGTTACCTAAGTGTGCCTTAAGTGTTACCTAAGTGTGCCCTAAGTGTTACCTAAGTGTGCCCTAAGTGTTACCTTAGTGCGCCCTAAGTGTTACCTAAGTATGCCCTAAGTGTTACCTAAGTGTGCCCTAAGTGTTACCTAAGTGTTACCTAAGTGTTACCTAAGTGTTACCTAAGTGTGCCTTAAGTGTTACCTAAGTGTACCCTAAGTGTTACCTAAGTGTACCCTAAGTGTTACCTAAGTGTTACCTAAGTGTTACCCAAGTGTTACCTAAGTGTTACCTAAGTGTGACCTAAGTGTGCCCTAAGTGTTACCTAAGTGTGCCCTAAGTGTTACCTAAGTGTGCCCTAAGTGTTACCTAAGTGTGCCCTAAGTGTGCCCTAAGTGTGCCCTAAGTGTTACCTAAGTGTGCCCTAAGTGTTACCTAAGTGTGCCCTAAGTGTTACCTTAGTGCGCCCTAAGTGTTACCTAAGTGTGCCCTAAGTGTTACCTAGGTGTGCCCTAAGTGTTACCTAAGTGTACCCTAAGTGTTACCTAAGTGCTACCTAAGTGTTACCTAAGAGTTACCTAAGTGTTACATAAGTGTTACCTAATTGTGCCCTAAGTGTTACCTAAGTGTGCCCTAAGTGTTACCTAAGTGTGCCCTAAGTGTTACCTAAGTGTGCCCTAAGTGTTACCTAAGTGTGCCCTAAGTGTTACCTTAGTGCGCCCTAAGTGTTACCTAAGTGTGCCCTAAGTGTTACCTAAGTGTGCCCTAAGTGTTACCTAAGTGTACCCTAAGTGTTACCTAAGTGTTACCTAAGTGTTACCTAAGAGTTACCTAAGTGTTACATAAGTGTTACCTAAGTGTGCCCTAAGTGTTACCTAAGTGTTATCTAAGTGTTACCTAAGTGTTACCTAAGTGTTACCTAAGTGTGCCCTAAGTGTTACCTAAGTGTACCCTAAGTGTTACCTAAGTGTACCCTAAGTGTTACCTAAGTGTTACCTAAGTGTTACCCAAGTGTTACCTAAGTGTTACCTAAGTGTGCCCTAAGTGTTACCTAAGTGTTACCTAAGTGTGCCCTAAGTGTTACCTAAGTGTGCCCTAAGTGTTACCTAAGTGTGCCCTAAGTGTTACCTAAGTGTGCCCTAAGTGTTACCTAAGTGCTACATAAGTGTTACCTAAGAGTTACCTAAGTGTTACATAAGTGTTACCTAAGTGTGCCCTAAGTGTTACCTAAGTGTTACCTAAGTGTTACCTAAGTGTTACCTAAGTGTGCCCTAAGTGTTACCTAAGTGTGCCCTAAGTGTTACCTAAGTGTACCCTAAGTGTTACCTAAGTGTTACCTAAGTGTTACCCAAGTGTTACCTAAGTGTTACCTAAGTGTTATCTAAGTGTGCCCTAAGTGTTACCTAAGTGTGCCCTAAGTGTTACCTAAGTGTGCCCTAAGTGTTACCTAAGTGTGCCCTAAGTGTTACCTAAGTGTGCCCTAAGTGTTACCTTAGTGCGCCCTAAGTGTTACCTAAGTGTGCCCTAAGTGTTACCTAAGTGTGCCCTAAGTGTTACCTAAGTGTGCCCTAAGTGTTACCTAAGTGTGCCCTAAGTGTTACCTAAGTGTACCCTAAGTGTTACCTAAGTGTGCCCTAAGTGTTACCTAAGTGTGCCCTAAGTGTTACCTAAGTGTGCCCTAAGTGTTACCTAAGTGTGCCCTAAGTGTTACCTAAGTGTGCCCTAAGTGTTACCTAAGTGTGCCCTAAGTGTTACCTAAGTGTTACCTAAGTGTGCCCTAAGTGTTACCTAAGTGTGCCCTAAGTGTTACCTAAGTGTGCCCTAAGTGTTACCTAAGTGTGCCCTAAGTGTGCCCTAAGTGTGCCCTAAGTGTTACCTAAGTGTGCCCTAAGTGTTACCTAAGTGTGCCCTAAGTGTTACCTTAGTGTGCCCCAAGTGTTACCTAAGTGTGCCCTAAGTGTTACCTAAGTGTACCCTAAGTGTTACCTAAGTGCTACCTAAGTGTTACCTAAGAGTTACCTAAGTGTTACATAAGTGTTACCTAAGTGTGCCCTAAGTGTTACCTAAGTGTTACCTAAGTGTTACCTAAGTGTTACCTAAGTGTGCCCTAAGTGTTACCTAAGTGTACCCTAAGTGTTACCTAAGTGTACCCTAAGTGTTACATAAGTGTGCCCTAAGTGTTACCTAAGTGTGCCCTAAGTGTTACCTAAGTGTGCCCCAAGTGTTACCGAAGTGTGCCCTAAGTGTTACCTAAGTGTACCCTAAGTGTTACCTAAGTGCTACCTAAGTGTTACCTAAGAGTTACCTAAGTGTTACATAAGTGTTACCTAAGTGTGCCCTAAGTGTTACCTAAGTGTTACCTAAGTGTTACCTAAGTGTTACCTAAGTGTGCCCTAAGTGTTACCTAAGTGTACCCTAAGTGTTACCTAAGTGTACCCTAAGTGTTACCTAAGTGTTACCTAAGTGTTACCCAAGTGTTACCTAAGTGTTACCTAAGTGTACCCTAAGTGTTACCTAAGTGCTACCTAAGTGTTACCTAAGAGTTACCTAAGTGTTACATAAGTGTTACCTAAGTGTGCCCTAAGTGTTACCTAAGTGTTACCTAAGTGTTACCTAAGTGTTACCTAAGTGTTACCTAAGTGTGCCCTAAGTGTTACCTAAGTGTACCCTAAGTGTTACCTAAGTGTACCCTAAGTGTTACCTAAGTGTTACCTAAGTGTTACCTAAGTGTTACCCAAGTGTTACCTAAGTGTTACCTAAGTGTGCCCTAAGTGTTACCTAAGTGTTACCTAAGTGTGCCCTAAGTGTTACCTAAGTGTGCCCTAAGTGTTACCTAAGTGTGCCCTAAGTGTTACCTAAGTGTGCCCTAAGTGTTACCTAAGTGCTACCTAAGTGTTACCTAAGAGTTACCTAAGTGTTACATATGTGTTACCTAAGTGTGCCCTAAGTGTTACCTAAGTGTTACCTAAGTGTTACCTAAGTGTTACCTAAGTGTGCCCTAAGTGTTACCTAAGTGTGCCCTAAGTGTTACCTAAGTGTGCCCTAAGTGTTACCTAAGTGCTACCTAAGTGTTACCTAAGAGTTACCTAAGTGTTACATATGTGTTACCTAAGTGTGCCCTAAGTGTTACCTAAGTGTTACCTAAGTGTTACCTAAGTGTTACCTAAGTGTGCCTTAAGTGTTACCTAAGTGTGCCCTAAGTGTTACCTAAGTGTACCCTAAGTGTTACCTAAGTGTTACCTAAGTGTTACCCAAGTGTTACCCAAGTGTTACCTAAGTGTTATCTAAGTGTGCCCTAAGTGTTACCTAAGTGTGCCCTAAGTGTTACCTAAGTGTGCCCTAAGTGTTACCTAAGTGTGCCCTAAGTGTTACCTAAGTGTGCCTTAAGTGTTACCTAAGTGTGCCCTAAGTGTTACCTAAGTGTGCCCTAAGTGTTACCTTAGTGCGCCCTAAGTGTTACCTAAGTATGCCCTAAGTGTTACCTAAGTGTGCCCTAAGTGTTACCTAAGTGTTACCTAAGTGTTACCTAAGTGTTACCTAAGTGTGCCTTAAGTGTTACCTAAGTGTACCCTAAGTGTTACCTAAGTGTACCCTAAGTGTTACCTAAGTGTTACCTAAGTGTTACCCAAGTGTTACCTAAGTGTTACCTAAGTGTGACCTAAGTGTGCCCTAAGTGTTACCTAAGTGTGCCCTAAGTGTTACCTAAGTGTGCCCTAAGTGTTACCTAAGTGTGCCCTAAGTGTGCCCTAAGTGTGCCCTAAGTGTTACCTAAGTGTGCCCTAAGTGTTACCTAAGTGTGCCCTAAGTGTTACCTTAGTGCGCCCTAAGTGTTACCTAAGTGTGCCCTAAGTGTTACCTAGGTGTGCCCTAAGTGTTACCTAAGTGTACCCTAAGTGTTACCTAAGTGCTACCTAAGTGTTACCTAAGAGTTACCTAAGTGTTACCTAAGTGTTACCTAAGTGTGCCCTAAGTGTTACCTAAGTGTGCCCTAAGTGTTACCTAAGTGTGCCCTAAGTGTTACCTAAGTGTGCCCTAAGTGTTACCTAAGTGTGCCCTAAGTGTTACCTTAGTGCGCCCTAAGTGTTACCTAAGTGTGCCCTAAGTGTTACCTAGGTGTGCCCTAAGTGTTACCTAAGTGTACCCTAAGTGTTACCTAAGTGCTACCTAAGTGTTACCTAAGTGTTACCTAAGTGTTACATAAGTGTTACCTAAGTGTGCCCTAAGTGTTACCTAAGTGTTATCTAAGTGTTACCTAAGTGTTACCTAAGTGTTACCTAAGTGTGCCCTAAGTGTTACCTAAGTGTACCCTAAGTGTTACCTAAGTGTACCCTAAGTGTTACCTAAGTGTTACCTAAGTGTTACCCAAGTGTTACCTAAGTGTTACCTAAGTGTGCCCTAAGTGTTACCTAAGTGTTACCTAAGTGTGCCCTAAGTGTTACCTAAGTGTGCCCTAAGTGTTACCTAAGTGTGCCCTAAGTGTTATCTAAGTGTGCCCTAAGTGTTACCTAAGTGCTACATAAGTGTTACCTAAGAGTTACCTAAGTGTTACATAAGTGTTACCTAAGTGTGCCCTAAGTGTTACCTAAGTGTTACCTAAGTGTTACCTAAGTGTTACCTAAGTGTGCCCTAAGTGTTACCTAAGTGTGCCCTAAGTGTTACCTAAGTGTACCCTAAGTGTTACCTAAGTGTTACCTAAGTGTTACCCAAGTGTTACCTAAGTGTTACCTAAGTGTTATCTAAGTGTGCCCTAAGTGTTACCTAAGTGTGCCCTAAGTGTTACCTAAGTGTGCCCTAAGTGTTACCTAAGTGTGCCCTAAGTGTTACCTAAGTGTGCCCTAAGTGTTACCTTAGTGCGCCCTAAGTGTTACCTAAGTGTGCCCTAAGTGTTACCTAAGTGTGCCCTAAGTGTTACCTAAGTGTGCCCTAAGTGTTACCTAAGTGTGCCCTAAGTGTTACCTAAGTGTACCCTAAGTGTTACCTAAGTGTGCCCTAAGTGTTACCTAAGTGTGCCCTAAGTGTTACCTAAGTGTGCCCTAAGTGTTACCTAAGTGTGCCCTAAGTGTTACCTAAGTGTGCCCTAAGTGTTACCTAAGTGTGCCCTAAGTGTTACCTAAGTGTTACCTAAGTGTGCCCTAAGTGTTACCTAAGTGTGCCCTAAGTGTTACCTAAGTGTGCCCTAAGTGTTACCTAAGTGTGCCCTAAGTGTGCCCTAAGTGTGCCCTAAGTGTTACCTAAGTGTGCCCTAAGTGTTACCTAAGTGTGCCCTAAGTGTTACCTTAGTGTGCCCCAAGTGTTACCTAAGTGTGCCCTAAGTGTTACCTAAGTGTACCCTAAGTGTTACCTAAGTGCTACCTAAGTGTTACCTAAGAGTTACCTAAGTGTTACATAAGTGTTACCTAAGTGTGCCCTAAGTGTTACCTAAGTGTTACCTAAGTGTTACCTAAGTGTTACCTAAGTGTGCCCTAAGTGTTACCTAAGTGTACCCTAAGTGTTACCTAAGTGTACCCTAAGTGTTACATAAGTGTGCCCTAAGTGTTACCTAAGTGTGCCCTAAGTGTTACCTAAGTGTGCCCCAAGTGTTACCGAAGTGTGCCCTAAGTGTTACCTAAGTGTACCCTAAGTGTTACCTAAGTGCTACCTAAGTGTTACCTAAGAGTTACCTAAGTGTTACATAAGTGTTACCTAAGTGTGCCCTAAGTGTTACCTAAGTGTTACCTAAGTGTTACCTAAGTGTTACCTAAGTGTGCCCTAAGTGTTACCTAAGTGTACCCTAAGTGTTACCTAAGTGTACCCTAAGTGTTACCTAAGTGTTACCTAAGTGTTACCCAAGTGTTACCTAAGTGTTACCTAAGTGTACCCTAAGTGTTACCTAAGTGCTACCTAAGTGTTACCTAAGAGTTACCTAAGTGTTACATAAGTGTTACCTAAGTGTGCCCTAAGTGTTACCTAAGTGTTACCTAAGTGTTACCTAAGTGTTACCTAAGTGTGCCCTAAGTGTTACCTAAGTGTACCCTAAGTGTTACCTAAGTGTACCCTAAGTGTTACCTAAGTGTTACCTAAGTGTTACCTAAGTGTTACCCAAGTGTTACCTAAGTGTTACCTAAGTGTGCCCTAAGTGTTACCTAAGTGTTACCTAAGTGTGCCCTAAGTGTTACCTAAGTGTGCCCTAAGTGTTACCTAAGTGTGCCCTAAGTGTTACCTAAGTGTGCCCTAAGTGTTACCTAAGTGCTACCTAAGTGTTACCTAAGAGTTACCTAAGTGTTACATATGTGTTACCTAAGTGTGCCCTAAGTGTTACCTAAGTGTTACCTAAGTGTTACCTAAGTGTTACCTAAGTGTGCCCTAAGTGTTACCTAAGTGTGCCCTAAGTGTTACCTAAGTGTGCCCTAAGTGTTACCTAAGTGCTACCTAAGTGTTACCTAAGAGTTACCTAAGTGTTACATATGTGTTACCTAAGTGTGCCCTAAGTGTTACCTAAGTGTTACCTAAGTGTTACCTAAGTGTTACCTAAGTGTGCCTTAAGTGTTACCTAAGTGTGCCCTAAGTGTTACCTAAGTGTACCCTAAGTGTTACCTAAGTGTTACCTAAGTGTTACCCAAGTGTTACCCAAGTGTTACCTAAGTGTTATCTAAGTGTGCCCTAAGTGTTACCTAAGTGTGCCCTAAGTGTTACCTAAGTGTGCCCTAAGTGTTACCTAAGTGTGCCCTAAGTGTTACCTAAGTGTGCCTTAAGTGTTACCTAAGTGTGCCCTAAGTGTTACCTAAGTGTGCCCTAAGTGTTACCTTAGTGCGCCCTAAGTGTTACCTAAGTATGCCCTAAGTGTTACCTAAGTGTGCCCTAAGTGTTACCTAAGTGTTACCTAAGTGTTACCTAAGTGTTACCTAAGTGTGCCTTAAGTGTTACCTAAGTGTACCCTAAGTGTTACCTAAGTGTACCCTAAGTGTTACCTAAGTGTTACCTAAGTGTTACCCAAGTGTTACCTAAGTGTTACCTAAGTGTGACCTAAGTGTGCCCTAAGTGTTACCTAAGTGTGCCCTAAGTGTTACCTAAGTGTGCCCTAAGTGTTACCTAAGTGTGCCCTAAGTGTGCCCTAAGTGTGCCCTAAGTGTTACCTAAGTGTGCCCTAAGTGTTACCTAAGTGTGCCCTAAGTGTTACCTTAGTGCGCCCTAAGTGTTACCTAAGTGTGCCCTAAGTGTTACCTAAGTGTGCCCTAAGTGTTACCTAAGTGTACCCTAAGTGTTACCTAAGTGCTACCTAAGTGTTACCTAAGAGTTACCTAAGTGTTACATAAGTGTTACCTAATTGTGCCCTAAGTGTTACCTAAGTGTGCCCTAAGTGTTACCTAAGTGTGCCCTAAGTGTTACCTAAGTGTGCCCTAAGTGTTACCTAAGTGTGCCCTAAGTGTTACCTTAGTGCGCCCTAAGTGTTACCTAAGTGTGCCCTAAGTGTTACCTAGGTGTGCCCTAAGTGTTACCTAAGTGTACCCTAAGTGTTACCTAAGTGCTACCTAAGTGTTACCTAAGAGTTACCTAAGTGTTACATAAGTGTTACCTAAGTGTGCCCTAAGTGTTACCTAAGTGTTATCTAAGTGTTACCTAAGTGTTACCTAAGTGTTACCTAAGTGTGCCCTAAGTGTTACCTAAGTGTACCCTAAGTGTTACCTAAGTGTACCCTAAGTGTTACCTAAGTGTTACCTAAGTGTTACCCAAGTGTTACCTAAGTGTTACCTAAGTGTGCCCTAAGTGTTACCTAAGTGTTACCTAAGTGTGCCCTAAGTGTTACCTAAGTGTGCCCTAAGTGTTACCTAAGTGTGCCCTAAGTGTTACCTAAGTGTGCCCTAAGTGTTACCTAAGTGCTACATAAGTGTTACCTAAGAGTTACCTAAGTGTTACATAAGTGTTACCTAAGTGTGCCCTAAGTGTTACCTAAGTGTTACCTAAGTGTTACCTAAGTGTTACCTAAGTGTTACCTAAGTGTGCCCTAAGTGTTACCTAAGTGTGCCCTAAGTGTTACCTAAGTGTACCCTAAGTGTTACCTAAGTGTTACCTAAGTGTTACCCAAGTGTTACCTAAGTGTTACCTAAGTGTTATCTAAGTGTGCCCTAAGTGTTACCTAAGTGTGCCCTAAGTGTTACCTAAGTGTGCCCTAAGTGTTACCTAAGTGTGCCCTAAGTGTTACCTAAGTGTGCCCTAAGTGTTACCTTAGTGCGCCCTAAGTGTTACCTAAGTGTGCCCTAAGTGTTACCTAAGTGTGCCCTAAGTGTTACCTAAGTGTGCCCTAAGTGTTACCTAAGTGTGCCCTAAGTGTTACCTAAGTGTACCCTAAGTGTTACCTAAGTGTGCCCTAAGTGTTACCTAAGTGTGCCCTAAGTGTTACCTAAGTGTGCCCTAAGTGTTACCTAAGTGTGCCCTAAGTGTTACCTAAGTGTGCCCTAAGTGTTACCTAAGTGTGCCCTAAGTGTTACCTAAGTGTTACCTAAGTGTGCCCTAAGTGTTACCTAAGTGTGCCCTAAGTGTTACCTAAGTGTGCCCTAAGTGTTACCTAAGTGTGCCCTAAGTGTGCCCTAAGTGTGCCCTAAGTGTTACCTAAGTGTGCCCTAAGTGTTACCTAAGTGTGCCCTAAGTGTTACCTTAGTGTGCCCCAAGTGTTACCTAAGTGTGCCCTAAGTGTTACCTAAGTGTACCCTAAGTGTTACCTAAGTGCTACCTAAGTGTTACCTAAGAGTTACCTAAGTGTTACATAAGTGTTACCTAAGTGTGCCCTAAGTGTTACCTAAGTGTTACCTAAGTGTTACCTAAGTGTTACCTAAGTGTGCCCTAAGTGTTACCTAAGTGTACCCTAAGTGTTACCTAAGTGTACCCTAAGTGTTACATAAGTGTGCCCTAAGTGTTACCTAAGTGTGCCCTAAGTGTTACCTAAGTGTGCCCCAAGTGTTACCGAAGTGTGCCCTAAGTGTTACCTAAGTGTGCCCTAAGTGTTACCTAAGTGCTACCTAAGTGTTACCTAAGAGTTACCTAAGTGTTACCTAAGTGTTACCTAAGTGTGCCCTAAGTGTTACCTAAGTGTTACCTAAGTGTTACCTAAGTGTTACCTAAGTGTGCCCTAAGTGTTACCTAAGTGTACCCTAAGTGTTACCTAAGTGTACCCTAAGTGTTACCTAAGTGTTACCTAAGTGTTACCCAAGTGTTACCTAAGTGTTACCTAAGTGTACCCTAAGTGTTACCTAAGTGCTACCTAAGTGTTACCTAAGAGTTACCTAAGTGTTACATAAGTGTTACCTAAGTGTGCCCTAAGTGTTACCTAAGTGTTACCTAAGTGTTACCTAAGTGTTACCTAAGTGTGCCCTAAGTGTTACCTAAGTGTACCCTAAGTGTTACCTAAGTGTACCCTAAGTGTTACCTAAGTGTTACCTAAGTGTTACCTAAGTGTTACCCAAGTGTTACCTAAGTGTTACCTAAGTGTGCCCTAAGTGTTACCTAAGTGTTACCTAAGTGTGCCCTAAGTGTTACCTAAGTGTGCCCTAAGTGTTACCTAAGTGTGCCCTAAGTGTTACCTAAGTGTGCCCTAAGTGTTACCTAAGTGCTACCTAAGTGTTACCTAAGAGTTACCTAAGTGTTACATATGTGTTACCTAAGTGTGCCCTAAGTGTTACCTAAGTGTTACCTAAGTGTTACCTAAGTGTTACCTAAGTGTGCCCTAAGTGTTACCTAAGTGTGCCCTAAGTGTTACCTAAGTGTACCCTAAGTGTTACCTAAGTGTTACCTAAGTGTTACCCAAGTGTTACCCAAGTGTTACCTAAGTGTGCCCTAAGTGTTACCTAAGTGTGCCCTAAGTGTTACCTAAGTGTGCCCTAAGTGTTACCTAAGTGCTACCTAAGTGTTACCTAAGAGTTACCTAAGTGTTACATATGTGTTACCTAAGTGTGCCCTAAGTGTTACCTAAGTGTTACCTAAGTGTTACCTAAGTGTTACCTAAGTGTGCCTTAAGTGTTACCTAAGTGTGCCCTAAGTGTTACCTAAGTGTACCCTAAGTGTTACCTAAGTGTTACCTAAGTGTTACCCAAGTGTTACCCAAGTGTTACCTAAGTGTTATCTAAGTGTGCCCTAAGTGTTACCTAAGTGTGCCCTAAGTGTTACCTAAGTGTGCCCTAAGTGTTACCTAAGTGTGCCCTAAGTGTTACCTAAGTGTGCCTTAAGTGTTACCTAAGTGTGCCCTAAGTGTTACCTAAGTGTGCCCTAAGTGTTACCTTAGTGCGCCCTAAGTGTTACCTAAGTATGCCCTAAGTGTTACCTAAGTGTGCCCTAAGTGTTACCTAAGTGTTACCTAAGTGTTACCTAAGTGTTACCTAAGTGTGCCTTAAGTGTTACCTAAGTGTACCCTAAGTGTTACCTAAGTGTACCCTAAGTGTTACCTAAGTGTTACCTAAGTGTTACCCAAGTGTTACCTAAGTGTTACCTAAGTGTGACCTAAGTGTGCCCTAAGTGTTACCTAAGTGTGCCCTAAGTGTTACCTAAGTGTGCCCTAAGTGTTACCTAAGTGTGCCCTAAGTGTGCCCTAAGTGTGCCCTAAGTGTTACCTAAGTGTTACCTAAGTGTGCCCCAAGTGTTACCGAAGTGTGCCCTAAGTGTTACCTAAGTGTACCCTAAGTGTTACCTAAGTGCTACCTAAGTGTTACCTAAGAGTTACCTAAGTGTTACATAAGTGTTACCTAAGTGTGCCCTAAGTGTTACCTAAGTGTTACCTAAGTGTTACCTAAGTGTTACCTAAGTGTGCCCTAAGTGTTACCTAAGTGTACCCTAAGTGTTACCTAAGTGTACCCTAAGTGTTACCTAAGTGTTACCTAAGTGTACCCTAAGTGTTACCTAAGTGCTACCTAAGTGTTACCTAAGAGTTACCTAAGTGTTACATAAGTGTTACCTAAGTGTGCCCTAAGTGTTACCTAAGTGTTACCTAAGTGTTACCTAAGTGTTACCTAAGTGTTACCTAAGTGTTACCTAAGTGTTACCTAAGTGTGCCCTAAGTGTTACCTAAGTGTACCCTAAGTGTTACCTAAGTGTACCCTAAGTGTTACCTAAGTGTTACCTAAGTGTTACCCAAGTGTTACCTAAGTGTTACCTAAGTGTGCCCTAAGTGTTACCTAAGTGTTACCTAAGTGTGCCCTAAGTGTTACCTAAGTGTGCCCTAAGTGTTACCTAAGTGTGCCCTAAGTGTTACCTAAGTGTGCCCTAAGTGTTACCTAAGTGCTACATAAGTGTTACCTAAGAGTTACCTAAGTGTTACATAAGTGTTACCTAAGTGTGCCCTAAGTGTTACCTAAGTGTTACCTAAGTGTTACCTAAGTGTTACCTAAGTGTGCCCTAAGTGTTACCTAAGTGTGCCCTAAGTGTTACCTAAGTGTACCCTAAGTGTTACCTAAGTGTTACCTAAGTGTTACCCAAGTGTTACCTAAGTGTTACCTAAGTGTTATCTAAGTGTGCCCTAAGTGTTACCTAAGTGTGCCCTAAGTGTTACCTAAGTGTGCCCTAAGTGTTACCTAAGTGTGCCCTAAGTGTTACCTAAGTGTGCCCTAAGTGTTACCTAAGTGTGCCCTAAGTGTTACCTAAGTGTACCCTAAGTGTTACCTAAGTGTGCCCTAAGTGTTACCTAAGTGTGCCCTAAGTGTTACCTAAGTGTGCCCTAAGTGTTACCTAAGTGTTACCTAAGTGTTACCTAAGTGTTACCTAAGTGTGCCTTAAGTGTTACCTAAGTGTACCCTAAGTGTTACCTAAGTGTACCCTAAGTGTTACCTAAGTGTTACCTAAGTGTTACCCAAGTGTTACCTAAGTGTTACCTAAGTGTGACCTAAGTGTGCCCTAAGTGTTACCTAAGTGTGCCCTAAGTGTTACCTAAGTGTGCCCTAAGTGTTACCTAAGTGTGCCCTAAGTGTGCCCTAAGTGTGCCCTAAGTGTTACCTAAGTGTGCCCTAAGTGTTACCTAAGTGTGCCCTAAGTGTTACCTTAGTGCGCCCTAAGTGTTACCTAAGTGTGCCCTAAGTGTTACCTAGGTGTGCCCTAAGTGTTACCTAAGTGTACCCTAAGTGTTACCTAAGTGCTACCTAAGTGTTACCTAAGAGTTACCTAAGTGTTACATAAGTGTTACCTAATTGTGCCCTAAGTGTTACCTAAGTGTGCCCTAAGTGTTACCTAAGTGTGCCCTAAGTGTTACCTAAGTGTGCCCTAAGTGTTACCTAAGTGTGCCCTAAGTGTTACCTTAGTGCGCCCTAAGTGTTACCTAAGTGTGCCCTAAGTGTTACCTAGGTGTGCCCTAAGTGTTACCTAAGTGTGCCCTAAGTGTTACCTAAGAGTTACCTAAGTGTTACATAAGTGTTACCTAATTGTGCCCTAAGTGTTACCTAAGTGTGCCCTAAGTGTTACCTAAGTGTGCCCTAAGTGTTACCTAAGTGTGCCCTAAGTGTTACCTAAGTGTGCCCTAAGTGTTACCTAAGTGTGACCTAAGTGTGCCCTAAGTGTTACCTAAGTGTGCCCTAAGTGTTACCTAAGTGTGCCCTAAGTGTTACCTAAGTGTGCCCTAAGTGTGCCCTAAGTGTGCCCTAAGTGTTACCTAAGTGTGCCCTAAGTGTTACCTAAGTGTGCCCTAAGTGTTACCTTAGTGCGCCCTAAGTGTTACCTAAGTGTGCCCTAAGTGTTACCTAGGTGTGCCCTAAGTGTTACCTAAGTGTACCCTAAGTGTTACCTAAGTGCTACCTAAGTGTTACCTAAGAGTTACCTAAGTGTTACATAAGTGTTACCTAATTGTGCCCTAAGTGTTACCTAAGTGTGCCCTAAGTGTTACCTAAGTGTGCCCTAAGTGTTACCTAAGTGTGCCCTAAGTGTTACCTAAGTGTGCCCTAAGTGTTACCTTAGTGCGCCCTAAGTGTTACCTAAGTGTGCCCTAAGTGTTACCTAGGTGTGCCCTAAGTGTTACCTAAGTGTACCCTAAGTGTTACCTAAGTGCTACCTAAGTGTTACCTAAGAGTTACCTAAGTGTTACATAAGTGTTACCTAAGTGTGCCCTAAGTGTTACCTAAGTGTTACCTAAGTGTTACCTAAGTGTTACCTAAGTGTTACCTAAGTGTGCCCTAAGTGTTACCTAAGTGTACCCTAAGTGTTACCTAAGTGTACCCTAAGTGTTACCTAAGTGTTACCTAAGTGTTACCCAAGTGTTACCTAAGTGTTACCTAAGTGTGCCCTAAGTGTTACCTAAGTGTTACCTAAGTGTGCCCTAAGTGTTACCTAAGTGTGCCCTAAGTGTTACCTAAGTGTGCCCTAAGTGTTACCTAAGTGTGCCCTAAGTGTTACCTAAGTGCTACATAAGTGTTACCTAAGAGTTACCTAAGTGTTACATAAGTGTTACCTAAGTGTGCCCTAAGTGTTACCTAAGTGTTACCTAAGTGTTACCTAAGTGTTACCTAAGTGTGCCCTAAGTGTTACCTAAGTGTGCCCTAAGTGTTACCTAAGTGTACCCTAAGTGTTACCTAAGTGTTACCTAAGTGTTACCCAAGTGTTACCTAAGTGTTACCTAAGTGTTATCTAAGTGTGCCCTAAGTGTTACCTAAGTGTGCCCTAAGTGTTACCTAAGTGTGCCCTAAGTGTTACCTAAGTGTGCCCTAAGTGTTACCTAAGTGTGCCCTAAGTGTTACCTTAGTGCGCCCTAAGTGTTACCTAAGTGTGCCCTAAGTGTTACCTAAGTGTGCCCTAAGTGTTACCTAAGTGTGCCCTAAGTGTTACCTAAGTGTGCCCTAAGTGTTACCTAAGTGTACCCTAAGTGTTACCTAAGTGTGCCCTAAGTGTTACCTAAGTGTGCCCTAAGTGTTACCTAAGTGTGCCCTAAGTGTTACCTAAGTGTGCCCTAAGTGTTACCTAAGTGTGCCCTAAGTGTTACCTAAGTGTGCCCTAAGTGTTACCTAAGTGTTACCTAAGTGTGCCCTAAGTGTTACCTAAGTGTGCCCTAAGTGTTACCTAAGTGTGCCCTAAGTGTTACCTAAGTGTGCCCTAAGTGTGCCCTAAGTGTGCCCTAAGTGTTACCTAAGTGTGCCCTAAGTGTTACCTAAGTGTGCCCTAAGTGTTACCTTAGTGTGCCCCAAGTGTTACCTAAGTGTGCCCTAAGTGTTACCTAAGTGTACCCTAAGTGTTACCTAAGTGCTACCTAAGTGTTACCTAAGAGTTACCTAAGTGTTACATAAGTGTTACCTAAGTGTGCCCTAAGTGTTACCTAAGTGTTACCTAAGTGTTACCTAAGTGTTACCTAAGTGTGCCCTAAGTGTTACCTAAGTGTACCCTAAGTGTTACCTAAGTGTACCCTAAGTGTTACATAAGTGTGCCCTAAGTGTTACCTAAGTGTGCCCTAAGTGTTACCTAAGTGTGCCCCAAGTGTTACCGAAGTGTGCCCTAAGTGTTACCTAAGTGTACCCTAAGTGTTACCTAAGTGCTACCTAAGTGTTACCTAAGAGTTACCTAAGTGTTACATAAGTGTTACCTAAGTGTGCCCTAAGTGTTACCTAAGTGTTACCTAAGTGTTACCTAAGTGTTACCTAAGTGTGCCCTAAGTGTTACCTAAGTGTACCCTAAGTGTTACCTAAGTGTACCCTAAGTGTTACCTAAGTGTTACCTAAGTGTTACCCAAGTGTTACCTAAGTGTTACCTAAGTGTACCCTAAGTGTTACCTAAGTGCTACCTAAGTGTTACCTAAGAGTTACCTAAGTGTTACATAAGTGTTACCTAAGTGTGCCCTAAGTGTTACCTAAGTGTTACCTAAGTGTTACCTAAGTGTTAATTAAGTGTGCCCTAAGTGTTACCTAAGTGTACCCTAAGTGTTACCTAAGTGTACCCTAAGTGTTACCTAAGTGTTACCTAAGTGTTACCCAAGTGTTACCTAAGTGTTACCTAAGTGTGCCCTAAGTGTTACCTAAGTGTTACCTAAGTGTGCCCTAAGTGTTACCTAAGTGTGCCCTAAGTGTTACCTAAGTGTGCCCTAAGTGTTACCTAAGTGTGCCCTAAGTGTTACCTAAGTGCTACCTAAGTGTTACCTAAGAGTTACCTAAGTGTTACATATGTGTTACCTAAGTGTGCCCTAAGTGTTACCTAAGTGTTACCTAAGTGTTACCTAAGTGTTACCTAAGTGTGCCCTAAGTGTTACCTAAGTGTGCCCTAAGTGTTACCTAAGTGTACCCTAAGTGTTACCTAAGTGTTACCTAAGTGTTACCCAAGTGTTACCCAAGT
Source organism: Sacculina carcini (assembly GCA_916048095.2). NCBI lineage: Eukaryota > Metazoa > Arthropoda > Thecostraca > Sacculinidae > Sacculina > Sacculina carcini. The sequence goes on along the minus strand of CAJZIA020000005.1, from coordinate 94,311 downwards.
GTTACCTAAGTGTTATCTAAGTGTGCCCTAAGTGTTACCTAAGTGTGCCCTAAGTGTTACCTAAGTGTGCCCTAAGTGTTACCTAAGTGTGCCCTAAGTGTTACCTAAGTGTGCCTTAAGTGTTACCTAAGTGTGCCCTAAGTGTTACCTAAGTGTGCCCTAAGTGTTACCTTAGTGCGCCCTAAGTGTTACCTAAGTATGCCCTAAGTGTTACCTAAGTGTGCCCTAAGTGTTACCTAAGTGTTACCTAAGTGTTACCTAAGTGTTACCTAAGTGTGCCTTAAGTGTTACCTAAGTGTACCCTAAGTGTTACCTAAGTGTACCCTAAGTGTTACCTAAGTGTTACCTAAGTGTTACCCAAGTGTTACCTAAGTGTTACCTAAGTGTGACCTAAGTGTGCCCTAAGTGTTACCTAAGTGTGCCCTAAGTGTTACCTAAGTGTGCCCTAAGTGTTACCTAAGTGTGCCCTAAGTGTGCCCTAAGTGTGCCCTAAGTGTTACCTAAGTGTGCCCTAAGTGTTACCTAAGTGTGCCCTAAGTGTTACCTTAGTGCGCCCTAAGTGTTACCTAAGTGTGCCCTAAGTGTTACCTAAGTGTGCCCTAAGTGTTACCTAAGTGTACCCTAAGTGTTACCTAAGTGCTACCTAAGTGTTACCTAAGAGTTACCTAAGTGTTACATAAGTGTTACCTAATTGTGCCCTAAGTGTTACCTAAGTGTGCCCTAAGTGTTACCTAAGTGTGCCCTAAGTGTTACCTAAGTGTGCCCTAAGTGTTACCTAAGTGTGCCCTAAGTGTTACCTTAGTGCGCCCTAAGTGTTACCTAAGTGTGCCCTAAGTGTTACCTAGGTGTGCCCTAAGTGTTACCTAAGTGTACCCTAAGTGTTACCTAAGTGCTACCTAAGTGTTACCTAAGAGTTACCTAAGTGTTACATAAGTGTTACCTAAGTGTGCCCTAAGTGTTACCTAAGTGTTACCTAAGTGTTACCTAAGTGTTACCTAAGTGTTACCTAAGTGTGCCCTAAGTGTTACCTAAGTGTACCCTAAGTGTTACCTAAGTGTACCCTAAGTGTTACCTAAGTGTTACCTAAGTGTTACCCAAGTGTTACCTAAGTGTTACCTAAGTGTGCCCTAAGTGTTACCTAAGTGTTACCTAAGTGTGCCCTAAGTGTTACCTAAGTGTGCCCTAAGTGTTACCTAAGTGTGCCCTAAGTGTTACCTAAGTGTGCCCTAAGTGTTACCTAAGTGCTACATAAGTGTTACCTAAGAGTTACCTAAGTGTTACATAAGTGTTACCTAAGTGTGCCCTAAGTGTTACCTAAGTGTTACCTAAGTGTTACCTAAGTGTTACCTAAGTGTGCCCTAAGTGTTACCTAAGTGTGCCCTAAGTGTTACCTAAGTGTACCCTAAGTGTTACCTAAGTGTTACCTAAGTGTTACCCAAGTGTTACCTAAGTGTTACCTAAGTGTTATCTAAGTGTGCCCTAAGTGTTACCTAAGTGTGCCCTAAGTGTTACCTAAGTGTGCCCTAAGTGTTACCTAAGTGTGCCCTAAGTGTTACCTAAGTGTGCCCTAAGTGTTACCTTAGTGCGCCCTAAGTGTTACCTAAGTGTGCCCTAAGTGTTACCTAAGTGTGCCCTAAGTGTTACCTAAGTGTGCCCTAAGTGTTACCTAAGTGTGCCCTAAGTGTTACCTAAGTGTACCCTAAGTGTTACCTAAGTGTGCCCTAAGTGTTACCTAAGTGTGCCCTAAGTGTTACCTAAGTGTGCCCTAAGTGTTACCTAAGTGTGCCCTAAGTGTTACCTAAGTGTTACCTAAGTGTGCCCTAAGTGTTACCTAAGTGTGCCCTAAGTGTTACCTAAGTGTGCCCTAAGTGTTACCTAAGTGTGCCCTAAGTGTGCCCTAAGTGTGCCCTAAGTGTTACCTAAGTGTGCCCTAAGTGTTACCTAAGTGTGCCCTAAGTGTTACCTTAGTGTGCCCCAAGTGTTACCTAAGTGTGCCCTAAGTGTTACCTAAGTGTACCCTAAGTGTTACCTAAGTGCTACCTAAGTGTTACCTAAGAGTTACCTAAGTGTTACATAAGTGTTACCTAAGTGTGCCCTAAGTGTTACCTAAGTGTTACCTAAGTGTTACCTAAGTGTTACCTAAGTGTGCCCTAAGTGTTACCTAAGTGTACCCTAAGTGTTACCTAAGTGTACCCTAAGTGTTACATAAGTGTGCCCTAAGTGTTACCTAAGTGTGCCCTAAGTGTTACCTAAGTGTGCCCCAAGTGTTACCGAAGTGTGCCCTAAGTGTTACCTAAGTGTACCCTAAGTGTTACCTAAGTGCTACCTAAGTGTTACCTAAGAGTTACCTAAGTGTTACATAAGTGTTACCTAAGTGTGCCCTAAGTGTTACCTAAGTGTTACCTAAGTGTTACCTAAGTGTTACCTAAGTGTGCCCTAAGTGTTACCTAAGTGTACCCTAAGTGTTACCTAAGTGTACCCTAAGTGTTACCTAAGTGTTACCTAAGTGTTACCCAAGTGTTACCTAAGTGTTACCTAAGTGTACCCTAAGTGTTACCTAAGTGCTACCTAAGTGTTACCTAAGAGTTACCTAAGTGTTACATAAGTGTTACCTAAGTGTGCCCTAAGTGTTACCTAAGTGTTACCTAAGTGTTACCTAAGTGTTACCTAAGTGTGCCCTAAGTGTTACCTAAGTGTACCCTAAGTGTTACCTAAGTGTACCCTAAGTGTTACCTAAGTGTTACCTAAGTGTTACCCAAGTGTTACCTAAGTGTTACCTAAGTGTGCCCTAAGTGTTACCTAAGTGTTACCTAAGTGTGCCCTAAGTGTTACCTAAGTGTGCCCTAAGTGTTACCTAAGTGTGCCCTAAGTGTTACCTAAGTGTGCCCTAAGTGTTACCTAAGTGCTACCTAAGTGTTACCTAAGAGTTACCTAAGTGTTACATATGTGTTACCTAAGTGTGCCCTAAGTGTTACCTAAGTGTTACCTAAGTGTTACCTAAGTGTTACCTAAGTGTGCCCTAAGTGTTACCTAAGTGTGCCCTAAGTGTTACCTAAGTGTACCCTAAGTGTTACCTAAGTGTTACCTAAGTGTTACCCAAGTGTTACCCAAGTGTTACCTAAGTGTTATCTAAGTGTGCCCTAAGTGTTACCTAAGTGTGCCCTAAGTGTTACCTAAGTGTGCCCTAAGTGTTACCTAAGTGTGCCCTAAGTGTTACCTAAGTGTGCCTTAAGTGTTACCTAAGTGTGCCCTAAGTGTTACCTAAGTGTGCCCTAAGTGTTACCTTAGTGCGCCCTAAGTGTTACCTAAGTATGCCCTAAGTGTTACCTAAGTGTGCCCTAAGTGTTACCTAAGTGTTACCTAAGTGTTACCTAAGTGTTACCTAAGTGTGCCTTAAGTGTTACCTAAGTGTACCCTAAGTGTTACCTAAGTGTACCCTAAGTGTTACCTAAGTGTTACCTAAGTGTTACCCAAGTGTTACCTAAGTGTTACCTAAGTGTGACCTAAGTGTGCCCTAAGTGTTACCTAAGTGTGCCCTAAGTGTTACCTAAGTGTGCCCTAAGTGTTACCTAAGTGTGCCCTAAGTGTGCCCTAAGTGTGCCCTAAGTGTTACCTAAGTGTGCCCTAAGTGTTACCTAAGTGTGCCCTAAGTGTTACCTTAGTGCGCCCTAAGTGTTACCTAAGTGTGCCCTAAGTGTTACCTAGGTGTGCCCTAAGTGTTACCTAAGTGTACCCTAAGTGTTACCTAAGTGCTACCTAAGTGTTACCTAAGAGTTACCTAAGTGTTACATAAGTGTTACCTAATTGTGCCCTAAGTGTTACCTAAGTGTGCCCTAAGTGTTACCTAAGTGTGCCCTAAGTGTTACCTAAGTGTGCCCTAAGTGTTACCTAAGTGTGCCCTAAGTGTTACCTTAGTGCGCCCTAAGTGTTACCTAAGTGTGCCCTAAGTGTTACCTAGGTGTGCCCTAAGTGTTACCTAAGTGTACCCTAAGTGTTACCTAAGTGCTACCTAAGTGTTACCTAAGAGTTACCTAAGTGTTACATAAGTGTTACCTAAGTGTGCCCTAAGTGTTACCTAAGTGTTACCTAAGTGTTACCTAAGTGTTACCTAAGTGTTACCTAAGTGTGCCCTTAGTGTTACCTAAGTGTGCCCTAAGTGTTACCTAAGTGTGCCCTAAGTGTTACCTTAGTGCGCCCTAAGTGTTACCTAAGTGTGCCCTAAGTGTTACCTAAGTGTGCCCTAAGTGTTACCTAAGTGTGCCCTAAGTGTTACCTAAGTGTGCCCTAAGTGTTACCTAAGTGTTACCTAAGTGTTACCTAAGTGTGCCCTAAGTGTTACCTAAGTGTGCCCTAAGTGTTACCTAAGTGTGCCCAAGTGTTACCTAAGTGTGCCCTAAGTGTTACCTAAGTGTACCCTAAGTGTTACCTAAGTGTGCCCTAAGTGTTACCTAAGTGTGCCCTAAGTGTTACCTAAGTGTGCCCTAAGTGTTACCTAAGTGTGCCCTAAGTGTTACCTAAGTGTGCCCTAAGTGTTACCTAAGTGTGCCCTAAGTGTTACCTAAGTGTTACCTAAGTGTGCCCTAAGTGTTACCTAAGTGTGCCCTAAGTGTTACCTAAGTGTGCCCTAAGTGTTACCTAAGTGTGCCCTAAGTGTGCCCTAAGTGTGCCCTAAGTGTTACCTAAGTGTGCCCTAAGTGTTACCTAAGTGTGCCCTAAGTGTTACCTAAGTGTACCCTAAGTGTTACCTAAGTGTACCCTAAGTGTTACCTAAGTGTTACCTAAGTGTTACCCAAGTGTTACCTAAGTGTTACCTAAGTGTGCCCTAAGTGTTACCTAAGTGTTACCTAAGTGTGCCCTAAGTGTTACCTAAGTGTGCCCTAAGTGTTACCTAAGTGTGCCCTAAGTGTTACCTAAGTGTGCCCTAAGTGTTACCTAAGTGCTACATAAGTGTTACCTAAGAGTTACCTAAGTGTTACATAAGTGTTACCTAAGTGTGCCCTAAGTGTTACCTAAGTGTTACCTAAGTGTTACCTAAGTGTTACCTAAGTGTGCCCTAAGTGTTACCTAAGTGTGCCCTAAGTGTTACCTAAGTGTACCCTAAGTGTTACCTAAGTGTTACCTAAGTGTTACCCAAGTGTTACCTAAGTGTTACCTAAGTGTTATCTAAGTGTGCCCTAAGTGTTACCTAAGTGTGCCCTAAGTGTTACCTAAGTGTGCCCTAAGTGTTACCTAAGTGTGCCCTAAGTGTTACCTAAGTGTGCCCTAAGTGTTACCTTAGTGCGCCCTAAGTGTTACCTAAGTGTGCCCTAAGTGTTACCTAAGTGTGCCCTAAGTGTTACCTAAGTGTGCCCTAAGTGTTACCTAAGTGTGCCCTAAGTGTTACCTAAGTGTTACCTAAGTGTTACCTAAGTGTGCCCTAAGTGTTACCTAAGTGTGCCCTAAGTGTTACCTAAGTGTGCCCAAGTGTTACCTAAGTGTGCCCTAAGTGTTACCTAAGTGTACCCTAAGTGTTACCTAAGTGTGCCCTAAGTGTTACCTAAGTGTGCCCTAAGTGTTACCTAAGTGTGCCCTAAGTGTTACCTAAGTGTGCCCTAAGTGTTACCTAAGTGTGCCCTAAGTGTTACCTAAGTGTGCCCTAAGTGTTACCTAAGTGTTACCTAAGTGTGCCCTAAGTGTTACCTAAGTGTGCCCTAAGTGTTACCTAAGTGTGCCCTAAGTGTTACCTAAGTGTGCCCTAAGTGTGCCCTAAGTGTGCCCTAAGTGTTACCTAAGTGTGCCCTAAGTGTTACCTAAGTGTGCCCTAAGTGTTACCTAAGTGTGCCCTAAGTGTTACCTTAGTGCGCCCTAAGTGTTACCTAAGTGTGCCCTAAGTGTTACCTAGGTGTGCCCTAAGTGTTACCTAAGTGTACCCTAAGTGTTACCTAAGTGCTACCTAAGTGTTACCTAAGAGTTACCTAAGTGTTACATAAGTGTTACCTAAGTGTGCCCTAAGTGTTACCTAAGTGTTACCTAAGTGTTACCTAAGTGTTACCTAAGTGTTACCTAAGTGTGCCCTAAGTGTTACCTAAGTGTACCCTAAGTGTTACCTAAGTGTACCCTAAGTGTTACCTAAGTGTTACCTAAGTGTTACCCAAGTGTTACCTAAGTGTTACCTAAGTGTGCCCTAAGTGTTACCTAAGTGTTACCTAAGTGTGCCCTAAGTGTTACCTAAGTGTGCCCTAAGTGTTACCTAAGTGTGCCCTAAGTGTTACCTAAGTGTGCCCTAAGTGTTACCTAAGTGCTACATAAGTGTTACCTAAGTGCTACATAAGTGTTACCTAAGAGTTACCTAAGTGTTACATAAGTGTTACCTAAGTGTGCCCTAAGTGTTACCTAAGTGTTACCTAAGTGTTACCTAAGTGTTACCTAAGTGTGCCCTAAGTGTTACCTAAGTGTGCCCTAAGTGTTACCTAAGTGTACCCTAAGTGTTACCTAAGTGTTACCTAAGTGTTACCCAAGTGTTACCTAAGTGTTACCTAAGTGTTATCTAAGTGTGCCCTAAGTGTTACCTAAGTGTGCCCTAAGTGTTACCTAAGTGTGCCCTAAGTGTTACCTAAGTGTGCCCTAAGTGTTACCTAAGTGTGCCCTAAGTGTTACCTTAGTGCGCCCTAAGTGTTACCTAAGTGTGCCCTAAGTGTTACCTAAGTGTGCCCTAAGTGTTACCTAAGTGTGCCCTAAGTGTTACCTAAGTGTGCCCTAAGTGTTACCTAAGTGTACCCTAAGTGTTACCTAAGTGTGCCCTAAGTGTTACCTAAGTGTGCCCTAAGTGTTACCTAAGTGTGCCCTAAGTGTTACCTAAGTGTGCCCTAAGTGTTACCTAAGTGTGCCCTAAGTGTTACCTAAGTGTGCCCTAAGTGTTACCTAAGTGTTACCTAAGTGTGCCCTAAGTGTTACCTAAGTGTGCCCTAAGTGTTACCTAAGTGTGCCCTAAGTGTTACCTAAGTGTGCCCTAAGTGTGCCCTAAGTGTGCCCTAAGTGTTACCTAAGTGTGCCCTAAGTGTTACCTAAGTGTGCCCTAAGTGTTACCTTAGTGTGCCCCAAGTGTTACCTAAGTGTGCCCTAAGTGTTACCTAAGTGTACCCTAAGTGTTACCTAAGTGCTACCTAAGTGTTACCTAAGAGTTACCTAAGTGTTACATAAGTGTTACCTAAGTGTGCCCTAAGTGTTACCTAAGTGTTACCTAAGTGTTACCTAAGTGTTACCTAAGTGTGCCCTAAGTGTTACCTAAGTGTTACCTAAGTGTTACCTAAGTGTTACCTAAGTGTGCCCTAAGTGTTACCTAAGTGTGCCCTAAGTGTTACCTAAGTGTACCCTAAGTGTTACCTAAGTGTTACCTAAGTGTTACCCAAGTGTTACCTAAGTGTTACCTAAGTGTTATCTAAGTGTGCCCTAAGTGTTACCTAAGTGTGCCCTAAGTGTTACCTAAGTGTGCCCTAAGTGTTACCTAAGTGTGCCCTAAGTGTTACCTAAGTGTGCCCTAAGTGTTACCTTAGTGCGCCCTAAGTGTTACCTAAGTGTGCCCTAAGTGTTACCTAAGTGTGCCCTAAGTGTTACCTAAGTGTGCCCTAAGTGTTACCTAAGTGTGCCCTAAGTGTTACCTAAGTGTACCCTAAGTGTTACCTAAGTGTGCCCTAAGTGTTACCTAAGTGTGCCCTAAGTGTTACCTAAGTGTGCCCTAAGTGTTACCTAAGTGTTACCTAAGTGTTACCTAAGTGTTACCTAAGTGTGCCTTAAGTGTTACCTAAGTGTACCCTAAGTGTTACCTAAGTGTACCCTAAGTGTTACCTAAGTGTTACCTAAGTGTTACCCAAGTGTTACCTAAGTGTTACCTAAGTGTGACCTAAGTGTGCCCTAAGTGTTACCTAAGTGTGCCCTAAGTGTTACCTAAGTGTGCCCTAAGTGTTACCTAAGTGTGCCCTAAGTGTGCCCTAAGTGTGCCCTAAGTGTTACCTAAGTGTGCCCTAAGTGTTACCTAAGTGTGCCCTAAGTGTTACCTTAGTGCGCCCTGAGTGTTACCTAAGTGTGCCCTAAGTGTTACCTAGGTGTGCCCTAAGTGTTACCTAAGTGTACCCTAAGTGTTACCTAAGTGCTACCTAAGTGTTACCTAAGAGTTACCTAAGTGTTACATAAGTGTTACCTAATTGTGCCCTAAGTGTTACCTAAGTGTGCCCTAAGTGTTACCTAAGTGTGCCCTAAGTGTTACCTAAGTGTGCCCTAAGTGTTACCTAAGTGTGCCCTAAGTGTTACCTTAGTGCGCCCTAAGTGTTACCTAAGTGTGCCCTAAGTGTTACCTAGGTGTGCCCTAAGTGTTACCTAAGTGTACCCTAAGTGTTACCTAAGTGCTACCTAAGTGTTACCTAAGAGTTACCTAAGTGTTACATAAGTGTTACCTAAGTGTGCCCTAAGTGTTACCTAAGTGTTACCTAAGTGTTACCTAAGTGTTACCTAAGTGTTACCTAAGTGTGCCCTAAGTGTTACCTAAGTGTACCCTAAGTGTTACCTAAGTGTACCCTAAGTGTTACCTAAGTGTTACCTAAGTGTTACCCAAGTGTTACCTAAGTGTTACCTAAGTGTGCCCTAAGTGTTACCTAAGTGTTACCTAAGTGTGCCCTAAGTGTTACCTAAGTGTGCCCTAAGTGTTACCTAAGTGTGCCCTAAGTGTGCCCTAAGTGTGCCCTAAGTGTTACCTAAGTGTGCCCTAAGTGTTACCTAAGTGTGCCCTAAGTGTTACCTAAGTGTGCCCTAAGTGTTACCTTAGTGCGCCCTAAGTGTTACCTAAGTGTGCCCTAAGTGTTACCTAGGTGTGCCCTAAGTGTTACCTAAGTGTACCCTAAGTGTTACCTAAGTGCTACCTAAGTGTTACCTAAGAGTTACCTAAGTGTTACATAAGTGTTACCTAAGTGTGCCCTAAGTGTTACCTAAGTGTTACCTAAGTGTTACCTAAGTGTTACCTAAGTGTTACCTAAGTGTGCCCTAAGTGTTACCTAAGTGTACCCTAAGTGTTACCTAAGTGTACCCTAAGTGTTACCTAAGTGTTACCTAAGTGTTACCCAAGTGTTACCTAAGTGTTACCTAAGTGTGCCCTAAGTGTTACCTAAGTGTTACCTAAGTGTGCCCTAAGTGTTACCTAAGTGTGCCCTAAGTGTTACCTAAGTGTGCCCTAAGTGTTACCTAAGTGTGCCCTAAGTGTTACCTAAGTGCTACATAAGTGTTACCTAAGTGCTACATAAGTGTTACCTAAGAGTTACCTAAGTGTTACATAAGTGTTACCTAAGTGTGCCCTAAGTGTTACCTAAGTGTTACCTAAGTGTTACCTAAGTGTTACCTAAGTGTGCCCTAAGTGTTACCTAAGTGTGCCCTAAGTGTTACCTAAGTGTACCCTAAGTGTTACCTAAGTGTTACCTAAGTGTTACCCAAGTGTTACCTAAGTGTTACCTAAGTGTTATCTAAGTGTGCCCTAAGTGTTACCTAAGTGTGCCCTAAGTGTTACCTAAGTGTGCCCTAAGTGTTACCTAAGTGTGCCCTAAGTGTTACCTAAGTGTGCCCTAAGTGTTACCTTAGTGCGCCCTAAGTGTTACCTAAGTGTGCCCTAAGTGTTACCTAAGTGTGCCCTAAGTGTTACCTAAGTGTGCCCTAAGTGTTACCTAAGTGTGCCCTAAGTGTTACCTAAGTGTACCCTAAGTGTTACCTAAGTGTGCCCTAAGTGTTACCTAAGTGTGCCCTAAGTGTTACCTAAGTGTGCCCTAAGTGTTACCTAAGTGTGCCCTAAGTGTTACCTAAGTGTGCCCTAAGTGTTACCTAAGTGTGCCCTAAGTGTTACCTAAGTGTTACCTAAGTGTGCCCTAAGTGTTACCTAAGTGTGCCCTAAGTGTTACCTAAGTGTGCCCTAAGTGTTACCTAAGTGTGCCCTAAGTGTGCCCTAAGTGTGCCCTAAGTGTTACCTAAGTGTGCCCTAAGTGTTACCTAAGTGTGCCCTAAGTGTTACCTTAGTGTGCCCCAAGTGTTACCTAAGTGTGCCCTAAGTGTTACCTAAGTGTACCCTAAGTGTTACCTAAGTGCTACCTAAGTGTTACCTAAGAGTTACCTAAGTGTTACATAAGTGTTACCTAAGTGTGCCCTAAGTGTTACCTAAGTGTTACCTAAGTGTTACCTAAGTGTTACCTAAGTGTGCCCTAAGTGTTACCTAAGTGTTACCTAAGTGTTACCTAAGTGTTACCTAAGTGTGCCCTAAGTGTTACCTAAGTGTGCCCTAAGTGTTACCTAAGTGTACCCTAAGTGTTACCTAAGTGTTACCTAAGTGTTACCCAAGTGTTACCTAAGTGTTACCTAAGTGTTATCTAAGTGTGCCCTAAGTGTTACCTAAGTGTGCCCTAAGTGTTACCTAAGTGTGCCCTAAGTGTTACCTAAGTGTGCCCTAAGTGTTACCTAAGTGTGCCCTAAGTGTTACCTTAGTGCGCCCTAAGTGTTACCTAAGTGTGCCCTAAGTGTTACCTAAGTGTGCCCTAAGTGTTACCTAAGTGTGCCCTAAGTGTTACCTAAGTGTGCCCTAAGTGTTACCTAAGTGTACCCTAAGTGTTACCTAAGTGTGCCCTAAGTGTTACCTAAGTGTGCCCTAAGTGTTACCTAAGTGTGCCCTAAGTGTTACCTAAGTGTTACCTAAGTGTTACCTAAGTGTTACCTAAGTGTGCCTTAAGTGTTACCTAAGTGTACCCTAAGTGTTACCTAAGTGTACCCTAAGTGTTACCTAAGTGTTACCTAAGTGTTACCCAAGTGTTACCTAAGTGTTACCTAAGTGTGACCTAAGTGTGCCCTAAGTGTTACCTAAGTGTGCCCTAAGTGTTACCTAAGTGTGCCCTAAGTGTTACCTAAGTGTGCCCTAAGTGTGCCCTAAGTGTGCCCTAAGTGTTACCTAAGTGTGCCCTAAGTGTTACCTAAGTGTGCCCTAAGTGTTACCTTAGTGCGCCCTGAGTGTTACCTAAGTGTGCCCTAAGTGTTACCTAGGTGTGCCCTAAGTGTTACCTAAGTGTACCCTAAGTGTTACCTAAGTGCTACCTAAGTGTTACCTAAGAGTTACCTAAGTGTTACATAAGTGTTACCTAATTGTGCCCTAAGTGTTACCTAAGTGTGCCCTAAGTGTTACCTAAGTGTGCCCTAAGTGTTACCTAAGTGTGCCCTAAGTGTTACCTAAGTGTGCCCTAAGTGTTACCTTAGTGCGCCCTAAGTGTTACCTAAGTGTGCCCTAAGTGTTACCTAGGTGTGCCCTAAGTGTTACCTAAGTGTACCCTAAGTGTTACCTAAGTGCTACCTAAGTGTTACCTAAGAGTTACCTAAGTGTTACATAAGTGTTACCTAAGTGTGCCCTAAGTGTTACCTAAGTGTTACCTAAGTGTTACCTAAGTGTTACCTAAGTGTTACCTAAGTGTGCCCTAAGTGTTACCTAAGTGTACCCTAAGTGTTACCTAAGTGTACCCTAAGTGTTACCTAAGTGTTACCTAAGTGTTACCCAAGTGTTACCTAAGTGTTACCTAAGTGTGCCCTAAGTGTTACCTAAGTGTTACCTAAGTGTGCCCTAAGTGTTACCTAAGTGTGCCCTAAGTGTTACCTAAGTGTGCCCTAAGTGTTACCTAAGTGTGCCCTAAGTGTTACCTAAGTGCTACATAAGTGTTACCTAAGAGTTACCTAAGTGTTACATAAGTGTTACCTAAGTGTGCCCTAAGTGTTACCTAAGTGTTACCTAAGTGTTACCTAAGTGTTACCTAAGTGTGCCCTAAGTGTTACCTAAGTGTGCCCTAAGTGTTACCTAAGTGTACCCTAAGTGTTACCTAAGTGTTACCTAAGTGTTACCCAAGTGTTACCTAAGTGTTACCTAAGTGTTATCTAAGTGTGCCCTAAGTGTTACCTAAGTGTGCCCTAAGTGTTACCTAAGTGTGCCCTAAGTGTTACCTAAGTGTGCCCTAAGTGTTACCTAAGTGTGCCTTAAGTGTTACCTAAGTGTGCCCTAAGTGTTACCTAAGTGTGCCCTAAGTGTTACCTTAGTGCGCCCTAAGTGTTACCTAAGTATGCCCTAAGTGTTACCTAAGTGTGCCCTAAGTGTTACCTAAGTGTTACCTAAGTGTTACCTAAGTGTTACCTAAGTGTGCCTTAAGTGTTACCTAAGTGTACCCTAAGTGTTACCTAAGTGTACCCTAAGTGTTACCTAAGTGTTACCTAAGTGTTACCCAAGTGTTACCTAAGTGTTACCTAAGTGTGACCTAAGTGTGCCCTAAGTGTTACCTAAGTGTGCCCTAAGTGTTACCTAAGTGTGCCCTAAGTGTTACCTAAGTGTGCCCTAAGTGTGCCCTAAGTGTGCCCTAAGTGTTACCTAAGTGTGCCCTAAGTGTTACCTAAGTGTGCCCTAAGTGTTACCTTAGTGCGCCCTAAGTGTTACCTAAGTGTGCCCTAAGTGTTACCTAGGTGTGCCCTAAGTGTTACCTAAGTGTACCCTAAGTGTTACCTAAGTGCTACCTAAGTGTTACCTAAGAGTTACCTAAGTGTTACATAAGTGTTACCTAATTGTGCCCTAAGTGTGCCCCAAGTGTGCCCTAAGTGTTACCTAAGTGTGCCCTAAGTGTTACCTAAGTGTGCCCTAAGTGTTACCTAAGTGTGCCCTAAGTGTTACCTTAGTGCGCCCTAAGTGTTACCTAAGTGTGCCCTAAGTGTTACCTAGGTGTGCCCTAAGTGTTACCTAAGTGTTACCTAAGTGTGCCCTAAGTGTTACCTAAGTGTACCCTAAGTGTTACCTAAGTGTACCCTAAGTGTTACCTAAGTGTTACCTAAGTGTTACCCAAGTGTTACCTAAGTGTTACCTAAGTGTACCCTAAGTGTTACCTAAGTGCTACCTAAGTGTTACCTAAGAGTTACCTAAGTGTTACATAAGTGTTACCTAAGTGTGCCCTAAGTGTTACCTAAGTGTTACCTAAGTGTTACCTAAGTGTTAATTAAGTGTGCCCTAAGTGTTACCTAAGTGTACCCTAAGTGTTACCTAAGTGTACCCTAAGTGTTACCTAAGTGTTACCTAAGTGTTACCCAAGTGTTACCTAAGTGTTACCTAAGTGTGCCCTAAGTGTTACCTAAGTGTTACCTAAGTGTGCCCTAAGTGTTACCTAAGTGTGCCCTAAGTGTTACCTAAGTGTGCCCTAAGTGTTACCTAAGTGTGCCCTAAGTGTTACCTAAGTGCTACCTAAGTGTTACCTAAGAGTTACCTAAGTGTTACATATGTGTTACCTAAGTGTGCCCTAAGTGTTACCTAAGTGTTACCTAAGTGTTACCTAAGTGTTACCTAAGTGTGCCCTAAGTGTTACCTAAGTGTGCCCTAAGTGTTACCTAAGTGTACCCTAAGTGTTACCTAAGTGTTACCTAAGTGTTACCCAAGTGTTACCCAAGTGTTACCTAAGTGTTATCTAAGTGTGCCCTAAGTGTTACCTAAGTGTGCCCTAAGTGTTACCTAAGTGTGCCCTAAGTGTTACCTAAGTGTGCCCTAAGTGTTACCTAAGTGTGCCTTAAGTGTTACCTAAGTGTGCCCTAAGTGTTACCTAAGTGTGCCCTAAGTGTTACCTAAGTGTGCCCTAAGTGTTACCTAAGTGTGCCCTAAGTGTTACCTAAGTGTGCCCTAAGTGTTACCTAAGTGCTACCTAAGTGTTACCTAAGAGTTACCTAAGTGTTACATATGTGTTACCTAAGTGTGCCCTAAGTGTTACCTAAGTGTTACCTAAGTGTTACCTAAGTGTTACCTAAGTGTGCCTTAAGTGTTACCGAAGTGTGCCCTAAGTGTTACCTAAGTGTACCCTAAGTGTTACCTAAGTGTTACCTAAGTGTTACCCAAGTGTTACCCAAGTGTTACCTAAGTGTTATCTAAGTGTGCCCTAAGTGTTACCTAAGTGTGCCCTAAGTGTTACCTAAGTGTGCCCTAAGTGTTACCTAAGTGTGCCCTAAGTGTTACCTAAGTGTGCCTTAAGTGTTACCTAAGTGTGCCCTAAGTGTTACCTAAGTGTGCCCTAAGTGTTACCTTAGTGCGCCCTAAGTGTTACCTAAGTATGCCCTAAGTGTTACCTAAGTGTGCCCTAAGTGTTACCTAAGTGTTACCTAAGTGTTACCTAAGTGTTACCTAAGTGTGCCTTAAGTGTTACCTAAGTGTACCCTAAGTGTTACCTAAGTGTACCCTAAGTGTTACCTAAGTGTTACCTAAGTGTTACCCAAGTGTTACCTAAGTGTTACCTAAGTGTGACCTAAGTGTGCCCTAAGTGTTACCTAAGTGTGCCCTAAGTGTTACCTAAGTGTGCCCTAAGTGTTACCTAAGTGTGCCCTAAGTGTGCCCTAAGTGTGCCCTAAGTGTTACCTAAGTGTGCCCTAAGTGTTACCTAAGTGTGCCCTAAGTGTTACCTTAGTGCGCCCTAAGTGTTACCTAAGTGTGCCCTAAGTGTTACCTAGGTGTGCCCTAAGTGTTACCTAAGTGTACCCTAAGTGTTACCTAAGTGCTACCTAAGTGTTACCTAAGAGTTACCTAAGTGTTACATAAGTGTTACCTAATTGTGCCCTAAGTGTTACCTAAGTGTGCCCTAAGTGTTACCTAAGTGTGCCCTAAGTGTTACCTAAGTGTGCCCTAAGTGTTACCTAAGTGTGCCCTAAGTGTTACCTTAGTGCGCCCTAAGTGTTACCTAAGTGTGCCCTAAGTGTTACCTAGGTGTGCCCTAAGTGTTACCTAAGTGTACCCTAAGTGTTACCTAAGTGCTACCTAAGTGTTACCTAAGAGTTACCTAAGTGTTACATAAGTGTTACCTAAGTGTGCCCTAAGTGTTACCTAAGTGTTACCTAAGTGTTACCTAAGTGTTACCTAAGTGTTACCTAAGTGTGCCCTAAGTGTTACCTAAGTGTACCCTAAGTGTTACCTAAGTGTACCCTAAGTGTTACCTAAGTGTTACCTAAGTGTTACCCAAGTGTTACCTAAGTGTTACCTAAGTGTGCCCTAAGTGTTACCTAAGTGTTACCTAAGTGTGCCCTAAGTGTTACCTAAGTGTGCCCTAAGTGTTACCTAAGTGTGCCCTAAGTGTTACCTAAGTGTGCCCTAAGTGTTACCTAAGTGCTACATAAGTGTTACCTAAGAGTTACCTAAGTGTTACATAAGTGTTACCTAAGTGTGCCCTAAGTGTTACCTAAGTGTTACCTAAGTGTTACCTAAGTGTTACCTAAGTGTGCCCTAAGTGTTACCTAAGTGTGCCCTAAGTGTTACCTAAGTGTACCCTAAGTGTTACCTAAGTGTTACCTAAGTGTTACCCAAGTGTTACCTAAGTGTTACCTAAGTGTTATCTAAGTGTGCCCTAAGTGTTACCTAAGTGTGCCCTAAGTGTTACCTAAGTGTGCCCTAAGTGTTACCTAAGTGTGCCCTAAGTGTTACCTAAGTGTGCCCTAAGTGTTACCTTAGTGCGCCCTAAGTGTTACCTAAGTGTGCCCTAAGTGTTACCTAAGTGTGCCCTAAGTGTTACCTAAGTGTGCCCTAAGTGTTACCTAAGTGTGCCCTAAGTGTTACCTAAGTGTACCCTAAGTGTTACCTAAGTGTGCCCTAAGTGTTACCTAAGTGTGCCCTAAGTGTTACCTAAGTGTGCCCTAAGTGTTACCTAAGTGTGCCCTAAGTGTTACCTAAGTGTGCCCTAAGTGTTACCTAAGTGTGCCCTAAGTGTTACCTAAGTGTTACCTAAGTGTGCCCTAAGTGTTACCTAAGTGTGCCCTAAGTGTTACCTAAGTGTGCCCTAAGTGTTACCTAAGTGTGCCCTAAGTGTGCCCTAAGTGTGCCCTAAGTGTTACCTAAGTGTGCCCTAAGTGTTACCTAAGTGTGCCCTAAGTGTTACCTTAGTGTGCCCCAAGTGTTACCTAAGTGTGCCCTAAGTGTTACCTAAGTGTACCCTAAGTGTTACCTAAGTGCTACCTAAGTGTTACCTAAGAGTTACCTAAGTGTTACATAAGTGTTACCTAAGTGTGCCCTAAGTGTTACCTAAGTGTTACCTAAGTGTTACCTAAGTGTTACCTAAGTGTGCCCTAAGTGTTACCTAAGTGTACCCTAAGTGTTACCTAAGTGTACCCTAAGTGTTACATAAGTGTGCCCTAAGTGTTACCTAAGTGTGCCCTAAGTGTTACCTAAGTGTGCCCCAAGTGTTACCGAAGTGTGCCCTAAGTGTTACCTAAGTGTACCCTAAGTGTTACCTAAGTGCTACCTAAGTGTTACCTAAGAGTTACCTAAGTGTTACATAAGTGTTACCTAAGTGTGCCCTAAGTGTTACCTAAGTGTTACCTAAGTGTTACCTAAGTGTTACCTAAGTGTGCCCTAAGTGTTACCTAAGTGTACCCTAAGTGTTACCTAAGTGTACCCTAAGTGTTACCTAAGTGTTACCTAAGTGTTACCCAAGTGTTACCTAAGTGTTACCTAAGTGTACCCTAAGTGTTACCTAAGTGCTACCTAAGTGTTACCTAAGAGTTACCTAAGTGTTACATAAGTGTTACCTAAGTGTGCCCTAAGTGTTACCTAAGTGTTACCTAAGTGTTACCTAAGTGTTACCTAAGTGTGCCCTAAGTGTTACCTAAGTGTACCCTAAGTGTTACCTAAGTGTACCCTAAGTGTTACCTAAGTGTTACCTAAGTGTTACCCAAGTGTTACCTAAGTGTTACCTAAGTGTGCCCTAAGTGTTACCTAAGTGTTACCTAAGTGTGCCCTAAGTGTTACCTAAGTGTGCCCTAAGTGTTACCTAAGTGTGCCCTAAGTGTTACCTAAGTGTGCCCTAAGTGTTACCTAAGTGCTACCTAAGTGTTACCTAAGAGTTACCTAAGTGTTACATATGTGTTACCTAAGTGTGCCCTAAGTGTTACCTAAGTGTTACCTAAGTGTTACCTAAGTGTTACCTAAGTGTTACCTAAGTGTGCCCTAAGTGTTACCTAAGTGTGCCCTAAGTGTTACCTAAGTGTACCCTAAGTGTTACCTAAGTGTTACCTAAGTGTTACCCAAGTGTTACCCAAGTGTTACCTAAGTGTTATCTAAGTGTGCCCTAAGTGTTACCTAAGTGTGCCCTAAGTGTTACCTAAGTGTGCCCTAAGTGTTACCTAAGTGTGCCCTAAGTGTTACCTAAGTGTGCCTTAAGTGTTACCTAAGTGTGCCCTAAGTGTTACCTAAGTGTGCCCTAAGTGTTACCTTAGTGCGCCCTAAGTGTTACCTAAGTATGCCCTAAGTGTTACCTAAGTGTGCCCTAAGTGTTACCTAAGTGTTACCTAAGTGTTACCTAAGTGTTACCTAAGTGTGCCTTAAGTGTTACCTAAGTGTACCCTAAGTGTTACCTAAGTGTACCCTAAGTGTTACCTAAGTGTTACCTAAGTGTTACCCAAGTGTTACCTAAGTGTTACCTAAGTGTGACCTAAGTGTGCCCTAAGTGTTACCTAAGTGTGCCCTAAGTGTTACCTAAGTGTGCCCTAAGTGTTACCTAAGTGTGCCCTAAGTGTGCCCTAAGTGTGCCCTAAGTGTTACCTAAGTGTGCCCTAAGTGTTACCTAAGTGTGCCCTAAGTGTTACCTTAGTGCGCCCTAAGTGTTACCTAAGTGTGCCCTAAGTGTTACCTAGGTGTGCCCTAAGTGTTACCTAAGTGTACCCTAAGTGTTACCTAAGTGCTACCTAAGTGTTACCTAAGAGTTACCTAAGTGTTACATAAGTGTTACCTAATTGTGCCCTAAGTGTTACCTAAGTGTGCCCTAAGTGTTACCTAAGTGTGCCCTAAGTGTTACCTAAGTGTGCCCTAAGTGTTACCTAAGTGTGCCCTAAGTGTTACCTTAGTGCGCCCTAAGTGTTACCTAAGTGTGCCCTAAGTGTTACCTAGGTGTGCCCTAAGTGTTACCTAAGTGTACCCTAAGTGTTACCTAAGTGCTACCTAAGTGTTACCTAAGAGTTACCTAAGTGTTACATAAGTGTTACCTAAGTGTGCCCTAAGTGTTACCTAAGTGTTACCTAAGTGTTACCTAAGTGTTACCTAAGTGTTACCTAAGTGTGCCCTTAGTGTTACCTAAGTGTACCCTAAGTGTTACCTAAGTGTACCCTAAGTGTTACCTAAGTGTTACCTAAGTGTTACCCAAGTGTTACCTAAGTGTTACCTAAGTGTGCCCTAAGTGTTACCTAAGTGTTACCTAAGTGTGCCCTAAGTGTTACCTAAGTGTGCCCTAAGTGTTACCTAAGTGTGCCCTAAGTGTTACCTAAGTGTGCCCTAAGTGTTACCTAAGTGCTACATAAGTGTTACCTAAGAGTTACCTAAGTGTTACATAAGTGTTACCTAAGTGTGCCCTAACTGTTACCTAAGTGTTACCTAAGTGTTACCTAAGTGTTACCTAAGTGTGCCCTAAGTGTTACCTAAGTGTGCCCTAAGTGTTACCTAAGTGTACCCTAAGTGTTACCTAAGTGTTACCTAAGTGTTACCCAAGTGTTACCTAAGTGTTACCTAAGTGTTATCTAAGTGTGCCCTAAGTGTTACCTAAGTGTGCCCTAAGTGTTACCTAAGTGTGCCCTAAGTGTTACCTAAGTGTGCCCTAAGTGTTACCTAAGTGTGCCCTAAGTGTTACCTTAGTGCGCCCTAAGTGTTACCTAAGTGTGCCCTAAGTGTTACCTAAGTGTGCCCTAAGTGTTACCTAAGTGTGCCCTAAGTGTTACCTAAGTGTGCCCTAAGTGTTACCTAAGTGTTACCTAAGTGTTACCTAAGTGTGCCCTAAGTGTTACCTAAGTGTGCCCTAAGTGTTACCTAAGTGTGCCCAAGTGTTACCTAAGTGTGCCCTAAGTGTTACCTAAGTGTACCCTAAGTGTTACCTAAGTGTGCCCTAAGTGTTACCTAAGTGTGCCCTAAGTGTTACCTAAGTGTGCCCTAAGTGTTACCTAAGTGTGCCCTAAGTGTTACCTAAGTGTGCCCTAAGTGTTACCTAAGTGTGCCCTAAGTGTTACCTAAGTGTTACCTAAGTGTGCCCTAAGTGTTACCTAAGTGTGCCCTAAGTGTTACCTAAGTGTGCCCTAAGTGTTACCTAAGTGTGCCCTAAGTGTGCCCTAAGTGTGCCCTAAGTGTTACCTAAGTGTGCCCTAAGTGTTACCTAAGTGTGCCCTAAGTGTTACCTAAGTGTGCCCTAAGTGTTACCTTAGTGCGCCCTAAGTGTTACCTAAGTGTGCCCTAAGTGTTACCTAGGTGTGCCCTAAGTGTTACCTAAGTGTACCCTAAGTGTTACCTAAGTGCTACCTAAGTGTTACCTAAGAGTTACCTAAGTGTTACATAAGTGTTACCTAAGTGTGCCCTAAGTGTTACCTAAGTGTTACCTAAGTGTTACCTAAGTGTTACCTAAGTGTTACCTAAGTGTGCCCTAAGTGTTACCTAAGTGTACCCTAAGTGTTACCTAAGTGTACCCTAAGTGTTACCTAAGTGTTACCTAAGTGTTACCCAAGTGTTACCTAAGTGTTACCTAAGTGTGCCCTAAGTGTTACCTAAGTGTTACCTAAGTGTGCCCTAAGTGTTACCTAAGTGTGCCCTAAGTGTTACCTAAGTGTGCCCTAAGTGTTACCTAAGTGTGCCCTAAGTGTTACCTAAGTGCTACATAAGTGTTACCTAAGAGTTACCTAAGTGTTACATAAGTGTTACCTAAGTGTGCCCTAAGTGTTACCTAAGTGTTACCTAAGTGTTACCTAAGTGTTACCTAAGTGTGCCCTAAGTGTTACCTAAGTGTGCCCTAAGTGTTACCTAAGTGTACCCTAAGTGTTACCTAAGTGTTACCTAAGTGTTACCCAAGTGTTACCTAAGTGTTACCTAAGTGTTATCTAAGTGTGCCCTAAGTGTTACCTAAGTGTGCCCTAAGTGTTACCTAAGTGTGCCCTAAGTGTTACCTAAGTGTGCCCTAAGTGTTACCTAAGTGTGCCCTAAGTGTTACCTTAGTGCGCCCTAAGTGTTACCTAAGTGTGCCCTAAGTGTTACCTAAGTGTGCCCTAAGTGTTACCTAAGTGTGCCCTAAGTGTTACCTAAGTGTGCCCTAAGTGTTACCTAAGTGTACCCTAAGTGTTACCTAAGTGTGCCCTAAGTGTTACCTAAGTGTGCCCTAAGTGTTACCTAAGTGTTACCTAAGTGTTACCCAAGTGTTACCTAAGTGTTACCTAAGTGTGCCCTAAGTGTTACCTAAGTGTTACCTAAGTGTGCCCTAAGTGTTACCTAAGTGTGCCCTAAGTGTTACCTAAGTGTGCCCTAAGTGTTACCTAAGTGTGCCCTAAGTGTTACCTAAGTGCTACATAAGTGTTACCTAAGAGTTACCTAAGTGTTACATAAGTGTTACCTAAGTGTGCCCTAAGTGTTACCTAAGTGTTACCTAAGTGTTACCTAAGTGTTACCTAAGTGTGCCCTAAGTGTTACCTAAGTGTGCCCTAAGTGTTACCTAAGTGTACCCTAAGTGTTACCTAAGTGTTACCTAAGTGTTACCCAAGTGTTACCTAAGTGTTACCTAAGTGTTATCTAAGTGTGCCCTAAGTGTTACCTAAGTGTGCCCTAAGTGTTACCTAAGTGTGCCCTAAGTGTTACCTAAGTGTGCCCTAAGTGTTACCTAAGTGTGCCCTAAGTGTTACCTTAGTGCGCCCTAAGTGTTACCTAAGTGTGCCCTAAGTGTTACCTAAGTGTGCCCTAAGTGTTACCTAAGTGTGCCCTAAGTGTTACCTAAGTGTGCCCTAAGTGTTACCTAAGTGTACCCTAAGTGTTACCTAAGTGTGCCCTAAGTGTTACCTAAGTGTGCCCTAAGTGTTACCTAAGTGTGCCCTAAGTGTTACCTAAGTGTGCCCTAAGTGTTACCTAAGTGTGCCCTAAGTGTTACCTAAGTGTGCCCTAAGTGTTACCTAAGTGTTACCTAAGTGTGCCCTAAGTGTTACCTAAGTGTGCCCTAAGTGTTACCTAAGTGTGCCCTAAGTGTTACCTAAGTGTGCCCTAAGTGTGCCCTAAGTGTGCCCTAAGTGTTACCTAAGTGTGCCCTAAGTGTTACCTAAGTGTGCCCTAAGTGTTACCTTAGTGTGCCCCAAGTGTTACCTAAGTGTGCCCTAAGTGTTACCTAAGTGTACCCTAAGTGTTACCTAAGTGCTACCTAAGTGTTACCTAAGAGTTACCTAAGTGTTACATAAGTGTTACCTAAGTGTGCCCTAAGTGTTACCTAAGTGTTACCTAAGTGTTACCTAAGTGTTACCTAAGTGTGCCCTAAGTGTTACCTAAGTGTACCCTAAGTGTTACCTAAGTGTACCCTAAGTGTGCCCTAAGTGTTACCTAAGTGTGCCCTAAGTGTTACCTAAGTGTGCCCCAAGTGTTACCGAAGTGTGCCCTAAGTGTTACCTAAGTGTACCCTAAGTGTTACCTAAGTGCTACCTAAGTGTTACCTAAGAGTTACCTAAGTGTTACATAAGTGTTACCTAAGTGTGCCCTAAGTGTTACCTAAGTGTTACCTAAGTGTTACCTAAGTGTTACCTAAGTGTGCCCTAAGTGTTACCTAAGTGTACCCTAAGTGTTACCTAAGTGTACCCTAAGTGTTACCTAAGTGTTACCTAAGTGTTACCCAAGTGTTACCTAAGTGTTACCTAAGTGTTATCTAAGTGTGCCCTAAGTGTTACCTAAGTGTGCCCTAAGTGTTACCTAAGTGTGCCCTAAGTGTTACCTAAGTGTGCCCTAAGTGTTACCTAAGTGTACCCTAAGTGTTACCTAAGTGCTACCTAAGTGTTACCTAAGAGTTACCTAAGTGTTACATAAGTGTTACCTAAGTGTGCCCTAAGTGTTACCTAAGTGTTACCTAAGTGTTACCTAAGTGTTACCTAAGTGTGCCCTAAGTGTTACCTAAGTGTACCCTAAGTGTTACCTAAGTGTACCCTAAGTGTTACCTAAGTGTTACCTAAGTGTTACCCAAGTGTTACCTAAGTGTTACCTAAGTGTGCCCTAAGTGTTACCTAAGTGTTACCTAAGTGTGCCCTAAGTGTTACCTAAGTGTGCCCTAAGTGTTACCTAAGTGTGCCCTAAGTGTTACCTAAGTGTGCCCTAAGTGTTACCTAAGTGCTACCTAAGTGTTACCTAAGAGTTACCTAAGTGTTACATATGTGTTACCTAAGTGTGCCCTAAGTGTTACCTAAGTGTTACCTAAGTGTTACCTAAGTGTTACCTAAGTGTTACCTAAGTGTGCCCTAAGTGTTACCTAAGTGTGCCCTAAGTGTTACCTAAGTGTACCCTAAGTGTTACCTAAGTGTTACCTAAGTGTTACCCAAGTGTTACCCAAGTGTTACCTAAGTGTTATCTAAGTGTGCCCTAAGTGTTACCTAAGTGTGCCCTAAGTGTTACCTAAGTGTGCCCTAAGTGTTACCTAAGTGTGCCCTAAGTGTTACCTAAGTGTGCCTTAAGTGTTACCTAAGTGTGCCCTAAGTGTTACCTAAGTGTGCCCTAAGTGTTACCTTAGTGCGCCCTAAGTGTTACCTAAGTATGCCCTAAGTGTTACCTAAGTGTGCCCTAAGTGTTACCTAAGTGTTACCTAAGTGTTACCTAAGTGTTACCTAAGTGTGCCTTAAGTGTTACCTAAGTGTACCCTAAGTGTTACCTAAGTGTACCCTAAGTGTTACCTAAGTGTTACCTAAGTGTTACCCAAGTGTTACCTAAGTGTTACCTAAGTGTGACCTAAGTGTGCCCTAAGTGTTACCTAAGTGTGCCCTAAGTGTTACCTAAGTGTGCCCTAAGTGTTACCTAAGTGTGCCCTAAGTGTGCCCTAAGTGTGCCCTAAGTGTTACCTAAGTGTGCCCTAAGTGTTACCTAAGTGTGCCCTAAGTGTTACCTTAGTGCGCCCTAAGTGTTACCTAAGTGTGCCCTAAGTGTTACCTAGGTGTGCCCTAAGTGTTACCTAAGTGTACCCTAAGTGTTACCTAAGTGCTACCTAAGTGTTACCTAAGAGTTACCTAAGTGTTACATAAGTGTTACCTAATTGTGCCCTAAGTGTTACCTAAGTGTGCCCTAAGTGTTACCTAAGTGTGCCCTAAGTGTTACCTAAGTGTGCCCTAAGTGTTACCTAAGTGTGCCCTAAGTGTTACCTTAGTGCGCCCTAAGTGTTACCTAAGTGTGCCCTAAGTGTTACCTAGGTGTGCCCTAAGTGTTACCTAAGTGTACCCTAAGTGTTACCTAAGTGCTACCTAAGTGTTACCTAAGAGTTACCTAAGTGTTACATAAGTGTTACCTAAGTGTGCCCTAAGTGTTACCTAAGTGTTACCTAAGTGTTACCTAAGTGTTACCTAAGTGTTACCTAAGTGTGCCCTTAGTGTTACCTAAGTGTACCCTAAGTGTTACCTAAGTGTACCCTAAGTGTTACCTAAGTGTTACCTAAGTGTTACCCAAGTGTTACCTAAGTGTTACCTAAGTGTGCCCTAAGTGTTACCTAAGTGTTACCTAAGTGTGCCCTAAGTGTTACCTAAGTGTGCCCTAAGTGTTACCTAAGTGTGCCCTAAGTGTTACCTAAGTGTGCCCTAAGTGTTACCTAAGTGCTACATAAGTGTTACCTAAGAGTTACCTAAGTGTTACATAAGTGTTACCTAAGTGTGCCCTAAGTGTTACCTAAGTGTTACCTAAGTGTTACCTAAGTGTTACCTAAGTGTGCCCTAAGTGTGCCCTAAGTGTTACCTAAGTGTGCCCTAAGTGTTACCTAAGTGTGCCCTAAGTGTTACCTTAGTGTGCCCCAAGTGTTACCTAAGTGTGCCCTAAGTGTTACCTAAGTGTACCCTAAGTGTTACCTAAGTGCTACCTAAGTGTTACCTAAGAGTTACCTAAGTGTTACATAAGTGTTACCTAAGTGTGCCCTAAGTGTTACCTAAGTGTTACCTAAGTGTTACCTAAGTGTTACCTAAGTGTGCCCTAAGTGTTACCTAAGTGTACCCTAAGTGTTACCTAAGTGTACCCTAAGTGTTACATAAGTGTGCCCTAAGTGTTACCTAAGTGTGCCCTAAGTGTTACCTAAGTGTGCCCCAAGTGTTACCGAAGTGTGCCCTAAGTGTTACCTAAGTGTACCCTAAGTGTTACCTAAGTGCTACCTAAGTGTTACCTAAGAGTTACCTAAGTGTTACATAAGTGTGCCCTAAGTGTTACCTAAGTGTGCCCTAAGTGTTACCTAAGTGTGCCCTAAGTGTTACCTAAGTGTGCCCTAAGTGTTACCTAAGTGTGCCCTAAGTGTTACCTAAGTGTTACCTAAGTGTGCCCTAAGTGTTACCTAAGTGTGCCCTAAGTGTTACCTAAGTGTGCCCTAAGTGTTACCTAAGTGTGCCCTAAGTGTGCCCTAAGTGTGCCCTAAGTGTTACCTAAGTGTGCCCTAAGTGTTACCTAAGTGTGCCCTAAGTGTTACCTTAGTGTGCCCCAAGTGTTACCTAAGTGTGCCCTAAGTGTTACCTAAGTGTACCCTAAGTGTTACCTAAGTGCTACCTAAGTGTTACCTAAGAGTTACCTAAGTGTTACATAAGTGTTACCTAAGTGTGCCCTAAGTGTTACCTAAGTGTTACCTAAGTGTTACCTAAGTGTTACCTAAGTGTGCCCTAATTGTTACCTAAGTGTACCCTAAGTGTTACCTAAGTGTACCCTAAGTGTTACATAAGTGTGCCCTAAGTGTTACCTAAGTGTGCCCTAAGTGTTACCTAAGTGTGCCCCAAGTGTTACCGAAGTGTGCCCTAAGTGTTACCTAAGTGTACCCTAAGTGTTACCTAAGTGCTACCTAAGTGTTACCTAAGAGTTACCTAAGTGTTACATAAGTGTTACCTAAGTGTGCCCTAAGTGTTACCTAAGTGTTACCTAAGTGTTACCTAAGTGTTACCTAAGTGTGCCCTAAGTGTTACCTAAGTGTACCCTAAGTGTTACCTAAGTGTACCCTAAGTGTTACCTAAGTGTTACCTAAGTGTTACCCAAGTGTTACCTAAGTGTTACCTAAGTGTTATCTAAGTGTGCCCTAAGTGTTACCTAAGTGTGCCCTAAGTGTTACCTAAGTGTGCCCTAAGTGTTACCTAAGTGTGCCCTAAGTGTTACCTAAGTGCTACCTAAGTGTTACCTAAGAGTTACCTAAGTGTTACATAAGTGTTACCTAAGTGTGCCCTAAGTGTTACCTAAGTGTTACCTAAGTGTTACCTAAGTGTTACCTAAGTGTGCCCTAAGTGTTACCTAAGTGTACCCTAAGTGTTACCTAAGTGTACCCTAAGTGTTACCTAAGTGTTACCTAAGTGTTACCCAAGTGTTACCTAAGTGTTACCTAAGTGTGCCCTAAGTGTTACCTAAGTGTTACCTAAGTGTGCCCTAAGTGTTACCTAAGTGTGCCCTAAGTGTTACCTAAGTGTGCCCTAAGTGTTACCTAAGTGTGCCCTAAGTGTTACCTAAGTGCTACCTAAGTGTTACCTAAGAGTTACCTAAGTGTTACATATGTGTTACCTAAGTGTGCCCTAAGTGTTACCTAAGTGTTACCTAAGTGTTACCTAAGTGTTACCTAAGTGTTACCTAAGTGTGCCCTAAGTGTTACCTAAGTGTGCCCTAAGTGTTACCTAAGTGTACCCTAAGTGTTACCTAAGTGTTACCTAAGTGTTACCCAAGTGTTACCCAAGTGTTACCTAAGTGTTATCTAAGTGTGCCCTAAGTGTTACCTAAGTGTGCCCTAAGTGTTACCTAAGTGTGCCCTAAGTGTTACCTAAGTGTGCCCTAAGTGTTACCTAAGTGTGCCTTAAGTGTTACCTAAGTGTGCCCTAAGTGTTACCTAAGTGTGCCCTAAGTGTTACCTTAGTGCGCCCTAAGTGTTACCTAAGTATGCCCTAAGTGTTACCTAAGTGTGCCCTAAGTGTTACCTAAGTGTTACCTAAGTGTTACCTAAGTGTTACCTAAGTGTGCCTTAAGTGTTACCTAAGTGTACCCTAAGTGTTACCTAAGTGTACCCTAAGTGTTACCTAAGTGTTACCTAAGTGTTACCCAAGTGTTACCTAAGTGTTACCTAAGTGTGACCTAAGTGTGCCCTAAGTGTTACCTAAGTGTGCCCTAAGTGTTACCTAAGTGTGCCCTAAGTGTTACCTAAGTGTGCCCTAAGTGTGCCCTAAGTGTGCCCTAAGTGTTACCTAAGTGTGCCCTAAGTGTTACCTAAGTGTGCCCTAAGTGTTACCTTAGTGCGCCCTAAGTGTTACCTAAGTGTGCCCTAAGTGTTACCTAGGTGTGCCCTAAGTGTTACCTAAGTGTACCCTAAGTGTTACCTAAGTGCTACCTAAGTGTTACCTAAGAGTTACCTAAGTGTTACATAAGTGTTACCTAATTGTGCCCTAAGTGTTACCTAAGTGTGCCCTAAGTGTTACCTAAGTGTGCCCTAAGTGTTACCTAAGTGTGCCCTAAGTGTTACCTAAGTGTGCCCTAAGTGTTACCTTAGTGCGCCCTAAGTGTTACCTAAGTGTGCCCTAAGTGTTACCTAGGTGTGCCCTAAGTGTTACCTAAGTGTACCCTAAGTGTTACCTAAGTGCTACCTAAGTGTTACCTAAGAGTTACCTAAGTGTTACATAAGTGTTACCTAAGTGTGCCCTAAGTGTTACCTAAGTGTTACCTAAGTGTTACCTAAGTGTTACCTAAGTGTTACCTAAGTGTGCCCTTAGTGTTACCTAAGTGTACCCTAAGTGTTACCTAAGTGTACCCTAAGTGTTACCTAAGTGTTACCTAAGTGTTACCCAAGTGTTACCTAAGTGTTACCTAAGTGTGCCCTAAGTGTTACCTAAGTGTTACCT
Organism: Sacculina carcini; assembly: GCA_916048095.2. NCBI lineage: Eukaryota > Metazoa > Arthropoda > Thecostraca > Sacculinidae > Sacculina > Sacculina carcini. The sequence continues at coordinate 67,467 of CAJZIA020000005.1, read as the reverse complement.
AAGTGTGCCCTAAGTGTTACCTAAGTGTGCCCTAAGTGTTACCTAAGTGTGCCCTAAGTGTTACCTAAGTGTGCCCTAAGTGTTACCTAAGTGCTACATAAGTGTTACCTAAGAGTTACCTAAGTGTTACATAAGTGTTACCTAAGTGTGCCCTAAGTGTTACCTAAGTGTTACCTAAGTGTTACCTAAGTGTTACCTAAGTGTGCCCTAAGTGTGCCCTAAGTGTTACCTAAGTGTGCCCTAAGTGTTACCTAAGTGTGCCCTAAGTGTTACCTTAGTGTGCCCCAAGTGTTACCTAAGTGTGCCCTAAGTGTTACCTAAGTGTACCCTAAGTGTTACCTAAGTGCTACCTAAGTGTTACCTAAGAGTTACCTAAGTGTTACATAAGTGTTACCTAAGTGTGCCCTAAGTGTTACCTAAGTGTTACCTAAGTGTTACCTAAGTGTTACCTAAGTGTGCCCTAAGTGTTACCTAAGTGTACCCTAAGTGTTACCTAAGTGTACCCTAAGTGTTACATAAGTGTGCCCTAAGTGTTACCTAAGTGTGCCCTAAGTGTTACCTAAGTGTGCCCCAAGTGTTACCGAAGTGTGCCCTAAGTGTTACCTAAGTGTACCCTAAGTGTTACCTAAGTGCTACCTAAGTGTTACCTAAGAGTTACCTAAGTGTTACATAAGTGTTACCTAAGTGTGCCCTAAGTGTTACCTAAGTGTTACCTAAGTGTTACCTAAGTGTTACCTAAGTGTGCCCTAAGTGTTACCTAAGTGTACCCTAAGTGTTACCTAAGTGTACCCTAAGTGTTACCTAAGTGTTACCTAAGTGTTACCCAAGTGTTACCTAAGTGTTACCTAAGTGTACCCTAAGTGTTACCTAAGTGCTACCTAAGTGTTACCTAAGAGTTACCTAAGTGTTACATAAGTGTTACCTAAGTGTGCCCTAAGTGTTACCTAAGTGTTACCTAAGTGTTACCTAAGTGTTACCTAAGTGTGCCCTAAGTGTTACCTAAGTGTACCCTAAGTGTTACCTAAGTGTACCCTAAGTGTTACCTAAGTGTTACCTAAGTGTTACCCAAGTGTTACCTAAGTGTTACCTAAGTGTGCCCTAAGTGTTACCTAAGTGTTACCTAAGTGTGCCCTAAGTGTTACCTAAGTGTGCCCTAAGTGTTACCTAAGTGTGCCCTAAGTGTTACCTAAGTGTGCCCTAAGTGTTACCTAAGTGCTACCTAAGTGTTACCTAAGAGTTACCTAAGTGTTACATATGTGTTACCTAAGTGTGCCCTAAGTGTTACCTAAGTGTTACCTAAGTGTTACCTAAGTGTTACCTAAGTGTTACCTAAGTGTGCCCTAAGTGTTACCTAAGTGTGCCCTAAGTGTTACCTAAGTGTACCCTAAGTGTTACCTAAGTGTTACCTAAGTGTTACCCAAGTGTTACCCAAGTGTTACCTAAGTGTTATCTAAGTGTGCCCTAAGTGTTACCTAAGTGTGCCCTAAGTGTTACCTAAGTGTGCCCTAAGTGTTACCTAAGTGTGCCCTAAGTGTTACCTAAGTGTGCCTTAAGTGTTACCTAAGTGTGCCCTAAGTGTTACCTAAGTGTGCCCTAAGTGTTACCTTAGTGCGCCCTAAGTGTTACCTAAGTATGCCCTAAGTGTTACCTAAGTGTGCCCTAAGTGTTACCTAAGTGTTACCTAAGTGTTACCTAAGTGTTACCTAAGTGTGCCTTAAGTGTTACCTAAGTGTACCCTAAGTGTTACCTAAGTGTACCCTAAGTGTTACCTAAGTGTTACCTAAGTGTTACCCAAGTGTTACCTAAGTGTTACCTAAGTGTGACCTAAGTGTGCCCTAAGTGTTACCTAAGTGTGCCCTAAGTGTTACCTAAGTGTGCCCTAAGTGTTACCTAAGTGTGCCCTAAGTGTGCCCTAAGTGTGCCCTAAGTGTTACCTAAGTGTGCCCTAAGTGTTACCTAAGTGTGCCCTAAGTGTTACCTTAGTGCGCCCTAAGTGTTACCTAAGTGTGCCCTAAGTGTTACCTAGGTGTGCCCTAAGTGTTACCTAAGTGTACCCTAAGTGTTACCTAAGTGCTACCTAAGTGTTACCTAAGAGTTACCTAAGTGTTACATAAGTGTTACCTAATTGTGCCCTAAGTGTTACCTAAGTGTGCCCTAAGTGTTACCTAAGTGTGCCCTAAGTGTTACCTAAGTGTGCCCTAAGTGTTACCTAAGTGTGCCCTAAGTGTTACCTTAGTGCGCCCTAAGTGTTACCTAAGTGTGCCCTAAGTGTTACCTAGGTGTGCCCTAAGTGTTACCTAAGTGTACCCTAAGTGTTACCTAAGTGCTACCTAAGTGTTACCTAAGAGTTACCTAAGTGTTACATAAGTGTTACCTAAGTGTGCCCTAAGTGTTACCTAAGTGTTACCTAAGTGTTACCTAAGTGTTACCTAAGTGTTACCTAAGTGTGCCCTTAGTGTTACCTAAGTGTACCCTAAGTGTTACCTAAGTGTACCCTAAGTGTTACCTAAGTGTTACCTAAGTGTTACCCAAGTGTTACCTAAGTGTTACCTAAGTGTGCCCTAAGTGTTACCTAAGTGTTACCTAAGTGTGCCCTAAGTGTTACCTAAGTGTGCCCTAAGTGTTACCTAAGTGTGCCCTAAGTGTTACCTAAGTGTGCCCTAAGTGTTACCTAAGTGCTACATAAGTGTTACCTAAGAGTTACCTAAGTGTTACATAAGTGTTACCTAAGTGTGCCCTAACTGTTACCTAAGTGTTACCTAAGTGTTACCTAAGTGTTACCTAAGTGTGCCCTAAGTGTTACCTAAGTGTGCCCTAAGTGTTACCTAAGTGTACCCTAAGTGTTACCTAAGTGTTACCTAAGTGTTACCCAAGTGTTACCTAAGTGTTACCTAAGTGTTATCTAAGTGTGCCCTAAGTGTTACCTAAGTGTGCCCTAAGTGTTACCTAAGTGTGCCCTAAGTGTTACCTAAGTGTGCCCTAAGTGTTACCTAAGTGTGCCCTAAGTGTTACCTTAGTGCGCCCTAAGTGTTACCTAAGTGTGCCCTAAGTGTTACCTAAGTGTGCCCTAAGTGTTACCTAAGTGTGCCCTAAGTGTTACCTAAGTGTGCCCTAAGTGTTACCTAAGTGTTACCTAAGTGTTACCTAAGTGTGCCCTAAGTGTTACCTAAGTGTGCCCTAAGTGTTACCTAAGTGTGCCCAAGTGTTACCTAAGTGTGCCCTAAGTGTTACCTAAGTGTACCCTAAGTGTTACCTAAGTGTGCCCTAAGTGTTACCTAAGTGTGCCCTAAGTGTTACCTAAGTGTGCCCTAAGTGTTACCTAAGTGTGCCCTAAGTGTTACCTAAGTGTGCCCTAAGTGTTACCTAAGTGTGCCCTAAGTGTTACCTAAGTGTTACCTAAGTGTGCCCTAAGTGTTACCTAAGTGTGCCCTAAGTGTTACCTAAGTGTGCCCTAAGTGTTACCTAAGTGTGCCCTAAGTGTGCCCTAAGTGTGCCCTAAGTGTTACCTAAGTGTGCCCTAAGTGTTACCTAAGTGTGCCCTAAGTGTTACCTAAGTGTGCCCTAAGTGTTACCTTAGTGCGCCCTAAGTGTTACCTAAGTGTGCCCTAAGTGTTACCTAGGTGTGCCCTAAGTGTTACCTAAGTGTACCCTAAGTGTTACCTAAGTGCTACCTAAGTGTTACCTAAGAGTTACCTAAGTGTTACATAAGTGTTACCTAAGTGTGCCCTAAGTGTTACCTAAGTGTTACCTAAGTGTTACCTAAGTGTTACCTAAGTGTTACCTAAGTGTGCCCTAAGTGTTACCTAAGTGTACCCTAAGTGTTACCTAAGTGTACCCTAAGTGTTACCTAAGTGTTACCTAAGTGTTACCCAAGTGTTACCTAAGTGTTACCTAAGTGTGCCCTAAGTGTTACCTAAGTGTTACCTAAGTGTGCCCTAAGTGTTACCTAAGTGTGCCCTAAGTGTTACCTAAGTGTGCCCTAAGTGTTACCTAAGTGTGCCCTAAGTGTTACCTAAGTGCTACATAAGTGTTACCTAAGAGTTACCTAAGTGTTACATAAGTGTTACCTAAGTGTGCCCTAAGTGTTACCTAAGTGTTACCTAAGTGTTACCTAAGTGTTACCTAAGTGTGCCCTAAGTGTTACCTAAGTGTGCCCTAAGTGTTACCTAAGTGTACCCTAAGTGTTACCTAAGTGTTACCTAAGTGTTACCCAAGTGTTACCTAAGTGTTACCTAAGTGTTATCTAAGTGTGCCCTAAGTGTTACCTAAGTGTGCCCTAAGTGTTACCTAAGTGTGCCCTAAGTGTTACCTAAGTGTGCCCTAAGTGTTACCTAAGTGTGCCCTAAGTGTTACCTTAGTGCGCCCTAAGTGTTACCTAAGTGTGCCCTAAGTGTTACCTAAGTGTGCCCTAAGTGTTACCTAAGTGTGCCCTAAGTGTTACCTAAGTGTGCCCTAAGTGTTACCTAAGTGTACCCTAAGTGTTACCTAAGTGTGCCCTAAGTGTTACCTAAGTGTGCCCTAAGTGTTACCTAAGTGTTACCTAAGTGTTACCCAAGTGTTACCTAAGTGTTACCTAAGTGTGCCCTAAGTGTTACCTAAGTGTTACCTAAGTGTGCCCTAAGTGTTACCTAAGTGTGCCCTAAGTGTTACCTAAGTGTGCCCTAAGTGTTACCTAAGTGTGCCCTAAGTGTTACCTAAGTGCTACATAAGTGTTACCTAAGAGTTACCTAAGTGTTACATAAGTGTTACCTAAGTGTGCCCTAAGTGTTACCTAAGTGTTACCTAAGTGTTACCTAAGTGTTACCTAAGTGTGCCCTAAGTGTTACCTAAGTGTGCCCTAAGTGTTACCTAAGTGTACCCTAAGTGTTACCTAAGTGTTACCTAAGTGTTACCCAAGTGTTACCTAAGTGTTACCTAAGTGTTATCTAAGTGTGCCCTAAGTGTTACCTAAGTGTGCCCTAAGTGTTACCTAAGTGTGCCCTAAGTGTTACCTAAGTGTGCCCTAAGTGTTACCTAAGTGTGCCCTAAGTGTTACCTTAGTGCGCCCTAAGTGTTACCTAAGTGTGCCCTAAGTGTTACCTAAGTGTGCCCTAAGTGTTACCTAAGTGTGCCCTAAGTGTTACCTAAGTGTGCCCTAAGTGTTACCTAAGTGTACCCTAAGTGTTACCTAAGTGTGCCCTAAGTGTTACCTAAGTGTGCCCTAAGTGTTACCTAAGTGTGCCCTAAGTGTTACCTAAGTGTGCCCTAAGTGTTACCTAAGTGTGCCCTAAGTGTTACCTAAGTGTGCCCTAAGTGTTACCTAAGTGTTACCTAAGTGTGCCCTAAGTGTTACCTAAGTGTGCCCTAAGTGTTACCTAAGTGTGCCCTAAGTGTTACCTAAGTGTGCCCTAAGTGTGCCCTAAGTGTGCCCTAAGTGTTACCTAAGTGTGCCCTAAGTGTTACCTAAGTGTGCCCTAAGTGTTACCTTAGTGTGCCCCAAGTGTTACCTAAGTGTGCCCTAAGTGTTACCTAAGTGTACCCTAAGTGTTACCTAAGTGCTACCTAAGTGTTACCTAAGAGTTACCTAAGTGTTACATAAGTGTTACCTAAGTGTGCCCTAAGTGTTACCTAAGTGTTACCTAAGTGTTACCTAAGTGTTACCTAAGTGTGCCCTAAGTGTTACCTAAGTGTACCCTAAGTGTTACCTAAGTGTACCCTAAGTGTTACATAAGTGTGCCCTAAGTGTTACCTAAGTGTGCCCTAAGTGTTACCTAAGTGTGCCCCAAGTGTTACCGAAGTGTGCCCTAAGTGTTACCTAAGTGTACCCTAAGTGTTACCTAAGTGCTACCTAAGTGTTACCTAAGAGTTACCTAAGTGTTACATAAGTGTTACCTAAGTGTGCCCTAAGTGTTACCTAAGTGTTACCTAAGTGTTACCTAAGTGTTACCTAAGTGTGCCCTAAGTGTTACCTAAGTGTACCCTAAGTGTTACCTAAGTGTACCCTAAGTGTTACCTAAGTGTTACCTAAGTGTTACCCAAGTGTTACCTAAGTGTTACCTAAGTGTTATCTAAGTGTGCCCTAAGTGTTACCTAAGTGTGCCCTAAGTGTTACCTAAGTGTGCCCTAAGTGTTACCTAAGTGTGCCCTAAGTGTTACCTAAGTGTACCCTAAGTGTTACCTAAGTGCTACCTAAGTGTTACCTAAGAGTTACCTAAGTGTTACATAAGTGTTACCTAAGTGTGCCCTAAGTGTTACCTAAGTGTTACCTAAGTGTTACCTAAGTGTTACCTAAGTGTGCCCTAAGTGTTACCTAAGTGTACCCTAAGTGTTACCTAAGTGTACCCTAAGTGTTACCTAAGTGTTACCTAAGTGTTACCCAAGTGTTACCTAAGTGTTACCTAAGTGTGCCCTAAGTGTTACCTAAGTGTTACCTAAGTGTGCCCTAAGTGTTACCTAAGTGTGCCCTAAGTGTTACCTAAGTGTGCCCTAAGTGTTACCTAAGTGTGCCCTAAGTGTTACCTAAGTGCTACCTAAGTGTTACCTAAGAGTTACCTAAGTGTTACATATGTGTTACCTAAGTGTGCCCTAAGTGTTACCTAAGTGTTACCTAAGTGTTACCTAAGTGTTACCTAAGTGTTACCTAAGTGTGCCCTAAGTGTTACCTAAGTGTGCCCTAAGTGTTACCTAAGTGTACCCTAAGTGTTACCTAAGTGTTACCTAAGTGTTACCCAAGTGTTACCCAAGTGTTACCTAAGTGTTATCTAAGTGTGCCCTAAGTGTTACCTAAGTGTGCCCTAAGTGTTACCTAAGTGTGCCCTAAGTGTTACCTAAGTGTGCCCTAAGTGTTACCTAAGTGTGCCTTAAGTGTTACCTAAGTGTGCCCTAAGTGTTACCTAAGTGTGCCCTAAGTGTTACCTTAGTGCGCCCTAAGTGTTACCTAAGTATGCCCTAAGTGTTACCTAAGTGTGCCCTAAGTGTTACCTAAGTGTTACCTAAGTGTTACCTAAGTGTTACCTAAGTGTGCCTTAAGTGTTACCTAAGTGTACCCTAAGTGTTACCTAAGTGTACCCTAAGTGTTACCTAAGTGTTACCTAAGTGTTACCCAAGTGTTACCTAAGTGTTACCTAAGTGTGACCTAAGTGTGCCCTAAGTGTTACCTAAGTGTGCCCTAAGTGTTACCTAAGTGTGCCCTAAGTGTTACCTAAGTGTGCCCTAAGTGTGCCCTAAGTGTGCCCTAAGTGTTACCTAAGTGTGCCCTAAGTGTTACCTAAGTGTGCCCTAAGTGTTACCTAAGTGCGCCCTAAGTGTTACCTAAGTGTGCCCTAAGTGTTACCTAGGTGTGCCCTAAGTGTTACCTAAGTGTACCCTAAGTGTTACCTAAGTGCTACCTAAGTGTTACCTAAGAGTTACCTAAGTGTTACATAAGTGTTACCTAATTGTGCCCTAAGTGTTACCTAAGTGTGCCCTAAGTGTTACCTAAGTGTGCCCTAAGTGTTACCTAAGTGTGCCCTAAGTGTTACCTAAGTGTGCCCTAAGTGTTACCTTAGTGCGCCCTAAGTGTTACCTAAGTGTGCCCTAAGTGTTACCTAGGTGTGCCCTAAGTGTTACCTAAGTGTACCCTAAGTGTTACCTAAGTGCTACCTAAGTGTTACCTAAGAGTTACCTAAGTGTTACATAAGTGTTACCTAAGTGTGCCCTAAGTGTTACCTAAGTGTTACCTAAGTGTTACCTAAGTGTTACCTAAGTGTTACCTAAGTGTGCCCTTAGTGTTACCTAAGTGTACCCTAAGTGTTACCTAAGTGTACCCTAAGTGTTACCTAAGTGTTACCTAAGTGTTACCCAAGTGTTACCTAAGTGTTACCTAAGTGTGCCCTAAGTGTTACCTAAGTGTTACCTAAGTGTGCCCTAAGTGTTACCTAAGTGTGCCCTAAGTGTTACCTAAGTGTGCCCTAAGTGTTACCTAAGTGTGCCCTAAGTGTTACCTAAGTGCTACATAAGTGTTACCTAAGAGTTACCTAAGTGTTACATAAGTGTTACCTAAGTGTGCCCTAAGTGTTACCTAAGTGTTACCTAAGTGTTACCTAAGTGTTACCTAAGTGTGCCCTAAGTGTTACCTAAGTGTGCCCTAAGTGTTACCTAAGTGTACCCTAAGTGTTACCTAAGTGTTACCTAAGTGTTACCCAAGTGTTACCTAAGTGTTACCTAAGTGTTATCTAAGTGTGCCCTAAGTGTTACCTAAGTGTGCCCTAAGTGTTACCTAAGTGTGCCCTAAGTGTTACCTAAGTGTGCCCTAAGTGTTACCTAAGTGTGCCCTAAGTGTTACCTTAGTGCGCCCTAAGTGTTACCTAAGTGTGCCCTAAGTGTTACCTAAGTGTGCCCTAAGTGTTACCTAAGTGTGCCCTAAGTGTTACCTAAGTGTGCCCTAAGTGTTACCTAAGTGTTACCTAAGTGTTACCTAAGTGTGCCCTAAGTGTTACCTAAGTGTGCCCTAAGTGTTACCTAAGTGTGCCCAAGTGTTACCTAAGTGTGCCCTAAGTGTTACCTAAGTGTACCCTAAGTGTTACCTAAGTGTGCCCTAAGTGTTACCTAAGTGTGCCCTAAGTGTTACCTAAGTGTGCCCTAAGTGTTACCTAAGTGTGCCCTAAGTGTTACCTAAGTGTGCCCTAAGTGTTACCTAAGTGTGCCCTAAGTGTTACCTAAGTGTTACCTAAGTGTGCCCTAAGTGTTACCTAAGTGTGCCCTAAGTGTTACCTAAGTGTGCCCTAAGTGTTACCTAAGTGTGCCCTAAGTGTGCCCTAAGTGTGCCCTAAGTGTTACCTAAGTGTGCCCTAAGTGTTACCTAAGTGTGCCCTAAGTGTTACCTAAGTGTGCCCTAAGTGTTACCTTAGTGCGCCCTAAGTGTTACCTAAGTGTGCCCTAAGTGTTACCTAGGTGTGCCCTAAGTGTTACCTAAGTGTACCCTAAGTGTTACCTAAGTGCTACCTAAGTGTTACCTAAGAGTTACCTAAGTGTTACATAAGTGTTACCTAAGTGTGCCCTAAGTGTTACCTAAGTGTTACCTAAGTGTTACCTAAGTGTTACCTAAGTGTTACCTAAGTGTGCCCTAAGTGTTACCTAAGTGTACCCTAAGTGTTACCTAAGTGTACCCTAAGTGTTACCTAAGTGTTACCTAAGTGTTACCCAAGTGTTACCTAAGTGTTACCTAAGTGTGCCCTAAGTGTTACCTAAGTGTTACCTAAGTGTGCCCTAAGTGTTACCTAAGTGTGCCCTAAGTGTTACCTAAGTGTGCCCTAAGTGTTACCTAAGTGTGCCCTAAGTGTTACCTAAGTGCTACATAAGTGTTACCTAAGAGTTACCTAAGTGTTACATAAGTGTTACCTAAGTGTGCCCTAAGTGTTACCTAAGTGTTACCTAAGTGTTACCTAAGTGTTACCTAAGTGTGCCCTAAGTGTTACCTAAGTGTGCCCTAAGTGTTACCTAAGTGTACCCTAAGTGTTACCTAAGTGTTACCTAAGTGTTACCCAAGTGTTACCTAAGTGTTACCTAAGTGTTATCTAAGTGTGCCCTAAGTGTTACCTAAGTGTGCCCTAAGTGTTACCTAAGTGTGCCCTAAGTGTTACCTAAGTGTGCCCTAAGTGTTACCTAAGTGTGCCCTAAGTGTTACCTTAGTGCGCCCTAAGTGTTACCTAAGTGTGCCCTAAGTGTTACCTAAGTGTGCCCTAAGTGTTACCTAAGTGTGCCCTAAGTGTTACCTAAGTGTGCCCTAAGTGTTACCTAAGTGTACCCTAAGTGTTACCTAAGTGTGCCCTAAGTGTTACCTAAGTGTGCCCTAAGTGTTACCTAAGTGTGCCCTAAGTGTTACCTAAGTGTGCCCTAAGTGTTACCTAAGTGTGCCCTAAGTGTTACCTAAGTGTGCCCTAAGTGTTACCTAAGTGTTACCTAAGTGTGCCCTAAGTGTTACCTAAGTGTGCCCTAAGTGTTACCTAAGTGTGCCCTAAGTGTTACCTAAGTGTGCCCTAAGTGTGCCCTAAGTGTGCCCTAAGTGTTACCTAAGTGTGCCCTAAGTGTTACCTAAGTGTGCCCTAAGTGTTACCTTAGTGTGCCCCAAGTGTTACCTAAGTGTGCCCTAAGTGTTACCTAAGTGTACCCTAAGTGTTACCTAAGTGCTACCTAAGTGTTACCTAAGAGTTACCTAAGTGTTACATAAGTGTTACCTAAGTGTGCCCTAAGTGTTACCTAAGTGTTACCTAAGTGTTACCTAAGTGTTACCTAAGTGTGCCCTAAGTGTTACCTAAGTGTACCCTAAGTGTTACCTAAGTGTACCCTAAGTGTTACATAAGTGTGCCCTAAGTGTTACCTAAGTGTGCCCTAAGTGTTACCTAAGTGTGCCCCAAGTGTTACCGAAGTGTGCCCTAAGTGTTACCTAAGTGTACCCTAAGTGTTACCTAAGTGCTACCTAAGTGTTACCTAAGAGTTACCTAAGTGTTACATAAGTGTTACCTAAGTGTGCCCTAAGTGTTACCTAAGTGTTACCTAAGTGTTACCTAAGTGTTACCTAAGTGTGCCCTAAGTGTTACCTAAGTGTACCCTAAGTGTTACCTAAGTGTACCCTAAGTGTTACCTAAGTGTTACCTAAGTGTTACCCAAGTGTTACCTAAGTGTTACCTAAGTGTACCCTAAGTGTTACCTAAGTGCTACCTAAGTGTTACCTAAGAGTTACCTAAGTGTTACATAAGTGTTACCTAAGTGTGCCCTAAGTGTTACCTAAGTGTTACCTAAGTGTTACCTAAGTGTTACCTAAGTGTGCCCTAAGTGTTACCTAAGTGTACCCTAAGTGTTACCTAAGTGTACCCTAAGTGTTACCTAAGTGTTACCTAAGTGTTACCCAAGTGTTACCTAAGTGTTACCTAAGTGTGCCCTAAGTGTTACCTAAGTGTTACCTAAGTGTGCCCTAAGTGTTACCTAAGTGTGCCCTAAGTGTTACCTAAGTGTGCCCTAAGTGTTACCTAAGTGTGCCCTAAGTGTTACCTAAGTGCTACCTAAGTGTTACCTAAGAGTTACCTAAGTGTTACATATGTGTTACCTAAGTGTGCCCTAAGTGTTACCTAAGTGTTACCTAAGTGTTACCTAAGTGTTACCTAAGTGTGCCCTAAGTGTTACCTAAGTGTGCCCTAAGTGTTACCTAAGTGTACCCTAAGTGTTACCTAAGTGTTACCTAAGTGTTACCCAAGTGTTACCCAAGTGTTACCTAAGTGTTATCTAAGTGTGCCCTAAGTGTTACCTAAGTGTGCCCTAAGTGTTACCTAAGTGTGCCCTAAGTGTTACCTAAGTGTGCCCTAAGTGTTACCTAAGTGTGCCTTAAGTGTTACCTAAGTGTGCCCTAAGTGTTACCTAAGTGTGCCCTAAGTGTTACCTTAGTGCGCCCTAAGTGTTACCTAAGTATGCCCTAAGTGTTACCTAAGTGTGCCCTAAGTGTTACCTAAGTGTTACCTAAGTGTTACCTAAGTGTTACCTAAGTGTGCCTTAAGTGTTACCTAAGTGTACCCTAAGTGTTACCTAAGTGTACCCTAAGTGTTACCTAAGTGTTACCTAAGTGTTACCCAAGTGTTACCTAAGTGTTACCTAAGTGTGACCTAAGTGTGCCCTAAGTGTTACCTAAGTGTGCCCTAAGTGTTACCTAAGTGTGCCCTAAGTGTTACCTAAGTGTGCCCTAAGTGTGCCCTAAGTGTGCCCTAAGTGTTACCTAAGTGTGCCCTAAGTGTTACCTAAGTGTGCCCTAAGTGTTACCTTAGTGCGCCCTAAGTGTTACCTAAGTGTGCCCTAAGTGTTACCTAGGTGTGCCCTAAGTGTTACCTAAGTGTACCCTAAGTGTTACCTAAGTGCTACCTAAGTGTTACCTAAGAGTTACCTAAGTGTTACATAAGTGTTACCTAAGTGTGCCCTAAGTGTTACCTAAGTGTGCCCTAAGTGTTACCTAAGTGTGCCCTAAGTGTTACCTAAGTGTGCCCTAAGTGTTACCTAAGTGTGCCCTAAGTGTTACCTTAGTGCGCCCTAAGTGTTACCTAAGTGTGCCCTAAGTGTTACCTAGGTGTGCCCTAAGTGTTACCTAAGTGTACCCTAAGTGTTACCTAAGTGCTACCTAAGTGTTACCTAAGAGTTACCTAAGTGTTACATAAGTGTTACCTAAGTGTGCCCTAAGTGTTACCTAAGTGTTACCTAAGTGTTACCTAAGTGTTACCTAAGTGTTACCTAAGTGTGCCCTTAGTGTTACCTAAGTGTACCCTAAGTGTTACCTAAGTGTACCCTAAGTGTTACCTAAGTGTTACCTAAGTGTTACCCAAGTGTTACCTAAGTGTTACCTAAGTGTGCCCTAAGTGTTACCTAAGTGTTACCTAAGTGTGCCCTAAGTGTTACCTAAGTGTGCCCTAAGTGTTACCTAAGTGTGCCCTAAGTGTTACCTAAGTGTGCCCTAAGTGTTACCTAAGTGCTACATAAGTGTTACCTAAGAGTTACCTAAGTGTTACATAAGTGTTACCTAAGTGTGCCCTAAGTGTTACCTAAGTGTTACCTAAGTGTTACCTAAGTGTTACCTAAGTGTGCCCTAAGTGTTACCTAAGTGTGCCCTAAGTGTTACCTAAGTGTGCCCAAGTGTTACCTAAGTGTGCCCTAAGTGTTACCTAAGTGTACCCTAAGTGTTACCTAAGTGTGCCCTAAGTGTTACCTAAGTGTGCCCTAAGTGTTACCTAAGTGTGCCCTAAGTGTTACCTAAGTGTGCCCTAAGTGTTACCTAAGTGTGCCCTAAGTGTTACCTAAGTGTGCCCTAAGTGTTACCTAAGTGTGCCCTAAGTGTTACCTAAGTGTGCCCTAAGTGTTACCTAAGTGTGCCCTAAGTGTTACCTAAGTGTGCCCTAAGTGTTACCTAAGTGCTACATAAGTGTTACCTAAGAGTTACCTAAGTGTTACATAAGTGTTACCTAAGTGTGCCCTAAGTGTTACCTAAGTGTTACCTAAGTGTTACCTAAGTGTTACCTAAGTGTGCCCTAAGTGTTACCTAAGTGTGCCCTAAGTGTTACCTAAGTGTGCCCAAGTGTTACCTAAGTGTGCCCTAAGTGTTACCTAAGTGTACCCTAAGTGTTACCTAAGTGTGCCCTAAGTGTTACCTAAGTGTGCCCTAAGTGTTACCTAAGTGTGCCCTAAGTGTTACCTAAGTGTGCCCTAAGTGTTACCTAAGTGTGCCCTAAGTGTTACCTAAGTGTGCCCTAAGTGTTACCTAAGTGTTACCTAAGTGTGCCCTAAGTGTTACCTAAGTGTGCCCTAAGTGTTACCTAAGTGTGCCCTAAGTGTTACCTAAGTGTGCCCTAAGTGTGCCCTAAGTGTGCCCTAAGTGTTACCTAAGTGTGCCCTAAGTGTTACCTAAGTGTGCCCTAAGTGTTACCTAAGTGTGCCCTAAGTGTTACCTAAGTGTGCCCTAAGTGTTACCTAAGTGTGCCCTAAGTGTTACCTAAGTGTTACCTAAGTGTGCCCTAAGTGTTACCTAAGTGTGCCCTAAGTGTTACCTAAGTGTGCCCTAAGTGTTACCTAAGTGTGCCCTAAGTGTGCCCTAAGTGTGCCCTAAGTGTTACCTAAGTGTGCCCTAAGTGTTACCTAAGTGTGCCCTAAGTGTTACCTTAGTGTGCCCCAAGTGTTACCTAAGTGTGCCCTAAGTGTTACCTAAGTGTACCCTAAGTGTTACCTAAGTGCTACCTAAGTGTTACCTAAGAGTTACCTAAGTGTTACATAAGTGTTACCTAAGTGTGCCCTAAGTGTTACCTAAGTGTTACCTAAGTGTTACCTAAGTGTTACCTAAGTGTGCCCTAAGTGTTACCTAAGTGTACCCTAAGTGTTACCTAAGTGTACCCTAAGTGTTACATAAGTGTGCCCTAAGTGTTACCTAAGTGTGCCCTAAGTGTTACCTAAGTGTGCCCCAAGTGTTACCGAAGTGTGCCCTAAGTGTTACCTAAGTGTACCCTAAGTGTTACCTAAGTGCTACCTAAGTGTTACCTAAGAGTTACCTAAGTGTTACATAAGTGTTACCTAAGTGTGCCCTAAGTGTTACCTAAGTGTTACCTAAGTGTTACCTAAGTGTTACCTAAGTGTGCCCTAAGTGTTACCTAAGTGTACCCTAAGTGTTACCTAAGTGTACCCTAAGTGTTACCTAAGTGTTACCTAAGTGTTACCCAAGTGTTACCTAAGTGTTACCTAAGTGTTATCTAAGTGTGCCCTAAGTGTTACCTAAGTGTGCCCTAAGTGTTACCTAAGTGTGCCCTAAGTGTTACCTAAGTGTGCCCTAAGTGTTACCTAAGTGTACCCTAAGTGTTACCTAAGTGCTACCTAAGTGTTACCTAAGAGTTACCTAAGTGTTACATAAGTGTTACCTAAGTGTGCCCTAAGTGTTACCTAAGTGTTACCTAAGTGTTACCTAAGTGTTACCTAAGTGTGCCCTAAGTGTTACCTAAGTGTACCCTAAGTGTTACCTAAGTGTACCCTAAGTGTTACCTAAGTGTTACCTAAGTGTTACCCAAGTGTTACCTAAGTGTTACCTAAGTGTGCCCTAAGTGTTACCTAAGTGTTACCTAAGTGTGCCCTAAGTGTTACCTAAGTGTGCCCTAAGTGTTACCTAAGTGTGCCCTAAGTGTTACCTAAGTGTGCCCTAAGTGTTACCTAAGTGCTACCTAAGTGTTACCTAAGAGTTACCTAAGTGTTACATATGTGTTACCTAAGTGTGCCCTAAGTGTTACCTAAGTGTTACCTAAGTGTTACCTAAGTGTTACCTAAGTGTTACCTAAGTGTGCCCTAAGTGTTACCTAAGTGTGCCCTAAGTGTTACCTAAGTGTACCCTAAGTGTTACCTAAGTGTTACCTAAGTGTTACCCAAGTGTTACCCAAGTGTTACCTAAGTGTTATCTAAGTGTGCCCTAAGTGTTACCTAAGTGTGCCCTAAGTGTTACCTAAGTGTGCCCTAAGTGTTACCTAAGTGTGCCCTAAGTGTTACCTAAGTGTGCCTTAAGTGTTACCTAAGTGTGCCCTAAGTGTTACCTAAGTGTGCCCTAAGTGTTACCTTAGTGCGCCCTAAGTGTTACCTAAGTATGCCCTAAGTGTTACCTAAGTGTGCCCTAAGTGTTACCTAAGTGTTACCTAAGTGTTACCTAAGTGTTACCTAAGTGTGCCTTAAGTGTTACCTAAGTGTACCCTAAGTGTTACCTAAGTGTACCCTAAGTGTTACCTAAGTGTTACCTAAGTGTTACCCAAGTGTTACCTAAGTGTTACCTAAGTGTGACCTAAGTGTGCCCTAAGTGTTACCTAAGTGTGCCCTAAGTGTTACCTAAGTGTGCCCTAAGTGTTACCTAAGTGTGCCCTAAGTGTGCCCTAAGTGTGCCCTAAGTGTTACCTAAGTGTGCCCTAAGTGTTACCTAAGTGTGCCCTAAGTGTTACCTTAGTGCGCCCTAAGTGTTACCTAAGTGTGCCCTAAGTGTTACCTACGTGTGCCCTAAGTGTTACCTAAGTGTACCCTAAGTGTTACCTAAGTGCTACCTAAGTGTTACCTAAGAGTTACCTAAGTGTTACATAAGTGTTACCTAATTGTGCCCTAAGTGTTACCTAAGTGTGCCCTAAGTGTTACCTAAGTGTGCCCTAAGTGTTACCTAAGTGTGCCCTAAGTGTTACCTAAGTGTGCCCTAAGTGTTACCTTAGTGCGCCCTAAGTGTTACCTAAGTGTGCCCTAAGTGTTACCTAGGTGTGCCCTAAGTGTTACCTAAGTGTACCCTAAGTGTTACCTAAGTGCTACCTAAGTGTTACCTAAGAGTTACCTAAGTGTTACATAAGTGTTACCTAAGTGTGCCCTAAGTGTTACCTAAGTGTTACCTAAGTGTTACCTAAGTGTTACCTAAGTGTTACCTAAGTGTGCCCTTAGTGTTACCTAAGTGTACCCTAAGTGTTACCTAAGTGTACCCTAAGTGTTACCTAAGTGTTACCTAAGTGTTACCCAAGTGTTACCTAAGTGTTACCTAAGTGTGCCCTAAGTGTTACCTAAGTGTTACCTAAGTGTGCCCTAAGTGTTACCTAAGTGTGCCCTAAGTGTTACCTAAGTGTGCCCTAAGTGTTACCTAAGTGTGCCCTAAGTGTTACCTAAGTGCTACATAAGTGTTACCTAAGAGTTACCTAAGTGTTACATAAGTGTTACCTAAGTGTGCCCTAAGTGTTACCTAAGTGTTACCTAAGTGTTACCTAAGTGTTACCTAAGTGTGCCCTAAGTGTTACCTAAGTGTGCCCTAAGTGTTACCTAAGTGTACCCTAAGTGTTACCTAAGTGTTACCTAAGTGTTACCCAAGTGTTACCTAAGTGTTACCTAAGTGTTATCTAAGTGTGCCCTAAGTGTTACCTAAGTGTGCCCTAAGTGTTACCTAAGTGTGCCCTAAGTGTTACCTAAGTGTGCCCTAAGTGTTACCTAAGTGTGCCCTAAGTGTTACCTTAGTGCGCCCTAAGTGTTACCTAAGTGTGCCCTAAGTGTTACCTAAGTGTGCCCTAAGTGTTACCTAAGTGTGCCCTAAGTGTTACCTAAGTGTGCCCTAAGTGTTACCTAAGTGTTACCTAAGTGTTACCTAAGTGTGCCCTAAGTGTTACCTAAGTGTGCCCTAAGTGTTACCTAAGTGTGCCCAAGTGTTACCTAAGTGTGCCCTAAGTGTTACCTAAGTGTACCCTAAGTGTTACCTAAGTGTGCCCTAAGTGTTACCTAAGTGTGCCCTAAGTGTTACCTAAGTGTGCCCTAAGTGTTACCTAAGTGTGCCCTAAGTGTTACCTAAGTGTGCCCTAAGTGTTACCTAAGTGTGCCCTAAGTGTTACCTAAGTGTTACCTAAGTGTGCCCTAAGTGTTACCTAAGTGTGCCCTAAGTGTTACCTAAGTGTGCCCTAAGTGTTACCTAAGTGTGCCCTAAGTGTGCCCTAAGTGTGCCCTAAGTGTTACCTAAGTGTGCCCTAAGTGTTACCTAAGTGTGCCCTAAGTGTTACCTAAGTGTGCCCTAAGTGTTACCTTAGTGCGCCCTAAGTGTTACCTAAGTGTGCCCTAAGTGTTACCTAGGTGTGCCCTAAGTGTTACCTAAGTGTACCCTAAGTGTTACCTAAGTGCTACCTAAGTGTTACCTAAGAGTTACCTAAGTGTTACATAAGTGTTACCTAAGTGTGCCCTAAGTGTTACCTAAGTGTTACCTAAGTGTTACCTAAGTGTTACCTAAGTGTTACCTAAGTGTGCCCTAAGTGTTACCTAAGTGTACCCTAAGTGTTACCTAAGTGTACCCTAAGTGTTACCTAAGTGTTACCTAAGTGTTACCCAAGTGTTACCTAAGTGTTACCTAAGTGTGCCCTAAGTGTTACCTAAGTGTTACCTAAGTGTGCCCTAAGTGTTACCTAAGTGTGCCCTAAGTGTTACCTAAGTGTGCCCTAAGTGTTACCTAAGTGTGCCCTAAGTGTTACCTAAGTGCTACATAAGTGTTACCTAAGAGTTACCTAAGTGTTACATAAGTGTTACCTAAGTGTGCCCTAAGTGTTACCTAAGTGTTACCTAAGTGTTACCTAAGTGTTACCTAAGTGTGCCCTAAGTGTTACCTAAGTGTGCCCTAAGTGTTACCTAAGTGTACCCTAAGTGTTACCTAAGTGTTACCTAAGTGTTACCCAAGTGTTACCTAAGTGTTACCTAAGTGTTATCTAAGTGTGCCCTAAGTGTTACCTAAGTGTGCCCTAAGTGTTACCTAAGTGTGCCCTAAGTGTTACCTAAGTGTGCCCTAAGTGTTACCTAAGTGTGCCCTAAGTGTTACCTTAGTGCGCCCTAAGTGTTACCTAAGTGTGCCCTAAGTGTTACCTAAGTGTGCCCTAAGTGTTACCTAAGTGTGCCCTAAGTGTTACCTAAGTGTGCCCTAAGTGTTACCTAAGTGTACCCTAAGTGTTACCTAAGTGTGCCCTAAGTGTTACCTAAGTGTGCCCTAAGTGTTACCTAAGTGTGCCCTAAGTGTTACCTAAGTGTGCCCTAAGTGTTACCTAAGTGTGCCCTAAGTGTTACCTAAGTGTGCCCTAAGTGTTACCTAAGTGTTACCTAAGTGTTACCCAAGTGTTACCTAAGTGTTACCTAAGTGTGACCTAAGTGTGCCCTAAGTGTTACCTAAGTGTGCCCTAAGTGTTACCTAAGTGTGCCCTAAGTGTTACCTAAGTGTGCCCTAAGTGTGCCCTAAGTGTGCCCTAAGTGTTACCTAAGTGTGCCCTAAGTGTTACCTTAGTGCGCCCTAAGTGTTACCTAAGTGTGCCCTAAGTGTTACCTAGGTGTGCCCTAAGTGTTACCTAAGTGTACCCTAAGTGTTACCTAAGTGCTACCTAAGTGTTACCTAAGAGTTACCTAAGTGTTACATAAGTGTTACCTAATTGTGCCCTAAGTGTTACCTAAGTGTGCCCTAAGTGTTACCTAAGTGTGCCCTAAGTGTTACCTAAGTGTGCCCTAAGTGTTACCTAAGTGTGCCCTAAGTGTTACCTTAGTGCGCCCTAAGTGTTACCTAAGTGTGCCCTAAGTGTTACCTAGGTGTGCCCTAAGTGTTACCTAAGTGTACCCTAAGTGTTACCTAAGTGCTACCTAAGTGTTACCTAAGAGTTACCTAAGTGTTACATAAGTGTTACCTAAGTGTGCCCTAAGTGTTACCTAAGTGTTACCTAAGTGTTACCTAAGTGTTACCTAAGTGTTACCTAAGTGTGCCCTTAGTGTTACCTAAGTGTACCCTAAGTGTTACCTAAGTGTACCCTAAGTGTTACCTAAGTGTTACCTAAGTGTTACCCAAGTGTTACCTAAGTGTTACCTAAGTGTGCCCTAAGTGTTACCTAAGTGTTACCTAAGTGTGCCCTAAGTGTTACCTAAGTGTGCCCTAAGTGTTACCTAAGTGTGCCCTAAGTGTTACCTAAGTGTGCCCTAAGTGTTACCTAAGTGCTACATAAGTGTTACCTAAGAGTTACCTAAGTGTTACATAAGTGTTACCTAAGTGTGCCCTAAGTGTTACCTAAGTGTTACCTAAGTGTTACCTAAGTGTTACCTAAGTGTGCCCTAAGTGTTACCTAAGTGTGCCCTAAGTGTTACCTAAGTGTGCCCAAGTGTTACCTAAGTGTGCCCTAAGTGTTACCTAAGTGTACCCTAAGTGTTACCTAAGTGTGCCCTAAGTGTTACCTAAGTGTGCCCTAAGTGTTACCTAAGTGTGCCCTAAGTGTTACCTAAGTGTGCCCTAAGTGTTACCTAAGTGTGCCCTAAGTGTTACCTAAGTGTGCCCTAAGTGTTACCTAAGTGTTACCTAAGTGTGCCCTAAGTGTTACCTAAGTGTGCCCTAAGTGTTACCTAAGTGTGCCCTAAGTGTTACCTAAGTGTGCCCTAAGTGTGCCCTAAGTGTGCCCTAAGTGTTACCTAAGTGTGCCCTAAGTGTTACCTAAGTGTGCCCTAAGTGTTACCTTAGTGCGCCCTAAGTGTTACCTAAGTGTGCCCTAAGTGTTACCTAGGTGTGCCCTAAGTGTTACCTAAGTGTACCCTAAGTGTTACCTAAGTGCTACCTAAGTGTTACCTAAGAGTTACCTAAGTGTTACATAAGTGTTACCTAATTGTGCCCTAAGTGTTACCTAAGTGTGCCCTAAGTGTTACCTAAGTGTGCCCTAAGTGTTACCTAAGTGTGCCCTAAGTGTTACCTAAGTGTGCCCTAAGTGTTACCTAAGTGTGCCCTAAGTGTTACCTAAGTGTGCCCTAAGTGTTACCTAAGTGTGCCCTAAGTGTTACCTAAGTGTGCCCTAAGTGTTACCTAAGTGTGCCCTAAGTGTTACCTAAGTGTGCCCTAAGTGTTACCTAAGTGTTACCTAAGTGTGCCCCAAGTGTTACCTAAGTGTGCCCTAAGTGTTACCTAAGTGTACCCTAAGTGTTACCTAAGTGCTACCTAAGTGTTACCTAAGAGTTACCTAAGTGTTACATAAGTGTTACCTAAGTGTGCCCTAAGTGTTACCTAAGTGTTACCTAAGTGTTACCTAAGTGTTACCTAAGTGTGCCCTAAGTGTTACCTAAGTGTACCCTAAGTGTTACCTAAGTGTTACCTAAGTGTTACCTAAGTGTTACCTAAGTGTTACCCAAGTGTTACCTAAGTGTTACCTAAGTGTGCCCTAAGTGTTACCTAAGTGTTACCTAAGTGTGCCCTAAGTGTTACCTAAGTGTGCCCTAAGTGTTACCTAAGTGTGCCCTAAGTGTTACCTAAGTGTGCCCTAAGTGTTACCTAAGTGCTACCTAAGTGTTACCTAAGAGTTACCTAAGTGTTACATAAGTGTTACCTAAGTGTGCCCTAAGTGTTACCTAAGTGTTACCTAAGTGTTACCTAAGTGTTACCTAAGTGTGCCCTAAGTGTTACCTAAGTGTGCCCTAAGTGTTACCTAAGTGTACCCTAAGTGTTACCTAAGTGTTACCTAAGTGTTACCCAAGTGTTACCTAAGTGTTACCTAAGTGTTATCTAAGTGTGCCCTAAGTGTTACCTAAGTGTGCCCTAAGTGTTACCTAAGTGTGCCCTAAGTGTTACCTAAGTGTTACCTAAGTGTTACCCAAGTGTTACCTAAGTGTTACCTAAGTGTGCCCTAAGTGTTACCTAAGTGTTACCTAAGTGTGCCCTAAGTGTTACCTAAGTGTGCCCTAAGTGTTACCTAAGTGTGCCCTAAGTGTTACCTAGGTGTGCCCTAAGTGTTACCTAAGTGTACCCTAAGTGTTACCTAAGTGCTACCTAAGTGTTACCTAAGAGTTACCTAAGTGTTACATAAGTGTTACCTAATTGTGCCCTAAGTGTTACCTAAGTGTGCCCTAAGTGTTACCTAAGTGTGCCCTAAGTGTTACCTAAGTGTGCCCTAAGTGTTACCTAAGTGTGCCCTAAGTGTTACCTAAGTGTGCCCTAAGTGTTACCTAAGTGTGCCCTAAGTGTTACCTAAGTGTGCCCTAAGTGTTACCTAAGTGTGCCCTAAGTGTTACCTAAGTGTGCCCTAAGTGTTACCTAAGTGTGCCCTAAGTGTTACCTAAGTGTTACCTAAGTGTGCCCCAAGTGTTACCTAAGTGTGCCCTAAGTGTTACCTAAGTGTACCCTAAGTGTTACCTAAGTGCTACCTAAGTGTTACCTAAGAGTTACCTAAGTGTTACATAAGTGTTACCTAAGTGTGCCCTAAGTGTTACCTAAGTGTTACCTAAGTGTTACCTAAGTGTTACCTAAGTGTGCCCTAAGTGTTACCTAAGTGTACCCTAAGTGTTACCTAAGTGTACCCTAAGTGTTACCTAAGTGTTACCTAAGTGTTACCCAAGTGTTACCTAAGTGTTACCTAAGTGTGCCCTAAGTGTTACCTAAGTGTTACCTAAGTGTGCCCTAAGTGTTACCTAAGTGTGCCCTAAGTGTTACCTAAGTGTGCCCTAAGTGTTACCTAAGTGTGCCCTAAGTGTTACCTAAGTGCTACCTAAGTGTTACCTAAGAGTTACCTAAGTGTTACATAAGTGTTACCTAAGTGTGCCCTAAGTGTTACCTAAGTGTTACCTAAGTGTTACCTAAGTGTTACCTAAGTGTGCCCTAAGTGTTACCTAAGTGTGCCCTAAGTGTTACCTAAGTGTACCCTAAGTGTTACCTAAGTGTTACCTAAGTGTTACCCAAGTGTTACCTAAGTGTTACCTAAGTGTTATCTAAGTGTGCCCTAAGTGTTACCTAAGTGTGCCCTAAGTGTTACCTAAGTGTGCCCTAAGTGTTACCTAAGTGTGCCCTAAGTGTTACCTAAGTGTGCCCTAAGTGTTACCTAAGTGTGCCCTAAGTGTTACCTAAGTGTGCCCTAAGTGTTACCTTAGTGCGCCCTAAGTGTTACCTAAGTGTGCCCTAAGTGTTACCTAAGTGTGCCCTAAGTGTTACCTAAGTGTTACCTAAGTGTTACCTAAGTGTTACCTAAGTGTACCTTAAGTGTTACCTAAGTGTACCCTAAGTGTTACCTAAGTGTACCCTAAGTGTTACCTAAGTGTTACCTAAGTGTTACCCAAGTGTTACCTAAGTGTTACCTAAGTGTGACCTAAGTGTGCCCTAAGTGTTACCTAAGTGTGCCCTAAGTGTTACCTAAGTGTGCCCTAAGTGTTACCTAAGTGTGCCCTAAGTGTTACCTAAGTGTGCCCTAAGTGTTACCTAAGTGTGCCCTAAGTGTTACCTAAGTGTGCCCTAAGTGTTACCTAAGTGTGCCCTAAGTGTTACCTTAGTGCGCCCTAAGTGTTACCTTAGTGCGCCCTAAGTGTTACCTAAGTGTGCCCTAAGTGTTACCTAAGTGTGCCCTAAGTGTTACCTAAGTGTGCCCTAAGTGTTACCTAAGTGTGCCCTAAGTGTTACCTAAGTGCTACCTAAGTGTTACCTAAGAGTTACCTAAGTGTTACATAAGTGTTACCTAAGTGTGCCCTAAGTGTTACCTAAGTGTTACCTAAGTGTTACCTAAGTGTTACCTAAGTGTGCCCTAAGTGTTACCTAAGTGTGCCCTAAGTGTTACCTAAGTGTTACCTAAGTGTTACCCAAGTGTTACCTAAGTGTTACCTAAGTGTTACCTAAGTGTTATCTAAGTGTGCCCTAAGTGTTACCTAAATGTGCCCTAAGTGTTACCTAAGTGTGCCCTAAGTGTTACCTAAGTGTGCCCTAAGTGTTACCTAAGTGTGCCCTAAGTGTTACCTAAGTGTGCCCTAAGTGTTACCTAAGTGTGCCCTAAGTGTTACCTTAGTGCGCCCTAAGTGTTACCTAAGTGTGCCCTAAGTGTTACCTAAGTGTGCCCTAAGTATTACCTAAGTGTTACCTAAGTGTGCCCTAAGTGTTACCTAAGTGTGCCCTAAGTGTTACCTAAGTGTTACCTAAGTGTTACATAAGTGTTACCTAAGTGTGCCCTAAGTGTTACCTAAGTGTTACCTAAGTGTTACCTAAGTGCTACCTAAGTGTTACCTAAGAGTTACCTAAGTGTTACATAAGTGTTACCTAATTGTGCCCTAAGTGTTACCTAAGTGTGCCCTAAGTGTTACCTAAGTGTGCCCTAAGTGTTACCTAAGTGTGCCCTAAGTGTTACCTAAGTGTGCCCTAAGTGTTACCTTAGTGCGCCCTAAGTGTTACCTAAGTGTGCCCTAAGTGTTACCTAGGTGTGCCCTAAGTGTTACCTAAGTGTTACCCAAGTGTTACCTAAGTGTTACCTAAGTGTGCCCTAAGTGTTACCTAAGTGTTACCTAAGTGTGCCCTAAGTGTTACCTAAGTGTGCCCTAAGTGTTACCTAAGTGTACCCTAAGTGTTACCTAAGTGTTACCTAAGTGTTACCCAAGTGTTACCTAAGTGTTACCTAAGTGTTATCTAAGTGTGCCCTAAGTGTTACCTAAGTGTGCCCTAAGTGTTACCTAAGTGTGCCCTAAGTGTTACCTAAGTGTGCCCTAAGTGTTACCTAAGTGTGCCCTAAGTGTTACCTTAGTGCGCCCTAAGTGTTACCTAAGTGTTACCTAAGTGCTACCTAAGTGTTACCTAAGAGTTACCTAAGTGTTACATAAGTGTTACCTAATTGTGCCCTAAGTGTTACCTAAGTGTGCCCTAAGTGTTACCTAAGTGTGCCCTAAGTGTTACCTAAGTGTGCCCTAAGTGTTACCTAAGTGTGCCCTAAGTGTTACCTTAGTGCGCCCTAAGTGTTACCTAAGTGTGCCCTAAGTGTTACCTAGGTGTGCCCTAAGTGTTACCTAAGTGCTACCTAAGTGTTACCTAAGAGTTACCTAAGTGTTACATAAGTGTTACCTAAGTGTGCCCTAAGTGTTACCTAAGTGTTACCTAAGTGTTACCTAAGTGTTACCTAAGTGTTACCTAAGTGTGCCCTAAGTGTTACCTAAGTGTACCCTAAGTGTTACCTAAGTGTACCCTAAGTGTTACCTAAGTGTTACCTAAGTGTTACCCAAGTGTTACCTAAGTGTTACCTAAGTGTGCCCTAAGTGTTACCTAAGTGTTACCTAAGTGTGCCCTAAGTGTTACCTAAGTGTGCCCTAAGTGTTACCTAAGTGTGCCCTAAGTGTTACCTAAGTGTGCCCTAAGTGTTACCTAAGTGCTACATAAGTGTTACCTAAGAGTTACCTAAGTGTTACATAAGTGTTACCTAAGTGTGCCCTAAGTGTTACCTAAGTGTTACCTAAGTGTTACCTAAGTGTTACCTAAGTGTGCCCTAAGTGTTACCTAAGTGTGCCCTAAGTGTTACCTAAGTGTACCCTAAGTGTTACCTAAGTGTTACCTAAGTGTTACCCAAGTGTTACCTAAGTGTTACCTAAGTGTTATCTAAGTGTGCCCTAAGTGTTACCTAAGTGTGCCCTAAGTGTTACCTAAGTGTGCCCTAAGTGTTACCTAAGTGTGCCCTAAGTGTTACCTAAGTGTGCCCTAAGTGTTACCTTAGTGCGCCCTAAGTGTTACCTAAGTGTGCCCTAAGTGTTACCTAAGTGTACCCTAAGTGTTACCTAAGTGTACCCTAAGTGTTACCTAAGTGTTACCTAAGTGTTACCCAAGTGTTACCTAAGTGTTACCTAAGTGTACCCTAAGTGTTACCTAAGTGCTACCTAAGTGTTACCTAAGAGTTACCTAAGTGTTACATAAGTGTTACCTAAGTGTGCCCTAAGTGTTACCTAAGTGTTACCTAAGTGTTACCTAAGTGTTACCTAAGTGTGCCCTAAGTGTTACCTAAGTGTACCCTAAGTGTTACCTAAGTGTACCCTAAGTGTTACCTAAGTGTTACCTAAGTGTTACCCAAGTGTTACCTAAGTGTTACCTAAGTGTGCCCTAAGTGTTACCTAAGTGTTACCTAAGTGTGCCCTAAGTGTTACCTAAGTGTGCCCTAAGTGTTACCTAAGTGTGCCCTAAGTGTTACCTAAGTGTGCCCTAAGTGTTACCTAAGTGCTACCTAAGTGTTACCTAAGAGTTACCTAAGTGTTACATATGTGTTACCTAAGTGTGCCCTAAGTGTTACCTAAGTGTTACCTAAGTGTTACCTAAGTGTTACCTAAGTGTTACCTAAGTGTGCCCTAAGTGTTACCTAAGTGTGCCCTAAGTGTTACCTAAGTGTACCCTAAGTGTTACCTAAGTGTTACCTAAGTGTTACCCAAGTGTTACCCAAGTGTTACCTAAGTGTTATCTAAGTGTGCCCTAAGTGTTACCTAAGTGTGCCCTAAGTGTTACCTAAGTGTGCCCTAAGTGTTACCTAAGTGTGCCCTAAGTGTTACCTAAGTGTGCCTTAAGTGTTACCTAAGTGTGCCCTAAGTGTTACCTAAGTGTGCCCTAAGTGTTACCTTAGTGCGCCCTAAGTGTTACCTAAGTATGCCCTAAGTGTTACCTAAGTGTGCCCTAAGTGTTACCTAAGTGTTACCTAAGTGTTACCTAAGTGTTACCTAAGTGTGCCTTAAGTGTTACCTAAGTGTACCCTAAGTGTTACCTAAGTGTACCCTAAGTGTTACCTAAGTGTTACCTAAGTGTTACCCAAGTGTTACCTAAGTGTTACCTAAGTGTGACCTAAGTGTGCCCTAAGTGTTACCTAAGTGTGCCCTAAGTGTTACCTAAGTGTGCCCTAAGTGTTACCTAAGTGTGCCCTAAGTGTGCCCTAAGTGTGCCCTAAGTGTTACCTAAGTGTGCCCTAAGTGTTACCTAAGTGTGCCCTAAGTGTTACCTTAGTGCGCCCTAAGTGTTACCTAAGTGTGCCCTAAGTGTTACCTAGGTGTGCCCTAAGTGTTACCTAAGTGTACCCTAAGTGTTACCTAAGTGCTACCTAAGTGTTACCTAAGAGTTACCTAAGTGTTACATAAGTGTTACCTAATTGTGCCCTAAGTGTTACCTAAGTGTGCCCTAAGTGTTACCTAAGTGTGCCCTAAGTGTTACCTAAGTGTGCCCTAAGTGTTACCTAAGTGTGCCCTAAGTGTTACCTTAGTGCGCCCTAAGTGTTACCTAAGTGTGCCCTAAGTGTTACCTAGGTGTGCCCTAAGTGTTACCTAAGTGTACCCTAAGTGTTACCTAAGTGCTACCTAAGTGTTACCTAAGAGTTACCTAAGTGTTACATAAGTGTTACCTAAGTGTGCCCTAAGTGTTACCTAAGTGTTACCTAAGTGTTACCTAAGTGTTACCTAAGTGTTACCTAAGTGTGCCCTTAGTGTTACCTAAGTGTACCCTAAGTGTTACCTAAGTGTACCCTAAGTGTTACCTAAGTGTTACCTAAGTGTTACCCAAGTGTTACCTAAGTGTTACCTAAGTGTGCCCTAAGTGTTACCTAAGTGTTACCTAAGTGTGCCCTAAGTGTTACCTAAGTGTGCCCTAAGTGTTACCTAAGTGTGCCCTAAGTGTTACCTAAGTGTGCCCTAAGTGTTACCTAAGTGCTACATAAGTGTTACCTAAGAGTTACCTAAGTGTTACATAAGTGTTACCTAAGTGTGCCCTAACTGTTACCTAAGTGTTACCTAAGTGTTACCTAAGTGTTACCTAAGTGTGCCCTAAGTGTTACCTAAGTGTGCCCTAAGTGTTACCTAAGTGTACCCTAAGTGTTACCTAAGTGTTACCTAAGTGTTACCCAAGTGTTACCTAAGTGTTACCTAAGTGTTATCTAAGTGTGCCCTAAGTGTTACCTAAGTGTGCCCTAAGTGTTACCTAAGTGTGCCCTAAGTGTTACCTAAGTGTGCCCTAAGTGTTACCTAAGTGTGCCCTAAGTGTTACCTTAGTGCGCCCTAAGTGTTACCTAAGTGTGCCCTAAGTGTTACCTAAGTGTGCCCTAAGTGTTACCTAAGTGTGCCCTAAGTGTTACCTAAGTGTGCCCTAAGTGTTACCTAAGTGTTACCTAAGTGTTACCTAAGTGTGCCCTAAGTGTTACCTAAGTGTGCCCTAAGTGTTACCTAAGTGTGCCCAAGTGTTACCTAAGTGTGCCCTAAGTGTTACCTAAGTGTACCCTAAGTGTTACCTAAGTGTGCCCTAAGTGTTACCTAAGTGTGCCCTAAGTGTTACCTAAGTGTGCCCTAAGTGTTACCTAAGTGTGCCCTAAGTGTTACCTAAGTGTGCCCTAAGTGTTACCTAAGTGTGCCCTAAGTGTTACCTAAGTGTTACCTAAGTGTGCCCTAAGTGTTACCTAAGTGTGCCCTAAGTGTTACCTAAGTGTGCCCTAAGTGTTACCTAAGTGTGCCCTAAGTGTGCCCTAAGTGTGCCCTAAGTGTTACCTAAGTGTGCCCTAAGTGTTACCTAAGTGTGCCCTAAGTGTTACCTAAGTGTGCCCTAAGTGTTACCTTAGTGCGCCCTAAGTGTTACCTAAGTGTGCCCTAAGTGTTACCTAGGTGTGCCCTAAGTGTTACCTAAGTGTACCCTAAGTGTTACCTAAGTGCTACCTAAGTGTTACCTAAGAGTTACCTAAGTGTTACATAAGTGTTACCTAAGTGTGCCCTAAGTGTTACCTAAGTGTTACCTAAGTGTTACCTAAGTGTTACCTAAGTGTTACCTAAGTGTGCCCTAAGTGTTACCTAAGTGTACCCTAAGTGTTACCTAAGTGTACCCTAAGTGTTACCTAAGTGTTACCTAAGTGTTACCCAAGTGTTACCTAAGTGTTACCTAAGTGTGCCCTAAGTGTTACCTAAGTGTTACCTAAGTGTGCCCTAAGTGTTACCTAAGTGTGCCCTAAGTGTTACCTAAGTGTGCCCTAAGTGTTACCTAAGTGTGCCCTAAGTGTTACCTAAGTGCTACATAAGTGTTACCTAAGAGTTACCTAAGTGTTACATAAGTGTTACCTAAGTGTGCCCTAAGTGTTACCTAAGTGTTACCTAAGTGTTACCTAAGTGTTACCTAAGTGTGCCCTAAGTGTTACCTAAGTGTGCCCTAAGTGTTACCTAAGTGTACCCTAAGTGTTACCTAAGTGTTACCTAAGTGTTACCCAAGTGTTACCTAAGTGTTACCTAAGTGTTATCTAAGTGTGCCCTAAGTGTTACCTAAGTGTGCCCTAAGTGTTACCTAAGTGTGCCCTAAGTGTTACCTAAGTGTGCCCTAAGTGTTACCTAAGTGTGCCCTAAGTGTTACCTTAGTGCGCCCTAAGTGTTACCTAAGTGTGCCCTAAGTGTTACCTAAGTGTGCCCTAAGTGTTACCTAAGTGTGCCCTAAGTGTTACCTAAGTGTGCCCTAAGTGTTACCTAAGTGTACCCTAAGTGTTACCTAAGTGTGCCCTAAGTGTTACCTAAGTGTGCCCTAAGTGTTACCTAAGTGTTACCTAAGTGTTACCCAAGTGTTACCTAAGTGTTACCTAAGTGTGCCCTAAGTGTTACCTAAGTGTTACCTAAGTGTGCCCTAAGTGTTACCTAAGTGTGCCCTAAGTGTTACCTAAGTGTGCCCTAAGTGTTACCTAAGTGTGCCCTAAGTGTTACCTAAGTGCTACATAAGTGTTACCTAAGAGTTACCTAAGTGTTACATAAGTGTTACCTAAGTGTGCCCTAAGTGTTACCTAAGTGTTACCTAAGTGTTACCTAAGTGTTACCTAAGTGTGCCCTAAGTGTTACCTAAGTGTGCCCTAAGTGTTACCTAAGTGTACCCTAAGTGTTACCTAAGTGTTACCTAAGTGTTACCCAAGTGTTACCTAAGTGTTACCTAAGTGTTATCTAAGTGTGCCCTAAGTGTTACCTAAGTGTGCCCTAAGTGTTACCTAAGTGTGCCCTAAGTGTTACCTAAGTGTGCCCTAAGTGTTACCTAAGTGTGCCCTAAGTGTTACCTTAGTGCGCCCTAAGTGTTACCTAAGTGTGCCCTAAGTGTTACCTAAGTGTGCCCTAAGTGTTACCTAAGTGTGCCCTAAGTGTTACCTAAGTGTGCCCTAAGTGTTACCTAAGTGTACCCTAAGTGTTACCTAAGTGTGCCCTAAGTGTTACCTAAGTGTGCCCTAAGTGTTACCTAAGTGTGCCCTAAGTGTTACCTAAGTGTGCCCTAAGTGTTACCTAAGTGTGCCCTAAGTGTTACCTAAGTGTGCCCTAAGTGTTACCTAAGTGTTACCTAAGTGTGCCCTAAGTGTTACCTAAGTGTGCCCTAAGTGTTACCTAAGTGTGCCCTAAGTGTTACCTAAGTGTGCCCTAAGTGTGCCCTAAGTGTGCCCTAAGTGTTACCTAAGTGTGCCCTAAGTGTTACCTAAGTGTGCCCTAAGTGTTACCTTAGTGTGCCCCAAGTGTTACCTAAGTGTGCCCTAAGTGTTACCTAAGTGTACCCTAAGTGTTACCTAAGTGCTACCTAAGTGTTACCTAAGAGTTACCTAAGTGTTACATAAGTGTTACCTAAGTGTGCCCTAAGTGTTACCTAAGTGTTACCTAAGTGTTACCTAAGTGTTACCTAAGTGTGCCCTAAGTGTTACCTAAGTGTACCCTAAGTGTTACCTAAGTGTACCCTAAGTGTTACATAAGTGTGCCCTAAGTGTTACCTAAGTGTGCCCTAAGTGTTACCTAAGTGTGCCCCAAGTGTTACCGAAGTGTGCCCTAAGTGTTACCTAAGTGTACCCTAAGTGTTACCTAAGTGCTACCTAAGTGTTACCTAAGAGTTACCTAAGTGTTACATAAGTGTTACCTAAGTGTGCCCTAAGTGTTACCTAAGTGTTACCTAAGTGTTACCTAAGTGTTACCTAAGTGTGCCCTAAGTGTTACCTAAGTGTACCCTAAGTGTTACCTAAGTGTACCCTAAGTGTTACCTAAGTGTTACCTAAGTGTTACCCAAGTGTTACCTAAGTGTTACCTAAGTGTTATCTAAGTGTGCCCTAAGTGTTACCTAAGTGTGCCCTAAGTGTTACCTAAGTGTGCCCTAAGTGTTACCTAAGTGTGCCCTAAGTGTTACCTAAGTGTACCCTAAGTGTTACCTAAGTGCTACCTAAGTGTTACCTAAGAGTTACCTAAGTGTTACATAAGTGTTACCTAAGTGTGCCCTAAGTGTTACCTAAGTGTTACCTAAGTGTTACCTAAGTGTTACCTAAGTGTGCCCTAAGTGTTACCTAAGTGTACCCTAAGTGTTACCTAAGTGTACCCTAAGTGTTACCTAAGTGTTACCTAAGTGTTACCCAAGTGTTACCTAAGTGTTACCTAAGTGTGCCCTAAGTGTTACCTAAGTGTTACCTAAGTGTGCCCTAAGTGTTACCTAAGTGTGCCCTAAGTGTTACCTAAGTGTGCCCTAAGTGTTACCTAAGTGTGCCCTAAGTGTTACCTAAGTGCTACCTAAGTGTTACCTAAGAGTTACCTAAGTGTTACATATGTGTTACCTAAGTGTGCCCTAAGTGTTACCTAAGTGTTACCTAAGTGTTACCTAAGTGTTACCTAAGTGTTACCTAAGTGTGCCCTAAGTGTTACCTAAGTGTGCCCTAAGTGTTACCTAAGTGTACCCTAAGTGTTACCTAAGTGTTACCTAAGTGTTACCCAAGTGTTACCCAAGTGTTACCTAAGTGTTATCTAAGTGTGCCCTAAGTGTTACCTAAGTGTGCCCTAAGTGTTACCTAAGTGTGCCCTAAGTGTTACCTAAGTGTGCCCTAAGTGTTACCTAAGTGTGCCTTAAGTGTTACCTAAGTGTGCCCTAAGTGTTACCTAAGTGTGCCCTAAGTGTTACCTTAGTGCGCCCTAAGTGTTACCTAAGTATGCCCTAAGTGTTACCTAAGTGTGCCCTAAGTGTTACCTAAGTGTTACCTAAGTGTTACCTAAGTGTTACCTAAGTGTGCCTTAAGTGTTACCTAAGTGTACCCTAAGTGTTACCTAAGTGTACCCTAAGTGTTACCTAAGTGTTACCTAAGTGTTACCCAAGTGTTACCTAAGTGTTACCTAAGTGTGACCTAAGTGTGCCCTAAGTGTTACCTAAGTGTGCCCTAAGTGTTACCTAAGTGTGCCCTAAGTGTTACCTAAGTGTGCCCTAAGTGTGCCCTAAGTGTGCCCTAAGTGTTACCTAAGTGTGCCCTAAGTGTTACCTAAGTGTGCCCTAAGTGTTACCTTAGTGCGCCCTAAGTGTTACCTAAGTGTGCCCTAA
This sequence comes from Sacculina carcini, assembly GCA_916048095.2. Classification (NCBI taxonomy): domain Eukaryota; kingdom Metazoa; phylum Arthropoda; class Thecostraca; family Sacculinidae; genus Sacculina; species Sacculina carcini. The sequence goes on along the minus strand of CAJZIA020000005.1, from coordinate 36,419 downwards.
GTGTTACCTAGGTGTGCCCTAAGTGTTACCTAAGTGTACCCTAAGTGTTACCTAAGTGCTACCTAAGTGTTACCTAAGAGTTACCTAAGTGTTACATAAGTGTTACCTAATTGTGCCCTAAGTGTTACCTAAGTGTGCCCTAAGTGTTACCTAAGTGTGCCCTAAGTGTTACCTAAGTGTGCCCTAAGTGTTACCTAAGTGTGCCCTAAGTGTTACCTTAGTGCGCCCTAAGTGTTACCTAAGTGTGCCCTAAGTGTTACCTAGGTGTGCCCTAAGTGTTACCTAAGTGTACCCTAAGTGTTACCTAAGTGCTACCTAAGTGTTACCTAAGAGTTACCTAAGTGTTACATAAGTGTTACCTAAGTGTGCCCTAAGTGTTACCTAAGTGTTACCTAAGTGTTACCTAAGTGTTACCTAAGTGTTACCTAAGTGTGCCCTTAGTGTTACCTAAGTGTACCCTAAGTGTTACCTAAGTGTACCCTAAGTGTTACCTAAGTGTTACCTAAGTGTTACCCAAGTGTTACCTAAGTGTTACCTAAGTGTGCCCTAAGTGTTACCTAAGTGTTACCTAAGTGTGCCCTAAGTGTTACCTAAGTGTGCCCTAAGTGTTACCTAAGTGTGCCCTAAGTGTTACCTAAGTGTGCCCTAAGTGTTACCTAAGTGCTACATAAGTGTTACCTAAGAGTTACCTAAGTGTTACATAAGTGTTACCTAAGTGTGCCCTAAGTGTTACCTAAGTGTTACCTAAGTGTTACCTAAGTGTTACCTAAGTGTGCCCTAAGTGTTACCTAAGTGTGCCCTAAGTGTTACCTAAGTGTACCCTAAGTGTTACCTAAGTGTTACCTAAGTGTTACCCAAGTGTTACCTAAGTGTTACCTAAGTGTTATCTAAGTGTGCCCTAAGTGTTACCTAAGTGTGCCCTAAGTGTTACCTAAGTGTGCCCTAAGTGTTACCTAAGTGTGCCCTAAGTGTTACCTAAGTGTGCCCTAAGTGTTACCTTAGTGCGCCCTAAGTGTTACCTAAGTGTGCCCTAAGTGTTACCTAAGTGTGCCCTAAGTGTTACCTAAGTGTGCCCTAAGTGTTACCTAAGTGTGCCCTAAGTGTTACCTAAGTGTTACCTAAGTGTTACCTAAGTGTGCCCTAAGTGTTACCTAAGTGTGCCCTAAGTGTTACCTAAGTGTGCCCAAGTGTTACCTAAGTGTGCCCTAAGTGTTACCTAAGTGTACCCTAAGTGTTACCTAAGTGTGCCCTAAGTGTTACCTAAGTGTGCCCTAAGTGTTACCTAAGTGTGCCCTAAGTGTTACCTAAGTGTGCCCTAAGTGTTACCTAAGTGTGCCCTAAGTGTTACCTAAGTGTGCCCTAAGTGTTACCTAAGTGTTACCTAAGTGTGCCCTAAGTGTTACCTAAGTGTGCCCTAAGTGTTACCTAAGTGTGCCCTAAGTGTTACCTAAGTGTGCCCTAAGTGTGCCCTAAGTGTGCCCTAAGTGTTACCTAAGTGTGCCCTAAGTGTTACCTAAGTGTGCCCTAAGTGTTACCTAAGTGTGCCCTAAGTGTTACCTTAGTGCGCCCTAAGTGTTACCTAAGTGTGCCCTAAGTGTTACCTAGGTGTGCCCTAAGTGTTACCTAAGTGTACCCTAAGTGTTACCTAAGTGCTACCTAAGTGTTACCTAAGAGTTACCTAAGTGTTACATAAGTGTTACCTAAGTGTGCCCTAAGTGTTACCTAAGTGTTACCTAAGTGTTACCTAAGTGTTACCTAAGTGTTACCTAAGTGTGCCCTAAGTGTTACCTAAGTGTACCCTAAGTGTTACCTAAGTGTACCCTAAGTGTTACCTAAGTGTGCCCTAAGTGTTACCTAAGTGTGCCCTAAGTGTTACCTAAGTGTGCCCTAAGTGTTACCTAAGTGTGCCCTAAGTGTTACCTAAGTGTGCCCTAAGTGTTACCTAAGTGTTACCTAAGTGTGCCCTAAGTGTTACCTAAGTGTGCCCTAAGTGTTACCTAAGTGTGCCCTAAGTGTTACCTAAGTGTGCCCTAAGTGTGCCCTAAGTGTGCCCTAAGTGTTACCTAAGTGTGCCCTAAGTGTTACCTAAGTGTGCCCTAAGTGTTACCTTAGTGTGCCCCAAGTGTTACCTAAGTGTGCCCTAAGTGTTACCTAAGTGTACCCTAAGTGTTACCTAAGTGCTACCTAAGTGTTACCTAAGAGTTACCTAAGTGTTACATAAGTGTTACCTAAGTGTGCCCTAAGTGTTACCTAAGTGTTACCTAAGTGTTACCTAAGTGTTACCTAAGTGTGCCCTAAGTGTTACCTAAGTGTACCCTAAGTGTTACCTAAGTGTACCCTAAGTGTTACATAAGTGTGCCCTAAGTGTTACCTAAGTGTGCCCTAAGTGTTACCTAAGTGTGCCCCAAGTGTTACCGAAGTGTGCCCTAAGTGTTACCTAAGTGTACCCTAAGTGTTACCTAAGTGCTACCTAAGTGTTACCTAAGAGTTACCTAAGTGTTACATAAGTGTTACCTAAGTGTGCCCTAAGTGTTACCTAAGTGTTACCTAAGTGTTACCTAAGTGTTACCTAAGTGTGCCCTAAGTGTTACCTAAGTGTACCCTAAGTGTTACCTAAGTGTACCCTAAGTGTTACCTAAGTGTTACATAAGTGTTACCCAAGTGTTACCTAAGTGTTACCTAAGTGTACCCTAAGTGTTACCTAAGTGCTACCTAAGTGTTACCTAAGAGTTACCTAAGTGTTACATAAGTGTTACCTAAGTGTGCCCTAAGTGTTACCTAAGTGTTACCTAAGTGTTACCTAAGTGTTACCTAAGTGTGCCCTAAGTGTTACCTAAGTGTACCCTAAGTGTTACCTAAGTGTACCCTAAGTGTTACCTAAGTGTTACCTAAGTGTTACCCAAGTGTTACCTAAGTGTTACCTAAGTGTGCCCTAAGTGTTACCTAAGTGTTACCTAAGTGTGCCCTAAGTGTTACCTAAGTGTGCCCTAAGTGTTACCTAAGTGTGCCCTAAGTGTTACCTAAGTGTGCCCTAAGTGTTACCTAAGTGCTACCTAAGTGTTACCTAAGAGTTACCTAAGTGTTACATATGTGTTACCTAAGTGTGCCCTAAGTGTTACCTAAGTGTTACCTAAGTGTTACCTAAGTGTTACCTAAGTGTGCCCTAAGTGTTACCTAAGTGTGCCCTAAGTGTTACCTAAGTGTACCCTAAGTGTTACCTAAGTGTTACCTAAGTGTTACCCAAGTGTTACCCAAGTGTTACCTAAGTGTTATCTAAGTGTGCCCTAAGTGTTACCTAAGTGTGCCCTAAGTGTTACCTAAGTGTGCCCTAAGTGTTACCTAAGTGTGCCCTAAGTGTTACCTAAGTGTGCCTTAAGTGTTACCTAAGTGTGCCCTAAGTGTTACCTAAGTGTGCCCTAAGTGTTACCTTAGTGCGCCCTAAGTGTTACCTAAGTATGCCCTAAGTGTTACCTAAGTGTGCCCTAAGTGTTACCTAAGTGTTACCTAAGTGTTACCTAAGTGTTACCTAAGTGTGCCTTAAGTGTTACCTAAGTGTACCCTAAGTGTTACCTAAGTGTACCCTAAGTGTTACCTAAGTGTTACCTAAGTGTTACCCAAGTGTTACCTAAGTGTTACCTAAGTGTGACCTAAGTGTGCCCTAAGTGTTACCTAAGTGTGCCCTAAGTGTTACCTAAGTGTGCCCTAAGTGTTACCTAAGTGTGCCCTAAGTGTGCCCTAAGTGTGCCCTAAGTGTTACCTAAGTGTGCCCTAAGTGTTACCTAAGTGTGCCCTAAGTGTTACCTTAGTGCGCCCTAAGTGTTACCTAAGTGTGCCCTAAGTGTTACCTAGGTGTGCCCTAAGTGTTACCTAAGTGTACCCTAAGTGTTACCTAAGTGCTACCTAAGTGTTACCTAAGAGTTACCTAAGTGTTACATAAGTGTTACCTAATTGTGCCCTAAGTGTTACCTAAGTGTGCCCTAAGTGTTACCTAAGTGTGCCCTAAGTGTTACCTAAGTGTGCCCTAAGTGTTACCTAAGTGTGCCCTAAGTGTTACCTAAGTGTTACCTAAGTGTGCCCTAAGTGTTACCTAGGTGTGCCCTAAGTGTTACCTAAGTGTACCCTAAGTGTTACCTAAGTGCTACCTAAGTGTTACCTAAGAGTTACCTAAGTGTTACATAAGTGTTACCTAAGTGTGCCCTAAGTGTTACCTAAGTGTTACCTAAGTGTTACCTAAGTGTTACCTAAGTGTTACCTAAGTGTGCCCTTAGTGTTACCTAAGTGTACCCTAAGTGTTACCTAAGTGTACCCTAAGTGTTACCTAAGTGTTACCTAAGTGTTACCCAAGTGTTACCTAAGTGTTACCTAAGTGTGCCCTAAGTGTTACCTAAGTGTTACCTAAGTGTGCCCTAAGTGTTACCTAAGTGTGCCCTAAGTGTTACCTAAGTGTGCCCTAAGTGTTACCTAAGTGTGCCCTAAGTGTTACCTAAGTGCTACATAAGTGTTACCTAAGAGTTACCTAAGTGTTACATAAGTGTTACCTAAGTGTGCCCTAAGTGTTACCTAAGTGTTACCTAAGTGTTACCTAAGTGTTACCTAAGTGTGCCCTAAGTGTTACCTAAGTGTGCCCTAAGTGTTACCTAAGTGTGCCCAAGTGTTACCTAAGTGTGCCCTAAGTGTTACCTAAGTGTACCCTAAGTGTTACCTAAGTGTGCCCTAAGTGTTACCTAAGTGTGCCCTAAGTGTTACCTAAGTGTGCCCTAAGTGTTACCTAAGTGTGCCCTAAGTGTTACCTAAGTGTGCCCTAAGTGTTACCTAAGTGTGCCCTAAGTGTTACCTAAGTGTTACCTAAGTGTGCCCTAAGTGTTACCTAAGTGTGCCCTAAGTGTTACCTAAGTGTGCCCTAAGTGTTACCTAAGTGTGCCCTAAGTGTGCCCTAAGTGTGCCCTAAGTGTTACCTAAGTGTGCCCTAAGTGTTACCTAAGTGTGCCCTAAGTGTTACCTTAGTGCGCCCTAAGTGTTACCTAAGTGTGCCCTAAGTGTTACCTAGGTGTGCCCTAAGTGTTACCTAAGTGTACCCTAAGTGTTACCTAAGTGCTACCTAAGTGTTACCTAAGAGTTACCTAAGTGTTACATAAGTGTTACCTAATTGTGCCCTAAGTGTTACCTAAGTGTGCCCTAAGTGTTACCTAAGTGTGCCCTAAGTGTTACCTAAGTGTGCCCTAAGTGTTACCTAAGTGTGCCCTAAGTGTTACCTAAGTGTGCCCTAAGTGTTACCTAAGTGTGCCCTAAGTGTTACCTAAGTGTGCCCTAAGTGTTACCTAAGTGTGCCCTAAGTGTTACCTAAGTGTGCCCTAAGTGTTACCTAAGTGTGCCCTAAGTGTTACCTAAGTGTTACCTAAGTGTGCCCCAAGTGTTACCTAAGTGTGCCCTAAGTGTTACCTAAGTGTACCCTAAGTGTTACCTAAGTGCTACCTAAGTGTTACCTAAGAGTTACCTAAGTGTTACATAAGTGTTACCTAAGTGTGCCCTAAGTGTTACCTAAGTGTTACCTAAGTGTTACCTAAGTGTTACCTAAGTGTGCCCTAAGTGTTACCTAAGTGTACCCTAAGTGTTACCTAAGTGTACCCTAAGTGTTACCTAAGTGTTACCTAAGTGTTACCCAAGTGTTACCTAAGTGTTACCTAAGTGTGCCCTAAGTGTTACCTAAGTGTTACCTAAGTGTGCCCTAAGTGTTACCTAAGTGTGCCCTAAGTGTTACCTAAGTGTGCCCTAAGTGTTACCTAAGTGTGCCCTAAGTGTTACCTAAGTGCTACCTAAGTGTTACCTAAGAGTTACCTAAGTGTTACATAAGTGTTACCTAAGTGTGCCCTAAGTGTTACCTAAGTGTTACCTAAGTGTTACCTAAGTGTTACCTAAGTGTGCCCTAAGTGTTACCTAAGTGTGCCCTAAGTGTTACCTAAGTGTACCCTAAGTGTTACCTAAGTGTTACCTAAGTGTTACCCAAGTGTTACCTAAGTGTTACCTAAGTGTTATCTAAGTGTGCCCTAAGTGTTACCTAAGTGTGCCCTAAGTGTTACCTAAGTGTGCCCTAAGTGTTACCTAAGTGTTACCTAAGTGTTACCCAAGTGTTACCTAAGTGTTACCTAAGTGTGCCCTAAGTGTTACCTAAGTGTTACCTAAGTGTGCCCTAAGTGTTACCTAAGTGTGCCCTAAGTGTTACCTAAGTGTGCCCTAAGTGTTACCTAGGTGTGCCCTAAGTGTTACCTAAGTGTACCCTAAGTGTTACCTAAGTGCTACCTAAGTGTTACCTAAGAGTTACCTAAGTGTTACATAAGTGTTACCTAATTGTGCCCTAAGTGTTACCTAAGTGTGCCCTAAGTGTTACCTAAGTGTGCCCTAAGTGTTACCTAAGTGTGCCCTAAGTGTTACCTAAGTGTGCCCTAAGTGTTACCTAAGTGTGCCCTAAGTGTTACCTAAGTGTGCCCTAAGTGTTACCTAAGTGTGCCCTAAGTGTTACCTAAGTGTGCCCTAAGTGTTACCTAAGTGTGCCCTAAGTGTTACCTAAGTGTGCCCTAAGTGTTACCTAAGTGTTACCTAAGTGTGCCCCAAGTGTTACCTAAGTGTGCCCTAAGTGTTACCTAAGTGTACCCTAAGTGTTACCTAAGTGCTACCTAAGTGTTACCTAAGAGTTACCTAAGTGTTACATAAGTGTTACCTAAGTGTGCCCTAAGTGTTACCTAAGTGTTACCTAAGTGTTACCTAAGTGTTACCTAAGTGTGCCCTAAGTGTTACCTAAGTGTACCCTAAGTGTTACCTAAGTGTACCCTAAGTGTTACCTAAGTGTTACCTAAGTGTTACCCAAGTGTTACCTAAGTGTTACCTAAGTGTGCCCTAAGTGTTACCTAAGTGTTACCTAAGTGTGCCCTAAGTGTTACCTAAGTGTGCCCTAAGTGTTACCTAAGTGTGCCCTAAGTGTTACCTAAGTGTGCCCTAAGTGTTACCTAAGTGCTACCTAAGTGTTACCTAAGAGTTACCTAAGTGTTACATAAGTGTTACCTAAGTGTGCCCTAAGTGTTACCTAAGTGTTACCTAAGTGTTACCTAAGTGTTACCTAAGTGTGCCCTAAGTGTTACCTAAGTGTGCCCTAAGTGTTACCTAAGTGTACCCTAAGTGTTACCTAAGTGTTACCTAAGTGTTACCCAAGTGTTACCTAAGTGTTACCTAAGTGTTATCTAAGTGTGCCCTAAGTGTTACCTAAGTGTGCCCTAAGTGTTACCTAAGTGTGCCCTAAGTGTTACCTAAGTGTGCCCTAAGTGTTACCTAAGTGTGCCCTAAGTGTTACCTAAGTGTGCCCTAAGTGTTACCTTAGTGCGCCCTAAGTGTTACCTAAGTGTGCCCTAAGTGTTACCTAAGTGTGCCCTAAGTGTTACCTAAGTGTTACCTAAGTGTTACCTAAGTGTTACCTAAGTGTACCTTAAGTGTTACCTAAGTGTACCCTAAGTGTTACCTAAGTGTACCCTAAGTGTTACCTAAGTGTTACCTAAGTGTTACCCAAGTGTTACCTAAGTGTTACCTAAGTGTGACCTAAGTGTGCCCTAAGTGTTACCTAAGTGTGCCCTAAGTGTTACCTAAGTGTGCCCTAAGTGTTACCTAAGTGTGCCCTAAGTGTTACCTAAGTGTGCCCTAAGTGTTACCTAAGTGTGCCCTAAGTGTTACCTAAGTGTGCCCTAAGTGTTACCTAAGTGTGCCCTAAGTGTTACCTTAGTGCGCCCTAAGTGTTACCTTAGTGCGCCCTAAGTGTTACCTAAGTGTGCCCTAAGTGTTACCTAAGTGTGCCCTAAGTGTTACCTAAGTGTGCCCTAAGTGTTACCTAAGTGTGCCCTAAGTGTTACCTAAGTGCTACCTAAGTGTTACCTAAGAGTTACCTAAGTGTTACATAAGTGTTACCTAAGTGTGCCCTAAGTGTTACCTAAGTGTTACCTAAGTGTTACCTAAGTGTTACCTAAGTGTGCCCTAAGTGTTACCTAAGTGTGCCCTAAGTGTTACCTAAGTGTTACCTAAGTGTTACCCAAGTGTTACCTAAGTGTTACCTAAGTGTTACCTAAGTGTTATCTAAGTGTGCCCTAAGTGTTACCTAAATGTGCCCTAAGTGTTACCTAAGTGTGCCCTAAGTGTTACCTAAGTGTGCCCTAAGTGTTACCTAAGTGTGCCCTAAGTGTTACCTAAGTGTGCCCTAAGTGTTACCTAAGTGTGCCCTAAGTGTTACCTTAGTGCGCCCTAAGTGTTACCTAAGTGTGCCCTAAGTGTTACCTAAGTGTGCCCTAAGTATTACCTAAGTGTTACCTAAGTGTGCCCTAAGTGTTACCTAAGTGTGCCCTAAGTGTTACCTAAGTGTTACCTAAGTGTTACATAAGTGTTACCTAAGTGTGCCCTAAGTGTTACCTAAGTGTTACCTAAGTGTTACCTAAGTGCTACCTAAGTGTTACCTAAGAGTTACCTAAGTGTTACATAAGTGTTACCTAATTGTGCCCTAAGTGTTACCTAAGTGTGCCCTAAGTGTTACCTAAGTGTGCCCTAAGTGTTACCTAAGTGTGCCCTAAGTGTTACCTAAGTGTGCCCTAAGTGTTACCTTAGTGCGCCCTAAGTGTTACCTAAGTGTGCCCTAAGTGTTACCTAGGTGTGCCCTAAGTGTTACCTAAGTGTTACCCAAGTGTTACCTAAGTGTTACCTAAGTGTGCCCTAAGTGTTACCTAAGTGTTACCTAAGTGTGCCCTAAGTGTTACCTAAGTGTGCCCTAAGTGTTACCTAAGTGTACCCTAAGTGTTACCTAAGTGTTACCTAAGTGTTACCCAAGTGTTACCTAAGTGTTACCTAAGTGTTATCTAAGTGTGCCCTAAGTGTTACCTAAGTGTGCCCTAAGTGTTACCTAAGTGTGCCCTAAGTGTTACCTAAGTGTGCCCTAAGTGTTACCTAAGTGTGCCCTAAGTGTTACCTTAGTGCGCCCTAAGTGTTACCTAAGTGTTACCTAAGTGCTACCTAAGTGTTACCTAAGAGTTACCTAAGTGTTACATAAGTGTTACCTAATTGTGCCCTAAGTGTTACCTAAGTGTGCCCTAAGTGTTACCTAAGTGTGCCCTAAGTGTTACCTAAGTGTGCCCTAAGTGTTACCTAAGTGTGCCCTAAGTGTTACCTTAGTGCGCCCTAAGTGTTACCTAAGTGTGCCCTAAGTGTTACCTAGGTGTGCCCTAAGTGTTACCTAAGTGCTACCTAAGTGTTACCTAAGAGTTACCTAAGTGTTACATAAGTGTTACCTAAGTGTGCCCTAAGTGTTACCTAAGTGTTACCTAAGTGTTACCTAAGTGTTACCTAAGTGTTACCTAAGTGTGCCCTAAGTGTTACCTAAGTGTACCCTAAGTGTTACCTAAGTGTACCCTAAGTGTTACCTAAGTGTTACCTAAGTGTTACCCAAGTGTTACCTAAGTGTTACCTAAGTGTGCCCTAAGTGTTACCTAAGTGTTACCTAAGTGTGCCCTAAGTGTTACCTAAGTGTGCCCTAAGTGTTACCTAAGTGTGCCCTAAGTGTTACCTAAGTGTGCCCTAAGTGTTACCTAAGTGCTACATAAGTGTTACCTAAGAGTTACCTAAGTGTTACATAAGTGTTACCTAAGTGTGCCCTAAGTGTTACCTAAGTGTTACCTAAGTGTTACCTAAGTGTTACCTAAGTGTGCCCTAAGTGTTACCTAAGTGTGCCCTAAGTGTTACCTAAGTGTACCCTAAGTGTTACCTAAGTGTTACCTAAGTGTTACCCAAGTGTTACCTAAGTGTTACCTAAGTGTTATCTAAGTGTGCCCTAAGTGTTACCTAAGTGTGCCCTAAGTGTTACCTAAGTGTGCCCTAAGTGTTACCTAAGTGTGCCCTAAGTGTTACCTAAGTGTGCCCTAAGTGTTACCTTAGTGCGCCCTAAGTGTTACCTAAGTGTGCCCTAAGTGTTACCTAAGTGTGCCCTAAGTGTTACCTAAGTGTGCCCTAAGTGTTACCTAAGTGTGCCCTAAGTGTTACCTAAGTGTTACCTAAGTGTTACCTAAGTGTGCCCTAAGTGTTACCTAAGTGTGCCCTAAGTGTTACCTAAGTGTGCCCAAGTGTTACCTAAGTGTGCCCTAAGTGTTACCTAAGTGTACCCTAAGTGTTACCTAAGTGTGCCCTAAGTGTTACCTAAGTGTGCCCTAAGTGTTACCTAAGTGTGCCCTAAGTGTTACCTAAGTGTTACCTAAGTGTTACCCAAGTGTTACCTAAGTGTTACCTAAGTGTGCCCTAAGTGTTACCTAAGTGTTACCTAAGTGTGCCCTAAGTGTTACCTAAGTGTGCCCTAAGTGTTACCTAAGTGTGCCCTAAGTGTTACCTAAGTGTGCCCTAAGTGTTACCTAAGTGCTACCTAAGTGTTACCTAAGAGTTACCTAAGTGTTACATAAGTGTTACCTAAGTGTGCCCTAAGTGTTACCTAAGTGTTACCTAAGTGTTACCTAAGTGTTACCTAAGTGTGCCCTAAGTGTTACCTAAGTGTGCCCTAAGTGTTACCTAAGTGTACCCTAAGTGTTACCTAAGTGTTACCTAAGTGTTACCCAAGTGTTACCTAAGTGTTACCTAAGTGTTATCTAAGTGTGCCCTAAGTGTTACCTAAGTGTGCCCTAAGTGTTACCTAAGTGTGCCCTAAGTGTTACCTAAGTGTTACCTAAGTGTTACCCAAGTGTTACCTAAGTGTTACCTAAGTGTGCCCTAAGTGTTACCTAAGTGTTACCTAAGTGTGCCCTAAGTGTTACCTAAGTGTGCCCTAAGTGTTACCTAAGTGTGCCCTAAGTGTTACCTAGGTGTGCCCTAAGTGTTACCTAAGTGTACCCTAAGTGTTACCTAAGTGCTACCTAAGTGTTACCTAAGAGTTACCTAAGTGTTACATAAGTGTTACCTAATTGTGCCCTAAGTGTTACCTAAGTGTGCCCTAAGTGTTACCTAAGTGTGCCCTAAGTGTTACCTAAGTGTGCCCTAAGTGTTACCTAAGTGTGCCCTAAGTGTTACCTAAGTGTGCCCTAAGTGGTACCTAAGTGTGCCCTAAGTGTTACCTAAGTGTGCCCTAAGTGTTACCTAAGTGTGCCCTAAGTGTTACCTAAGTGTGCCCTAAGTGTTACCTAAGTGTGCCCTAAGTGTTACCTAAGTGTTACCTAAGTGTGCCCCAAGTGTTACCTAAGTGTGCCCTAAGTGTTACCTAAGTGTACCCTAAGTGTTACCTAAGTGCTACCTAAGTGTTACCTAAGAGTTACCTAAGTGTTACATAAGTGTTACCTAAGTGTGCCCTAAGTGTTACCTAAGTGTTACCTAAGTGTTACCTAAGTGTTACCTAAGTGTGCCCTAAGTGTTACCTAAGTGTACCCTAAGTGTTACCTAAGTGTACCCTAAGTGTTACCTAAGTGTTACCTAAGTGTTACCCAAGTGTTACCTAAGTGTTACCTAAGTGTGCCCTAAGTGTTACCTAAGTGTTACCTAAGTGTGCCCTAAGTGTTACCTAAGTGTGCCCTAAGTGTTACCTAAGTGTGCCCTAAGTGTTACCTAAGTGTGCCCTAAGTGTTACCTAAGTGCTACCTAAGTGTTACCTAAGAGTTACCTAAGTGTTACATAAGTGTTACCTAAGTGTGCCCTAAGTGTTACCTAAGTGTTACCTAAGTGTTACCTAAGTGTTACCTAAGTGTGCCCTAAGTGTTACCTAAGTGTGCCCTAAGTGTTACCTAAGTGTACCCTAAGTGTTACCTAAGTGTTACCTAAGTGTTACCCAAGTGTTACCTAAGTGTTACCTAAGTGTTATCTAAGTGTGCCCTAAGTGTTACCTAAGTGTGCCCTAAGTGTTACCTAAGTGTGCCCTAAGTGTTACCTAAGTGTGCCCTAAGTGTTACCTAAGTGTGCCCTAAGTGTTACCTAAGTGTGCCCTAAGTGTTACCTAAGTGTGCCCTAAGTGTTACCTTAGTGCGCCCTAAGTGTTACCTAAGTGTGCCCTAAGTGTTACCTAAGTGTGCCCTAAGTGTTACCTAAGTGTTACCTAAGTGTTACCTAAGTGTTACCTAAGTGTACCTTAAGTGTTACCTAAGTGTACCCTAAGTGTTACCTAAGTGTACCCTAAGTGTTACCTAAGTGTTACCTAAGTGTTACCCAAGTGTTACCTAAGTGTTACCTAAGTGTGACCTAAGTGTGCCCTAAGTGTTACCTAAGTGTGCCCTAAGTGTTACCTAAGTGTGCCCTAAGTGTTACCTAAGTGTGCCCTAAGTGTTACCTAAGTGTGCCCTAAGTGTTACCTAAGTGTGCCCTAAGTGTTACCTAAGTGTGCCCTAAGTGTTACCTAAGTGTGCCCTAAGTGTTACCTTAGTGCGCCCTAAGTGTTACCTTAGTGCGCCCTAAGTGTTACCTAAGTGTGCCCTAAGTGTTACCTAAGTGTGCCCTAAGTGTTACCTAAGTGTGCCCTAAGTGTTACCTAAGTGTGCCCTAAGTGTTACCTAAGTGTGCCCTAAGTGTTACCTAAGTGTGCCCTAAGTGTTACCTTAGTGCGCCCTAAGTGTTACCTAAGTGTGCCCTAAGTGTTACCTAAGTGTGCCCTAAGTGTTACCTAAGTGTTACCTAAGTGTTACCTAAGTGTTACCTAAGTGTTACCTAAGTGTACCTTAAGTGTTACCTAAGTGTACCCTAAGTGTTACCTAAGTGTACCCTAAGTGTTACCTAAGTGTTACCTAAGTGTTACCCAAGTGTTACCTAAGTGTTACCTAAGTGTGACCTAAGTGTGCCCTAAGTGTTACCTAAGTGTGCCCTAAGTGTTACCTAAGTGTGCCCTAAGTGTTACCTAAGTGTGCCCTAAGTGTTACCTAAGTGTGCCCTAAGTGTTACCTAAGTGTGCCCTAAGTGTTACCTAAGTGTGCCCTAAGTGTTACCTAAGTGTGCCCTAAGTGTTACCTTAGTGCGCCCTAAGTGTTACCTTAGTGCGCCCTAAGTGTTACCTAAGTGTGCCCTAAGTGTTACCTAAGTGTGCCCTAAGTGTTACCTAAGTGTGCCCTAAGTGTTACCTAAGTGTGCCCTAAGTGTTACCTAAGTGCTACCTAAGTGTTACCTAAGAGTTACCTAAGTGTTACATAAGTGTTACCTAAGTGTGCCCTAAGTGTTACCTAAGTGTTACCTAAGTGTTACCTAAGTGTTACCTAAGTGTGCCCTAAGTGTTACCTAAGTGTGCCCTAAGTGTTACCTAAGTGTTACCTAAGTGTTACCCAAGTGTTACCTAAGTGTTACCTAAGTGTTACCTAAGTGTTATCTAAGTGTGCCCTAAGTGTTACCTAAATGTGCCCTAAGTGTTACCTAAGTGTGCCCTAAGTGTTACCTAAGTGTGCCCTAAGTGTTACCTAAGTGTGCCCTAAGTGTTACCTAAGTGTGCCCTAAGTGTTACCTAAGTGTGCCCTAAGTGTTACCTTAGTGCGCCCTAAGTGTTACCTAAGTGTGCCCTAAGTGTTACCTAAGTGTGCCCTAAGTATTACCTAAGTGTTACCTAAGTGTGCCCTAAGTGTTACCTAAGTGTGCCCTAAGTGTTACCTAAGTGTTACCTAAGTGTTACATAAGTGTTACCTAAGTGTGCCCTAAGTGTTACCTAAGTGTTACCTAAGTGTTACCTAAGTGTTACCTAAGTGTTACCTAAGTGTACCTTAAGTGTTACCTAAGTGTACCCTAAGTGTTACCTAAGTGTACCCTAAGTGTTACCTAAGTGTTACCTAAGTGTTACCCAAGTGTTACCTAAGTGTTACCTAAGTGTGACCTAAGTGTGCCCTAAGTGTTACCTAAGTGTGCCCTAAGTGTTACCTAAGTGTGCCCTAAGTGTTACCTAAGTGTGCCCTAAGTGTTACCTAAGTGTGCCCTAAGTGTTACCTAAGTGTGCCCTAAGTGTTACCTAAGTGTGCCCTAAGTGTTACCTAAGTGTGCCCTAAGTGTTACCTTAGTGCGCCCTAAGTGTTACCTTAGTGCGCCCTAAGTGTTACCTAAGTGTGCCCTAAGTGTTACCTAAGTGTGCCCTAAGTGTTACCTAAGTGTGCCCTAAGTGTTACCTAAGTGTGCCCTAAGTGTTACCTAAGTGCTACCTAAGTGTTACCTAAGAGTTACCTAAGTGTTACATAAGTGTTACCTAAGTGTGCCCTAAGTGTTACCTAAGTGTGCCCTAAGTGTTACCTAAGTGTGCCCTAAGTGTTACCTAAGTGTGCCCTAAGTGTTACATAAGTGTTACCTAAGTGTGCCCTAAGTGTTACCTAAGTGTGCCCTAAGTGTTACCTAAGTGTGCCCTAAGTGTTACCTTAGTGCGCCCTAAGTGTTACCTTAGTGCGCCCTAAGTGTTACCTAAGTGTGCCCTAAGTGTTACCTAAGTGTGCCCTAAGTGTTACCTAAGTGTGCCCTAAGTGTTACCTAAGTGTGCCCTAAGTGTTACCTAAGTGCTACCTAAGTGTTACCTAAGAGTTACCTAAGTGTTACATAAGTGTTACCTAAGTGTGCCCTAAGTGTTACCTAAGTGTTACCTAAGTGTTACCTAAGTGTTACCTAAGTGTGCCCTAAGTGTTACCTAAGTGTTACATAAGTGTTACCTAAGTGTGCCCTAAGTGTTACCTAAGTGTTACCTAAGTGTTACCTAAGTGTTACCTAAGTGTGCCCTAAGTGTTACCTAAGTGTGCCCTAAGTGTTACCTAAGTGTACCCTAAGTGTTACCTAAGTGTTACCTAAGTGTTACCCAAGTGTTACCTAAGTGTTACCTAAGTGTTATCTAAGTGTGCCCTAAGTGTTACCTAAGTGTGCCCTAAGTGTTACCTAAGTGTGCCCTAAGTGTTACCTAAGTGTGCCCTAAGTGTTACCTAAGTGTACCTTAAGTGTTACCTAAGTGTACCCTAAGTGTTACCTAAGTGTACCCTAAGTGTTACCTAAGTGTTACCTAAGTGTTACCCAAGTGTTACCTAAGTGTTACCTAAGTGTGACCTAAGTGTGCCCTAAGTGTTACCTAAGTGTGCCCTAAGTGTTACCTAAGTGTGCCCTAAGTGTTACCTAAGTGTGCCCTAAGTGTTACCTAAGTGTGCCCTAAGTGTTACCTAAGTGTGCCCTAAGTGTTACCTAAGTGTGCCCTAAGTGTTACCTAAGTGTGCCCTAAGTGTTACCTTAGTGCGCCCTAAGTGTTACCTTAGTGCGCCCTAAGTGTTACCTAAGTGTGCCCTAAGTGTTACCTAAGTGTGCCCTAAGTGTTACCTAAGTGTGCCCTAAGTGTTACCTAAGTGTGCCCTAAGTGTTACCTAAGTGCTACCTAAGTGTTACCTAAGAGTTACCTAAGTGTTACATAAGTGTTACCTAAGTGTGCCCTAAGTGTTACCTAAGTGTTACCTAAGTGTTACCTAAGTGTTACCTAAGTGTGCCCTAAGTGTTACCTAAGTGTGCCCTAAGTGTTACCTAAGTGTTACCTAAGTGTTACCCAAGTGTTACCTAAGTGTTACCTAAGTGTTACCTAAGTGTTATCTAAGTGTGCCCTAAGTGTTACCTAAATGTGCCCTAAGTGTTACCTAAGTGTGCCCTAAGTGTTACCTAAGTGTGCCCTAAGTGTTACCTAAGTGTGCCCTAAGTGTTACCTAAGTGTGCCCTAAGTGTTACCTAAGTGTGCCCTAAGTGTTACCTTAGTGCGCCCTAAGTGTTACCTAAGTGTGCCCTAAGTGTTACCTAAGTGTGCCCTAAGTATTACCTAAGTGTTACCTAAGTGTGCCCTAAGTGTTACCTAAGTGTGCCCTAAGTGTTACCTAAGTGTTACCTAAGTGTTACATAAGTGTTACCTAAGTGTGCCCTAAGTGTTACCTAAGTGTTACCTAAGTGTTACCTAAGTGTTACCTAAGTGTTACCTAAGTGTACCTTAAGTGTTACCTAAGTGTACCCTAAGTGTTACCTAAGTGTACCCTAAGTGTTACCTAAGTGTTACCTAAGTGTTACCCAAGTGTTACCTAAGTGTTACCTAAGTGTGACCTAAGTGTGCCCTAAGTGTTACCTAAGTGTGCCCTAAGTGTTACCTAAGTGTGCCCTAAGTGTTACCTAAGTGTGCCCTAAGTGTTACCTAAGTGTGCCCTAAGTGTTACCTAAGTGTGCCCTAAGTGTTACCTAAGTGTGCCCTAAGTGTTACCTAAGTGTGCCCTAAGTGTTACCTTAGTGCGCCCTAAGTGTTACCTTAGTGCGCCCTAAGTGTTACCTAAGTGTGCCCTAAGTGTTACCTAAGTGTGCCCTAAGTGTTACCTAAGTGTGCCCTAAGTGTTACCTAAGTGTGCCCTAAGTGTTACCTAAGTGCTACCTAAGTGTTACCTAAGAGTTACCTAAGTGTTACATAAGTGTTACCTAAGTGTGCCCTAAGTGTTACCTAAGTGTGCCCTAAGTGTTACCTAAGTGTGCCCTAAGTGTTACCTAAGTGTGCCCTAAGTGTTACATAAGTGTTACCTAAGTGTGCCCTAAGTGTTACCTAAGTGTGCCCTAAGTGTTACCTAAGTGTGCCCTAAGTGTTACCTTAGTGCGCCCTAAGTGTTACCTTAGTGCGCCCTAAGTGTTACCTAAGTGTGCCCTAAGTGTTACCTAAGTGTGCCCTAAGTGTTACCTAAGTGTGCCCTAAGTGTTACCTAAGTGTGCCCTAAGTGTTACCTAAGTGCTACCTAAGTGTTACCTAAGAGTTACCTAAGTGTTACATAAGTGTTACCTAAGTGTGCCCTAAGTGTTACCTAAGTGTTACCTAAGTGTTACCTAAGTGTTACCTAAGTGTGCCCTAAGTGTTACCTAAGTGTTACATAAGTGTTACCTAAGTGTGCCCTAAGTGTTACCTAAGTGTTACCTAAGTGTTACCTAAGTGTTACCTAAGTGTGCCCTAAGTGTTACCTAAGTGTGCCCTAAGTGTTACCTAAGTGTACCCTAAGTGTTACCTAAGTGTTACCTAAGTGTTACCCAAGTGTTACCTAAGTGTTACCTAAGTGTTATCTAAGTGTGCCCTAAGTGTTACCTAAGTGTGCCCTAAGTGTTACCTAAGTGTGCCCTAAGTGTTACCTAAGTGTGCCCTAAGTGTTACCTAAGTGTGCCCTAAGTGTTACCTTAGTGCGCCCTAAGTGTTACCTAAGTGTGCCCTAAGTGTTACCTAAGTGTGCCCTAAGTGTTACCTAAGTGTGCCCTAAGTGTTACCTAAGTGTGCCCTAAGTGTTACCTAAGTGTTACCTAAGTGTTACCTAAGTGTGCCCTAAGTGTTACCTAAGTGTGCCCTAAGTGTTACCTAAGTGTGCCCAAGTGTTACCTAAGTGTGCCCTAAGTGTTACCTAAGTGTACCCTAAGTGTTACCTAAGTGTGCCCTAAGTGTTACCTAAGTGTGCCCTAAGTGTTACCTAAGTGTGCCCTAAGTGTTACCTAAGTGTGCCCTAAGTGTTACCTAAGTGTGCCCTAAGTGTTACCTAAGTGTGCCCTAAGTGTTACCTAAGTGTTACCTAAGTGTGCCCTAAGTGTTACCTAAGTGTGCCCTAAGTGTTACCTAAGTGTGCCCTAAGTGTTACCTAAGTGTGCCCTAAGTGTGCCCTAAGTGTGCCCTAAGTGTTACCTAAGTGTGCCCTAAGTGTTACCTTAGTGTGCCCCAAGTGTTACCTAAGTGTGCCCTAAGTGTTACCTAAGTGTACCCTAAGTGTTACCTAAGTGCTACCTAAGTGTTACCTAAGAGTTACCTAAGTGTTACATAAGTGTTACCTAAGTGTGCCCTAAGTGTTACCTAAGTGTTACCTAAGTGTTACCTAAGTGTTACCTAAGTGTGCCCTAAGTGTTACCTAAGTGTACCCTAAGTGTTACCTAAGTGTACCCTAAGTGTTACATAAGTGTGCCCTAAGTGTTACCTAAGTGTGCCCTAAGTGTTACCTAAGTGTGCCCCAAGTGTTACCTAAGTGTGCCCTAAGTGTTACCTAAGTGTACCCTAAGTGTTACCTAAGTGCTACCTAAGTGTTACCTAAGAGTTACCTAAGTGTTACATAAGTGTTACCTAAGTGTGCCCTAAGTGTTACCTAAGTGTTACCTAAGTGTTACCTAAGTGTTACCTAAGTGTGCCCTAAGTGTTACCTAAGTGTGCCCTAAGTGTTACCTAAGTGTGCCCTAAGTGTTACCTAAGTGTGCCCTAAGTGTTACCTTAGTGCGCCCTAAGTGTTACCTAAGTGTGCCCTAAGTGTTACCTAAGTGTGCCCTAAGTATTACCTAAGTGTTACCTAAGTGTGCCCTAAGTGTTACCTAAGTGTGCCCTAAGTGTTACCTAAGTGTTACCTAAGTGTTACATAAGTGTTACCTAAGTGTGCCCTAAGTGTTACCTAAGTGTTACCTAAGTGTTACCTAAGTGCTACCTAAGTGTTACCTAAGAGTTACCTAAGTGTTACATAAGTGTTACCTAATTGTGCCCTAAGTGTTACCTAAGTGTGCCCTAAGTGTTACCTAAGTGTGCCCTAAGTGTTACCTAAGTGTGCCCTAAGTGTTACCTAAGTGTGCCCTAAGTGTTACCTTAGTGCGCCCTAAGTGTTACCTAAGTGTGCCCTAAGTGTTACCTAGGTGTGCCCTAAGTGTTACCTAAGTGCTACCTAAGTGTTACCTAAGAGTTACCTAAGTGTTACATAAGTGTTACCTAAGTGTGCCCTAAGTGTTACCTAAGTGTTACCTAAGTGTTACCTAAGTGTTACCTAAGTGTTACCTAAGTGTGCCCTAAGTGTTACCTAAGTGTACCCTAAGTGTTACCTAAGTGTACCCTAAGTGTTACCTAAGTGTTACCTAAGTGTTACCCAAGTGTTACCTAAGTGTTACCTAAGTGTGCCCTAAGTGTTACCTAAGTGTTACCTAAGTGTGCCCTAAGTGTTACCTAAGTGTGCCCTAAGTGTTACCTAAGTGTGCCCTAAGTGTTACCTAAGTGTGCCCTAAGTGTTACCTAAGTGCTACATAAGTGTTACCTAAGAGTTACCTAAGTGTTACATAAGTGTTACCTAAGTGTGCCCTAAGTGTTACCTAAGTGTTACCTAAGTGTTACCTAAGTGTTACCTAAGTGTGCCCTAAGTGTTACCTAAGTGTGCCCTAAGTGTTACCTAAGTGTACCCTAAGTGTTACCTAAGTGTTACCTAAGTGTTACCCAAGTGTTACCTAAGTGTTACCTAAGTGTTATCTAAGTGTGCCCTAAGTGTTACCTAAGTGTGCCCTAAGTGTTACCTAAGTGTGCCCTAAGTGTTACCTAAGTGTGCCCTAAGTGTTACCTAAGTGTGCCCTAAGTGTTACCTTAGTGCGCCCTAAGTGTTACCTAAGTGTGCCCTAAGTGTTACCTAAGTGTGCCCTAAGTGTTACCTAAGTGTGCCCTAAGTGTTACCTAAGTGTGCCCTAAGTGTTACCTAAGTGTTACCTAAGTGTTACCTAAGTGTGCCCTAAGTGTTACCTAAGTGTGCCCTAAGTGTTACCTAAGTGTGCCCAAGTGTTACCTAAGTGTGCCCTAAGTGTTACCTAAGTGTACCCTAAGTGTTACCTAAGTGTGCCCTAAGTGTTACCTAAGTGTGCCCTAAGTGTTACCTAAGTGTGCCCTAAGTGTTACCTAAGTGTGCCCTAAGTGTTACCTAAGTGTGCCCTAAGTGTTACCTAAGTGTGCCCTAAGTGTTACCTAAGTGTTACCTAAGTGTGCCCTAAGTGTTACCTAAGTGTGCCCTAAGTGTTACCTAAGTGTGCCCTAAGTGTTACCTAAGTGTGCCCTAAGTGTGCCCTAAGTGTGCCCTAAGTGTTACCTAAGTGTGCCCTAAGTGTTACCTTAGTGTGCCCCAAGTGTTACCTAAGTGTGCCCTAAGTGTTACCTAAGTGTACCCTAAGTGTTACCTAAGTGCTACCTAAGTGTTACCTAAGAGTTACCTAAGTGTTACATAAGTGTTACCTAAGTGTGCCCTAAGTGTTACCTAAGTGTTACCTAAGTGTTACCTAAGTGTTACCTAAGTGTGCCCTAAGTGTTACCTAAGTGTACCCTAAGTGTTACCTAAGTGTACCCTAAGTGTTACATAAGTGTGCCCTAAGTGTTACCTAAGTGTGCCCTAAGTGTTACCTAAGTGTGCCCCAAGTGTTACCTAAGTGTGCCCTAAGTGTTACCTAAGTGTACCCTAAGTGTTACCTAAGTGCTACCTAAGTGTTACCTAAGAGTTACCTAAGTGTTACATAAGTGTTACCTAAGTGTGCCCTAAGTGTTACCTAAGTGTTACCTAAGTGTTACCTAAGTGTTACCTAAGTGTGCCCTAAGTGTTACCTAAGTGTACCCTAAGTGTTACCTAAGTGTACCCTAAGTGTTACCTAAGTGTTACCTAAGTGTTACCCAAGTGTTACCTAAGTGTTACCTAAGTGTACCCTAAGTGTTACCTAAGTGCTACCTAAGTGTTACCTAAGAGTTACCTAAGTGTTACATAAGTGTTACCTAAGTGTGCCCTAAGTGTTACCTAAGTGTTACCTAAGTGTTACCTAAGTGTTACCTAAGTGTGCCCTAAGTGTTACCTAAGTGTACCCTAAGTGTTACCTAAGTGTACCCTAAGTGTTACCTAAGTGTTACCTAAGTGTTACCCAAGTGTTACCTAAGTGTTACCTAAGTGTGCCCTAAGTGTTACCTAAGTGTTACCTAAGTGTGCCCTAAGTGTTACCTAAGTGTGCCCTAAGTGTTACCTAAGTGTGCCCTAAGTGTTACCTAAGTGTGCCCTAAGTGTTACCTAAGTGCTACCTAAGTGTTACCTAAGAGTTACCTAAGTGTTACATATGTGTTACCTAAGTGTGCCCTAAGTGTTACCTAAGTGTTACCTAAGTGTTACCTAAGTGTTACCTAAGTGTGCCCTAAGTGTTACCTAAGTGTGCCCTAAGTGTTACCTAAGTGTACCCTAAGTGTTACCTAAGTGTTACCTAAGTGTTACCCAAGTGTTACCCAAGTGTTACCTAAGTGTTATCTAAGTGTGCCCTAAGTGTTACCTAAGTGTGCCCTAAGTGTTACCTAAGTGTGCCCTAAGTGTTACCTAAGTGTGCCCTAAGTGTTACCTAAGTGTGCCTTAAGTGTTACCTAAGTGTGCCCTAAGTGTTACCTAAGTGTGCCCTAAGTGTTACCTTAGTGCGCCCTAAGTGTTACCTAAGTATGCCCTAAGTGTTACCTAAGTGTGCCCTAAGTGTTACCTAAGTGTTACCTAAGTGTTACCTAAGTGTTACCTAAGTGTGCCTTAAGTGTTACCTAAGTGTACCCTAAGTGTTACCTAAGTGTACCCTAAGTGTTACCTAAGTGTTACCTAAGTGTTACCCAAGTGTTACCTAAGTGTTACCTAAGTGTGACCTAAGTGTGCCCTAAGTGTTACCTAAGTGTGCCCTAAGTGTTACCTAAGTGTGCCCTAAGTGTTACCTAAGTGTGCCCTAAGTGTGCCCTAAGTGTGCCCTAAGTGTTACCTAAGTGTGCCCTAAGTGTTACCTAAGTGTGCCCTAAGTGTTACCTTAGTGCGCCCTAAGTGTTACCTAAGTGTGCCCTAAGTGTTACCTAGGTGTGCCCTAAGTGTTACCTAAGTGTACCCTAAGTGTTACCTAAGTGCTACCTAAGTGTTACCTAAGAGTTACCTAAGTGTTACATAAGTGTTACCTAATTGTGCCCTAAGTGTTACCTAAGTGTGCCCTAAGTGTTACCTAAGTGTGCCCTAAGTGTTACCTAAGTGTGCCCTAAGTGTTACCTAAGTGTGCCCTAAGTGTTACCTAAGTGTGCCCTAAGTGTTACCTTAGTGCGCCCTAAGTGTTACCTAAGTGTGCCCTAAGTGTTACCTAGGTGTGCCCTAAGTGTTACCTAAGTGTACCCTAAGTGTTACCTAAGTGTGCCCTAAGTGTTACCTAAGTGTACCCTAAGTGTTACCTAAGTGTGCCCTAAGTGTTACCTAAGTGTGCCCTAAGTGTTACCTAAGTGTGCCCTAAGTGTTACCTAAGTGTGCCCTAAGTGTTACCTAAGTGTGCCCTAAGTGTTACCTAAGTGTGCCCTAAGTGTTACCTAAGTGTTACCTAAGTGTGCCCTAAGTGTTACCTAAGTGTTACATAAGTGTTACCTAAGTGTGCCCTAAGTGTTACCTAAGTGTTACCTAAGTGTTACCTAAGTGTTACCTAAGTGTTACCTAAGTGTGCCCTAAGTGTTACCTAAGTGTACCCTAAGTGTTACCTAAGTGTACCCTAAGTGTTACCTAAGTGTTACCTAAGTGTTACCCAAGTGTTACCTAAGTGTTACCTAAGTGTGCCCTAAGTGTTACCTAAGTGTTACCTAAGTGTGCCCTAAGTGTGCCCTAAGTGTTACCTAAGTGTGCCCTAAGTGTTACCTAAGTGTGCCCTAAGTGTTACCTTAGTGCGCCCTAAGTGTGCCCTAAGTGTTACCTAAGTGTTACCTAGGTGTGCCCTAAGTGTTACCTAAGTGTACCCTAAGTGTTACCTAAGTGCTACCTAAGTGTTACCTAAGAGTTACCTAAGTGTTACATAAGTGTTACCTAAGTGTGCCCTAAGTGTTACCTAAGTGTTACCTAAGTGTTACCTAAGTGTTACCTAAGTGTTACCCAAGTGTTACCTAAGTGTTACCTAAGTGTTATCTAAGTGTGCCCTAAGTGTTACCTAAGTGTGCCCTAAGTGTTACCTAAGTGTGCCCTAAGTGTTACCTAAGTGTGCCCTAAGTGTTACCTAAGTGTGCCCTAAGTGTTACCTTAGTGCGCCCTAAGTGTTACCTAAGTGTGCCCTAAGTGTTACCTAAGTGTGCCCTAAGTGTTACCTAAGTGTGCCCTAAGTGTTACCTAAGTGTGCCCTAAGTGTTACCTAAGTGTTACCTAAGTGTTACCTAAGTGTGCCCTAAGTGTTACCTAAGTGTGCCCTAAGTGTTACCTAAGTGTGCCCAAGTGTTACCTAAGTGTGCCCTAAGTGTTACCTAAGTGTACCCTAAGTGTTACCTAAGTGTGCCCTAAGTGTTACCTAAGTGTGCCCTAAGTGTTACCTAAGTGTGCCCTAAGTGTTACCTAAGTGTGCCCTAAGTGTTACCTAAGTGTGCCCTAAGTGTTACCTAAGTGTGCCCTAAGTGTGCCCTAAGTGTTACCTAAGTGTGCCCTAAGTGTTACCTAAGTGTGCCCTAAGTGTTACCTTAGTGCGCCCTAAGTGTTACCTAAGTGTGCCCTAAGTGTTACCTAGGTGTGCCCTAAGTGTTACCTAAGTGTACCCTAAGTGTTACCTAAGTGCTACCTAAGTGTTACCTAAGAGTTACCTAAGTGTTACATAAGTGTTACCTAATTGTGCCCTAAGTGTTACCTAAGTGTGCCCTAAGTGTTACCTAAGTGTGCCCTAAGTGTTACCTAAGTGTGCCCTAAGTGTTACCTAAGTGTGCCCTAAGTGTTACCTTAGTGCGCCCTAAGTGTTACCTAAGTGTGCCCTAAGTGTTACCTAGGTGTGCCCTAAGTGTTACCTAAGTGTACCCTAAGTGTTACCTAAGTGCTACCTAAGTGTTACCTAAGAGTTACCTAAGTGTTACATAAGTGTTACCTAAGTGTGCCCTAAGTGTTACCTAAGTGTTACCTAAGTGTTACCTAAGTGTTACCTAAGTGTTACCTAAGTGTGCCCTAAGTGTTACCTAAGTGTACCCTAAGTGTTACCTAAGTGTACCCTAAGTGTTACCTAAGTGTTACCTAAGTGTTACCCAAGTGTTACCTAAGTGTTACCTAAGTGTGCCCTAAGTGTTACCTAAGTGTTACCTAAGTGTGCCCTAAGTGTTACCTAAGTGTGCCCTAAGTGTTACCTAAGTGTGCCCTAAGTGTTACCTAAGTGTGCCCTAAGTGTTACCTAAGTGCTACATAAGTGTTACCTAAGAGTTACCTAAGTGTTACATAAGTGTTACCTAAGTGTGCCCTAAGTGTTACCTAAGTGTTACCTAAGTGTTACCTAAGTGTTACCTAAGTGTGCCCTAAGTGTTACCTAAGTGTGCCCTAAGTGTTACCTAAGTGTACCCTAAGTGTTACCTAAGTGTTACCTAAGTGTTACCCAAGTGTTACCTAAGTGTTACCTAAGTGTTATCTAAGTGTGCCCTAAGTGTTACCTAAGTGTGCCCTAAGTGTTACCTAAGTGTGCCCTAAGTGTTACCTAAGTGTGCCCTAAGTGTTACCTAAGTGTGCCCTAAGTGTTACCTTAGTGCGCCCTAAGTGTTACCTAAGTGTGCCCTAAGTGTTACCTAAGTGTGCCCTAAGTGTTACCTAAGTGTGCCCTAAGTGTTACCTAAGTGTGCCCTAAGTGTTACCTAAGTGTTACCTAAGTGTTACCTAAGTGTGCCCTAAGTGTTACCTAAGTGTGCCCTAAGTGTTACCTAAGTGTGCCCAAGTGTTACCTAAGTGTGCCCTAAGTGTTACCTAAGTGTACCCTAAGTGTTACCTAAGTGTGCCCTAAGTGTTACCTAAGTGTGCCCTAAGTGTTACCTAAGTGTGCCCTAAGTGTTACCTAAGTGTGCCCTAAGTGTTACCTAAGTGTGCCCTAAGTGTTACCTAAGTGTGCCCTAAGTGTTACCTAAGTGTTACCTAAGTGTGCCCCAAGTGTTACCTAAGTGTGCCCTAAGTGTTACCTAAGTGTACCCTAAGTGTTACCTAAGTGCTACCTAAGTGTTACCTAAGAGTTACCTAAGTGTTACATAAGTGTTACCTAAGTGTGCCCTAAGTGTTACCTAAGTGTTACCTAAGTGTTACCTAAGTGTTACCTAAGTGTGCCCTAAGTGTTACCTAAGTGTACCCTAAGTGTTACCTAAGTGTACCCTAAGTGTTACCTAAGTGTTACCTAAGTGTTACCCAAGTGTTACCTAAGTGTTACCTAAGTGTGCCCTAAGTGTTACCTAAGTGTTACCTAAGTGTGCCCTAAGTGTTACCTAAGTGTGCCCTAAGTGTTACCTAAGTGTGCCCTAAGTGTTACCTAAGTGTGCCCTAAGTGTTACCTAAGTGCTACCTAAGTGTTACCTAAGAGTTACCTAAGTGTTACATAAGTGTTACCTAAGTGTGCCCTAAGTGTTACCTAAGTGTTACCTAAGTGTTACCTAAGTGTTACCTAAGTGTGCCCTAAGTGTTACCTAAGTGTGCCCTAAGTGTTACCTAAGTGTACCCTAAGTGTTACCTAAGTGTTACCTAAGTGTTACCCAAGTGTTACCTAAGTGTTACCTAAGTGTTATCTAAGTGTGCCCTAAGTGTTACCTAAGTGTGCCCTAAGTGTTACCTAAGTGTGCCCTAAGTGTTACCTAAGTGTGCCCTAAGTGTTACCTAAGTGTGCCCTAAGTGTTACCTAAGTGTGCCCTAAGTGTTACCTAAGTGTGCCCTAAGTGTTACCTTAGTGCGCCCTAAGTGTTACCTAAGTGTGCCCTAAGTGTTACCTAAGTGTGCCCTAAGTGTTACCTAAGTGTTACCTAAGTGTTACCCAAGTGTTACCTAAGTGTTACCTAAGTGTGCCCTAAGTGTTACCTAAGTGTTACCTAAGTGTGCCCCAAGTGTTACCTAAGTGTGCCCTAAGTGTTACCTAAGTGTACCCTAAGTGTTACCTAAGTGCTACCTAAGTGTTACCTAAGAGTTACCTAAGTGTTACATAAGTGTTACCTAAGTGTGCCCTAAGTGTTACCTAAGTGTGCCCTAAGTGTTACCTAAGTGTGCCCTAAGTGTTACCTTAGTGCGCCCTAAGTGTTACCTAAGTGTGCCCTAAGTGTTACCTAAGTGTGCCCTAAGTGTTACCTAAGTGTTACCTAAGTGTTACCTAAGTGTACCTTAAGTGTTACCTAAGTGTACCCTAAGTGTTACCTAAGTGTACCCTAAGTGTTACCTAAGTGTTACCTAAGTGTTACCCAAGTGTTACCTAAGTGTTACCTAAGTGTGACCTAAGTGTGACCTAAGTGTGCCCTAAGTGTTACCTAAGTGTGCCCTAAGTGTTACCTAAGTGTGCCCTAAGTGTTACCTAAGTGTGCCCTAAGTGTTACCTAAGTGTGCCCTAAGTGTTACCTAAGTGTGCCCTAAGTGTTACCTAAGTGTGCCCTAAGTGTTACCTAAGTGTGCCCTAAGTGTTACCTTAGTGCGCCCTAAGTGTTACCTTAGTGCGCCCTAAGTGTTACCTAAGTGTGCCCTAAGTGTTACCTAAGTGTGCCCTAAGTGTTACCTAAGTGTGCCCTAAGTGTTACCTAAGTGTGCCCTAAGTGTTACCTAAGTGCTACCTAAGTGTTACCTAAGAGTTACCTAAGTGTTACATAAGTGTTACCTAAGTGTGCCCTAAGTGTTACCTAAGTGTTACCTAAGTGTTACCTAAGTGTTACCTAAGTGTGCCCTAAGTGTTACCTAAGTGTGCCCTAAGTGTTACCTAAGTGTTACCTAAGTGTTACCCAAGTGTTACCTAAGTGTTACCTAAGTGTTACCTAAGTGTTATCTAAGTGTGCCCTAAGTGTTACCTAAATGTGCCCTAAGTGTTACCTAAGTGTGCCCTAAGTGTTACCTAAGTGTGCCCTAAGTGTTACCTAAGTGTGCCCTAAGTGTTACCTAAGTGTGCCCTAAGTGTTACCTAAGTGTGCCCTAAGTGTTACCTTAGTGCGCCCTAAGTGTTACCTAAGTGTGCCCTAAGTGTTACCTAAGTGTGCCCTAAGTATTACCTAAGTGTTACCTAAGTGTGCCCTAAGTGTTACCTAAGTGTGCCCTAAGTGTTACCTAAGTGTTACCTAAGTGTTACATAAGTGTTACCTAAGTGTGCCCTAAGTGTTACCTAAGTGTTACCTAAGTGTTACCTAAGTGTTACCTAAGTGTGCCCTAAGTGTTACCTAAGTGTGCCCTAAGTATTACCTAAGTGTTACCTAAGTGTGCCCTAAGTGTTACCTAAGTGTACCCTAAGTGTTACCTAAGTGTTACCTAAGTGTTACCCAAGTGTTACCTAAGTGTTACCTAAGTGTGACCTAAGTGTGGCCTAAGTGTTACCTAAGTGTGCCCTAAGTGTTACCTAAGTGTGCCCTAAGTGTTACCTAAGTGTGCCCTAAGTGTTACCTAAGTGTGCCCTAAGTGTTACCTAAGTGTGCCCTAAGTGTTACCTAAGTGTGCCCTAAGTGTTACATAAGTGTTACCTAAGTGTGCCCTAAGTGTTACCTAAGTGTTACCTAAGTGTTACCTAAGTGTTACCTAAGTGTGCCCTAAGTGTTACCTAAGTGTGCCCTAAGTGTTACCTAAGTGTACCCTAAGTGTTACCTAAGTGTTACCTAAGTGTTACCCAAGTGTTACCTAAGTGTTACCTAAGTGTTATCTAAGTGTGCCCTAAGTGTTACCTAAGTGTGCCCTAAGTGTTACCTAAGTGTGCCCTAAGTGTTACCTAAGTGTGCCCTAAGTGTTACCTAAGTGTGCCCTAAGTGTTACCTTAGTGCGCCCTAAGTGTTACCTAAGTGTGCCCTAAGTGTTACCTAAGTGTGCCCTAAGTGTTACCTAAGTGTGCCCTAAGTGTTACCTAAGTGTGCCCTAAGTGTTACCTAAGTGTTACCTAAGTGTTACCTAAGTGTTACCTAAGTGTGCCCTAAGTGTTACCTAAGTGTGCCCTAAGTGTTACCTAAGTGTGCCCAAGTGTTACCTAAGTGTGCCCTAAGTGTTACCTAAGTGTACCCTAAGTGTTACCTAAGTGTGCCCTAAGTGTTACCTAAGTGTGCCCTAAGTGTTACCTAAGTGTGCCCTAAGTGTTACCTAAGTGTGCCCTAAGTGTTACCTAAGTGTGCCCTAAGTGTTACCTAAGTGTGCCCTAAGTGTTACCTAAGTGTTACCTAAGTGTGCCCCAAGTGTTACCTAAGTGTGCCCTAAGTGTTACCTAAGTGTACCCTAAGTGTTACCTAAGTGCTACCTAAGTGTTACCTAAGAGTTACCTAAGTGTTACATAAGTGTTACCTAAGTGTGCCCTAAGTGTTACCTAAGTGTTACCTAAGTGTTACCTAAGTGTTACCTAAGTGTGCCCTAAGTGTTACCTAAGTGTACCCTAAGTGTTACCTAAGTGTACCCTAAGTGTTACCTAAGTGTTACCTAAGTGTTACCCAAGTGTTACCTAAGTGTTACCTAAGTGTGCCCTAAGTGTTACCTAAGTGTTACCTAAGTGTGCCCTAAGTGTTACCTAAGTGTGCCCTAAGTGTTACCTAAGTGTGCCCTAAGTGTTACCTAAGTGTGCCCTAAGTGTTACCTAAGTGCTACCTAAGTGTTACCTAAGAGTTACCTAAGTGTTACATAAGTGTTACCTAAGTGTGCCCTAAGTGTTACCTAAGTGTTACCTAAGTGTTACCTAAGTGTTACCTAAGTGTGCCCTAAGTGTTACCTAAGTGTGCCCTAAGTGTTACCTAAGTGTACCCTAAGTGTTACCTAAGTGTTACCTAAGTGTTACCCAAGTGTTACCTAAGTGTTACCTAAGTGTTATCTAAGTGTGCCCTAAGTGTTACCTAAGTGTGCCCTAAGTGTTACCTAAGTGTGCCCTAAGTGTTACCTAAGTGTGCCCTAAGTGTTACCTAAGTGTGCCCTAAGTGTTACCTAAGTGTGCCCTAAGTGTTACCTAAGTGTGCCCTAAGTGTTACCTTAGTGCGCCCTAAGTGTTACCTAAGTGTGCCCTAAGTGTTACCTAAGTGTGCCCTAAGTGTTACCTAAGTGTTACCTAAGTGTTACCTAAGTGTTACCTAAGTGTACCTTAAGTGTTACCTAAGTGTACCCTAAGTGTTACCTAAGTGTACCCTAAGTGTTACCTAAGTGTTACCTAAGTGTTACCCAAGTGTTACCTAAGTGTTACCTAAGTGTGACCTAAGTGTGCCCTAAGTGTTACCTAAGTGTGCCCTAAGTGTTACCTAAGTGTGCCCTAAGTGTTACCTAAGTGTGCCCTAAGTGTTACCTAAGTGTGCCCTAAGTGTTACCTAAGTGTGCCCTAAGTGTTACCTAAGTGTGCCCTAAGTGTTACCTAAGTGTGCCCTAAGTGTTACCTAAGTGTGCCCTAAGTGTTACCTTAGTGCGCCCTAAGTGTTACCTAAGTGTGCCCTAAGTGTTACCTAAGTGTGCCCTAAGTGTTACCTAAGTGTTACCTAAGTGTTACCTAAGTGTTACCTAAGTGTACCTTAAGTGTTACCTAAGTGTACCCTAAGTGTTACCTAAGTGTACCCTAAGTGTTACCTAAGTGTTACCTAAGTGTTACCCAAGTGTTACCTAAGTGTTACCTAAGTGTGACCTAAGTGTGCCCTAAGTGTTACCTAAGTGTGCCCTAAGTGTTACCTAAGTGTGCCCTAAGTGTTACCTAAGTGCTACCTAAGTGTTACCTAAGAGTTACCTAAGTGTTACATAAGTGTTACCTAAGTGTGCCCTAAGTGTTACCTAAGTGTTACCTAAGTGTTACCTAAGTGTTACCTAAGTGTGCCCTAAGTGTTACCTAAGTGTGCCCTAAGTGTTACCTAAGTGTTACCTAAGTGTTACCCAAGTGTTACCTAAGTGTTACCTAAGTGTTACCTAAGTGTTATCTAAGTGTGCCCTAAGTGTTACCTAAATGTGCCCTAAGTGTTACCTAAGTGTGCCCTAAGTGTTACCTAAGTGTGCCCTAAGTGTTACCTAAGTGTGCCCTAAGTGTTACCTAAGTGTGCCCTAAGTGTTACCTAAGTGTGCCCTAAGTGTTACCTTAGTGCGCCCTAAGTGTTACCTAAGTGTGCCCTAAGTGTTACCTAAGTGTGCCCTAAGTATTACCTAAGTGTTACCTAAGTGTGCCCTAAGTGTTACCTAAGTGTGCCCTAAGTGTTACCTAAGTGTTACCTAAGTGTTACATAAGTGTTACCTAAGTGTGCCCTAAGTGTTACCTAAGTGTTACCTAAGTGTTACCTAAGTGTTACCTAAGTGTGCCCTAAGTGTTACCTAAGTGTGCCCTAAGTATTACCTAAGTGTTACCTAAGTGTGCCCTAAGTGTTACCTAAGTGTACCCTAAGTGTTACCTAAGTGTTACCTAAGTGTTACCCAAGTGTTACCTAAGTGTTACCTAAGTGTGACCTAAGTGTGGCCTAAGTGTTACCTAAGTGTGCCCTAAGTGTTACCTAAGTGTGCCCTAAGTGTTACCTAAGTGTGCCCTAAGTGTTACCTAAGTGTGCCCTAAGTGTTACCTAAGTGTGCCCTAAGTGTTACCTAAGTGTGCCCTAAGTGTTACATAAGTGTTACCTAAGTGTGCCCTAAGTGTTACCTAAGTGTTACCTAAGTGTTACCTAAGTGTTACCTAAGTGTGCCCTAAGTGTTACCTAAGTGTGCCCTAAGTGTTACCTAAGTGTACCCTAAGTGTTACCTAAGTGTTACCTAAGTGTTACCCAAGTGTTACCTAAGTGTTACCTAAGTGTTATCTAAGTGTGCCCTAAGTGTTACCTAAGTGTGCCCTAAGTGTTACCTAAGTGTGCCCTAAGTGTTACCTAAGTGTGCCCTAAGTGTTACCTAAGTGTGCCCTAAGTGTTACCTTAGTGCGCCCTAAGTGTTACCTAAGTGTGCCCTAAGTGTTACCTAAGTGTGCCCTAAGTGTTACCTAAGTGTGCCCTAAGTGTTACCTAAGTGTGCCCTAAGTGTTACCTAAGTGTTACCTAAGTGTTACCTAAGTGTTACCTAAGTGTGCCCTAAGTGTTACCTAAGTGTGCCCTAAGTGTTACCTAAGTGTGCCCAAGTGTTACCTAAGTGTGCCCTAAGTGTTACCTAAGTGTACCCTAAGTGTTACCTAAGTGTGCCCTAAGTGTTACCTAAGTGTGCCCTAAGTGTTACCTAAGTGTGCCCTAAGTGTTACCTAAGTGTGCCCTAAGTGTTACCTAAGTGTGCCCTAAGTGTTACCTAAGTGTGCCCTAAGTGTTACCTAAGTGTTACCTAAGTGTGCCCCAAGTGTTACCTAAGTGTGCCCTAAGTGTTACCTAAGTGTACCCTAAGTGTTACCTAAGTGCTACCTAAGTGTTACCTAAGAGTTACCTAAGTGTTACATAAGTGTTACCTAAGTGTGCCCTAAGTGTTACCTAAGTGTTACCTAAGTGTTACCTAAGTGTTACCTAAGTGTGCCCTAAGTGTTACCTAAGTGTACCCTAAGTGTTACCTAAGTGTACCCTAAGTGTTACCTAAGTGTTACCTAAGTGTTACCCAAGTGTTACCTAAGTGTTACCTAAGTGTGCCCTAAGTGTTACCTAAGTGTTACCTAAGTGTGCCCTAAGTGTTACCTAAGTGTGCCCTAAGTGTTACCTAAGTGTGCCCTAAGTGTTACCTAAGTGTGCCCTAAGTGTTACCTAAGTGCTACCTAAGTGTTACCTAAGAGTTACCTAAGTGTTACATAAGTGTTACCTAAGTGTGCCCTAAGTGTTACCTAAGTGTTACCTAAGTGTTACCTAAGTGTTACCTAAGTGTGCCCTAAGTGTTACCTAAGTGTGCCCTAAGTGTTACCTAAGTGTACCCTAAGTGTTACCTAAGTGTTACCTAAGTGTTACCCAAGTGTTACCTAAGTGTTACCTAAGTGTTATCTAAGTGTGCCCTAAGTGTTACCTAAGTGTGCCCTAAGTGTTACCTAAGTGTGCCCTAAGTGTTACCTAAGTGTGCCCTAAGTGTTACCTAAGTGTGCCCTAAGTGTTACCTAAGTGTGCCCTAAGTGTTACCTAAGTGTGCCCTAAGTGTTACCTTAGTGCGCCCTAAGTGTTACCTAAGTGTGCCCTAAGTGTTACCTAAGTGTGCCCTAAGTGTTACCTAAGTGTTACCTAAGTGTTACCTAAGTGTTACCTAAGTGTACCTTAAGTGTTACCTAAGTGTACCCTAAGTGTTACCTAAGTGTACCCTAAGTGTTACCTAAGTGTTACCTAAGTGTTACCCAAGTGTTACCTAAGTGTTACCTAAGTGTGACCTAAGTGTGCCCTAAGTGTTACCTAAGTGTGCCCTAAGTGTTACCTAAGTGTGCCCTAAGTGTTACCTAAGTGTGCCCTAAGTGTTACCTAAGTGTGCCCTAAGTGTTACCTAAGTGTGCCCTAAGTGTTACCTAAGTGTGCCCTAAGTGTTACCTAAGTGTGCCCTAAGTGTTACCTTAGTGCGCCCTAAGTGTTACCTTAGTGCGCCCTAAGTGTTACCTAAGTGTGCCCTAAGTGTTACCTAAGTGTGCCCTAAGTGTTACCTAAGTGTGCCCTAAGTGTTACCCAAGTGTTACCTAAGTGTTACCTAAGTGTTACCTAAGTGTTATCTAAGTGTGCCCTAAGTGTTACCTAAATGTGCCCTAAGTGTTACCTAAGTGTGCCCTAAGTGTTACCTAAGTGTGCCCTAAGTGTTACCTAAGTGTGCCCTAAGTGTTACCTAAGTGTGCCCTAAGTGTTACCTAAGTGTGCCTTAAGTGTTACCTAAGTGTACCCTAAGTGTTACCTAAGTGTACCCTAAGTGTTACCTAAGTGTTACCTAAGTGTTACCCAAGTGTTACCTAAGTGTTACCTAAGTGTGACCTAAGTGTGCCCTAAGTGTTACCTAAGTGTGCCCTAAGTGTTACCTAAGTGTGCCCTAAGTGTTACCTAAGTGTGCCCTAAGTGTGCCCTAAGTGTGCCCTAAGTGTTACCTAAGTGTGCCCTAAGTGTTACCTAAGTGTGCCCTAAGTGTTACCTTAGTGCGCCCTAAGTGTTACCTAAGTGTGCCCTAAGTGTTACCTAGGTGTGCCCTAAGTGTTACCTAAGTGTACCCTAAGTGTTACCTAAGTGCTACCTAAGTGTTACCTAAGAGTTACCTAAGTGTTACATAAGTGTTACCTAATTGTGCCCTAAGTGTTACCTAAGTGTGCCCTAAGTGTTACCTAAGTGTGCCCTAAGTGTTACCTAAGTGTGCCCTAAGTGTTACCTAAGTGTGCCCTAAGTGTTACCTTAGTGCGCCCTAAGTGTTACCTAAGTGTGCCCTAAGTGTTACCTAGGTGTGCCCTAAGTGTTACCTAAGTGTACCCTAAGTGTTACCTAAGTGCTACCTAAGTGTTACCTAAGAGTTACCTAAGTGTTACATAAGTGTTACCTAAGTGTGCCCTAAGTGTTACCTAAGTGTTACCTAAGTGTTACCTAAGTGTTACCTAAGTGTTACCTAAGTGTGCCCTAAGTGTTACCTAAGTGTACCCTAAGTGTTACCTAAGTGTACCCTAAGTGTTACCTAAGTGTTACCTAAGTGTTACCCAAGTGTTACCTAAGTGTTACCTAAGTGTGCCCTAAGTGTTACCTAAGTGTTACCTAAGTGTGCCCTAAGTGTTACCTAAGTGTGCCCTAAGTGTTACCTAAGTGTGCCCTAAGTGTTACCTAAGTGTGCCCTAAGTGTTACCTAAGTGCTACATAAGTGTTACCTAAGAGTTACCTAAGTGTTACATAAGTGTTACCTAAGTGTGCCCTAAGTGTTACCTAAGTGTTACCTAAGTGTTACCTAAGTGTTACCTAAGTGTGCCCTAAGTGTTACCTAAGTGTGCCCTAAGTGTTACCTAAGTGTACCCTAAGTGTTACCTAAGTGTTACCTAAGTGTTACCCAAGTGTTACCTAAGTGTTACCTAAGTGTTATCTAAGTGTGCCCTAAGTGTTACCTAAGTGTGCCCTAAGTGTTACCTAAGTGTGCCCTAAGTGTTACCTAAGTGTGCCCTAAGTGTTACCTAAGTGTGCCCTAAGTGTTACCTTAGTGCGCCCTAAGTGTTACCTAAGTGTGCCCTAAGTGTTACCTAAGTGTGCCCTAAGTGTTACCTAAGTGTGCCCTAAGTGTTACCTAAGTGTGCCCTAAGTGTTACCTAAGTGTTACCTAAGTGTTACCTAAGTGTGCCCTAAGTGTTACCTAAGTGTGCCCTAAGTGTTACATAAGTGTTACCTAAGTGTGCCCTAAGTGTTACCTAAGTGTTACCTAAGTGTTACCTAAGTGTTACCTAAGTGTGCCCTAAGTGTTACCTAAGTGTGCCCTAAGTGTTACCTAAGTGTACCCTAAGTGTTACCTAAGTGTTACCTAAGTGTTACCCAAGTGTTACCTAAGTGTTACCTAAGTGTTATCTAAGTGTGCCCTAAGTGTTACCTAAGTGTGCCCTAAGTGTTACCTAAGTGTGCCCTAAGTGTTACCTAAGTGTGCCCTAAGTGTTACCTAAGTGTGCCCTAAGTGTTACCTTAGTGCGCCCTAAGTGTTACCTAAGTGTGCCCTAAGTGTTACCTAAGTGTGCCCTAAGTGTTACCTAAGTGTGCCCTAAGTGTTACCTAAGTGTGCCCTAAGTGTTACCTAAGTGTTACCTAAGTGTTACCTAAGTGTTACCTAAGTGTGCCCTAAGTGTTACCTAAGTGTGCCCTAAGTGTTACCTAAGTGTGCCCAAGTGTTACCTAAGTGTGCCCTAAGTGTTACCTAAGTGTACCCTAAGTGTTACCTAAGTGTGCCCTAAGTGTTACCTAAGTGTGCCCTAAGTGTTACCTAAGTGTGCCCTAAGTGTTACCTAAGTGTGCCCTAAGTGTTACCTAAGTGTGCCCTAAGTGTTACCTAAGTGTGCCCTAAGTGTTACCTAAGTGTTACCTAAGTGTGCCCCAAGTGTTACCTAAGTGTGCCCTAAGTGTTACCTAAGTGTACCCTAAGTGTTACCTAAGTGCTACCTAAGTGTTACCTAAGAGTTACCTAAGTGTTACATAAGTGTTACCTAAGTGTGCCCTAAGTGTTACCTAAGTGTTACCTAAGTGTTACCTAAGTGTTACCTAAGTGTGCCCTAAGTGTTACCTAAGTGTACCCTAAGTGTTACCTAAGTGTACCCTAAGTGTTACCTAAGTGTTACCTAAGTGTTACCCAAGTGTTACCTAAGTGTTACCTAAGTGTGCCCTAAGTGTTACCTAAGTGTTACCTAAGTGTGCCCTAAGTGTTACCTAAGTGTGCCCTAAGTGTTACCTAAGTGTGCCCTAAGTGTTACCTAAGTGTGCCCTAAGTGTTACCTAAGTGCTACCTAAGTGTTACCTAAGAGTTACCTAAGTGTTACATAAGTGTTACCTAAGTGTGCCCTAAGTGTTACCTAAGTGTTACCTAAGTGTTACCTAAGTGTTACCTAAGTGTGCCCTAAGTGTTACCTAAGTGTGCCCTAAGTGTTACCTAAGTGTACCCTAAGTGTTACCTAAGTGTTACCTAAGTGTTACCCAAGTGTTACCTAAGTGTTACCTAAGTGTTATCTAAGTGTGCCCTAAGTGTTACCTAAGTGTGCCCTAAGTGTTACCTAAGTGTGCCCTAAGTGTTACCTAAGTGTGCCCTAAGTGTTACCTAAGTGTGCCCTAAGTGTTACCTAAGTGTGCCCTAAGTGTTACCTAAGTGTGCCCTAAGTGTTACCTTAGTGCGCCCTAAGTGTTACCTAAGTGTGCCCTAAGTGTTACCTAAGTGTGCCCTAAGTGTTACCTAAGTGTTACCTAAGTGTTACCTAAGTGTTACCTAAGTGTACCTTAAGTGTTACCTAAGTGTACCCTAAGTGTTACCTAAGTGTTACCTAAGTGTTACCTAAGTGTTACCTAAGTGTTACCCAAGTGTTACCTAAGTGTTACCTAAGTGTGACCTAAGTGTGCCCTAAGTGTTACCTAAGTGTGCCCTAAGTGTTACCTAAGTGTGCCCTAAGTGTTACCTAAGTGTGCCCTAAGTGTTACCTAAGTGTGCCCTAAGTGTTACCTAAGTGTGCCCTAAGTGTTACCTAAGTGTGCCCTAAGTGTTACCTAAGTGTGCCCTAAGTGTTACCTTAGTGCGCCCTAAGTGTTACCTTAGTGCGCCCTAAGTGTTACCTAAGTGTGCCCTAAGTGTTACCTAAGTGTGCCCTAAGTGTTACCTAAGTGTGCCCTAAGTGTTACCCAAGTGTTACCTAAGTGTTACCTAAGTGTTACCTAAGTGTTATCTAAGTGTGCCCTAAGTGTTACCTAAATGTGCCCTAAGTGTTACCTAAGTGTGCCCTAAGTGTTACCTAAGTGTGCCCTAAGTGTTACCTAAGTGTGCCCTAAGTGTTACCTAAGTGTGCCCTAAGTGTTACCTAAGTGTGCCTTAAGTGTTACCTAAGTGTACCCTAAGTGTTACCTAAGTGTACCCTAAGTGTTACCTAAGTGTTACCTAAGTGTTACCCAAGTGTTACCTAAGTGTTACCTAAGTGTGACCTAAGTGTGCCCTAAGTGTTACCTAAGTGTGCCCTAAGTGTTACCTAAGTGTGCCCTAAGTGTTACCTAAGTGTGCCCTAAGTGTGCCCTAAGTGTGCCCTAAGTGTTACCTAAGTGTGCCCTAAGTGTTACCTAAGTGTGCCCTAAGTGTTACCTTAGTGCGCCCTAAGTGTTACCTAAGTGTGCCCTAAGTGTTACCTAAGTGTGCCCTAAGTGTTACCTAAGTGTACCC